>CAUYUJ010022124.1:5000-20000 GCA_963575745.1 Prorocentrum cordatum
CTTCAGTTCAGCCACGCGCCCAGGGACAGTGAATGACCGTTCGGCCCCCTCACTCTGACATGGGTAAAATTGGGCGCCCTTTGGCGGGCCTCTTCGGAGCCTCGCAGGCTGCCCACCTCCCCGACCCCCCCTCGCTCGTATCCGCACCTGCGGGGTGCTGCGCAGGCCTCCAGGATGGGGTCCGAGTAAATGGGGTCGTCTAGCACCCCCCAAACCACCCCAACCCACCACGAAGGCCCCAACTGTCCCTCCTTTCCCAGTGTGGGGGGCGTCGGGGAACATTGAAAACCACATCTGGGACCCGTACCGGGTCTTCGGGTTGGGTTGGGGTGGTTCGGTAGGTAGTTAATCGGAGGATCGCGCCGCATCGCCGATGCGTCGGCGATGCGGCACTATGTGGAGCCCGATGTTCCCCGCGCCGACGTCGCCGATGCATCCATCGCCGACGTTGCCAATGCACTGCCGATGCATCGTTGATGCATCGCCGATGCATCGGCGCTGCGGCGCGATTCTCCGACTCCATCTACTCGGACCCAAGCTAGGCTGCCTCTGCATGCACTTTCGGAATTCCGTGCGGATTCCTGGGGTCGGCGCCAGGGCACCCTTGGTGGCGCCTCCCGCGCCGCCTTTGGCGCGTTCCACGCGCCTGGGAGGGGGATCCAGCGCCGATCCAAGAAGTCCGGGCGGCGCTTCGATAGGTTATGTTCATGCCTATGTGTCTTCCTGGACTTCGGCGGAGGAATTCTGCATACAAGCGCTACACCATCACGCATGCTGGGGAGCTGGGGCGTACCGAGCTCCCTGGCCCGACCATGCGAGTTGAAGGTGTGCTTCGAGCCCCTCCCGCAAAGTGGCGGATAGCCCAGCGGGGGGCTCCCGTCGCCGTGGTCTTCGGCGAGGCTCCCCGCGAAAACGCAATCATGCCCATCCCTCGGCTGTCCGCACCCTTTTGCCTCCGCCGCTCGCCTTTCCCCACGAATGCCCGCCCGGGTGGCCTGGAACCCCGCCTGGAGCCGTCCAAGTAATTATGCGTGGCCGGGACCTTCCAGAGCAGCTCGACTGCCACACATCGATAGTTCACCACCACGGATCCGTCGAACCATCCGTGCAGAACTGTCGCTGCGGATAGTACATGGCGAAACTGGACTGCGACGGTTGCGATAGCTCGGGGCGGACCGCCCGGAAGGCAGCCCCTGCCTGTTCACGCAGGCCCGATTGGCCTGCGGGGCGCCCTCCTGGAGACCCAGGGGGCCCCCAGGGTGCTGCGGAGAGTTGGGGGGCGCCTCGGGGGCTCCGGGAGCCCGGGTCGCCCTCCACGAGACCCAGGGGGCCCCCAGGGTGCTGCGGAGGGTTGGGGGGCGCCTCGCGGGCTTCGGGTCACCTCTGCCAGCCCGGGTGGCTTGAGGGCCCTGGCGCGGGCGCCGGCGACAGCGCTCGATGATCCGTGGTACGCAGTCTCCTCGAGCACGCGTCCGCGGTACGCTCCGCTAGGGCGTTGGGTTTGAGGGCGTGGGCGCGCGCGCTGGCGGCAGCGCCCGACGAGCCTCGGGGCGCAGGCCCGTTGGGCCCTGACCCGCAGCAAGTTTTGTGCGGAGCTTGGTTCGCAGCTCTTCAGCCCGCGGGGGCCCTCGAGAGGACGAGGGAAGGATGACGAGGAGGAGGAGGAGGAGGAGGAGGAGGAGGAGGAGGAGGAGGAGGAGGAGGAGGAGGCCCGGATCCTCGCTGGACCCTCGGCCCTCGAGAGGTACGTCTGCACCGCCTGCGGCGTGTGCGCCGCCACCTCCGAGGGCCTCCTGGAGGAGCGCACGCCTCTGACTCCTGCTGCTCGAACCTCCTCGTCCTCCTCCTCCTCCTCGCCTTCCTCTCTTCTTCGTTCTCCCTCCCCTCGTCTCCCCTCCAACCTCGCCTACCCCCCCCCTTCTCCCCACTCCGTCCTCTCGCCCTCCTCGTCCTCCGTCTCCGCGGCCTCCTCCCTTTTCTCCACCTGCGCCTCCACCTGCGCCTCCGCCTCCTTCTCCTTCCCCCGTTACCGCTCGCCTGCCTGAAGAGGAAGGAGGGGAGAGGAGAGCGAGGAGGATGGCTGGGAGGAAGAGGATGAAGAGGAGCAGGAGTAGAAGCATGAGGGGGAGGAGGATGAGGGTGAGGGGAAAGGGGGGGGAGGACGGATGGGGGGCAAGGGAGGATGGAGTGGTGGGAGGAGGAGAAGGAGGAGGAGGACATACAGGAGTAAGAGGGGGAGGAGGAGGAGGAGAAGGGGAATAAATAGGAGGAGAACGGAGAATATGACGATGATGATGCTGATGACGACGTTGAAGACGATGATGATGACATTGATGATGAAGATGATGACTATGATGCTGATGCTGATGCTGATGCTGACGGTTCTGATGATCCTGATGATCAGAATGATGCTGAATTTGATGATGCTGCTGCTGCTGCTGATGATGATGATGATGATGCTGATGCTGATGATGATGATGATGATGATGATGATGATGATGATGATGATGATGAGAAGGGTGTGGAAATGAAAGGGGGCGAGGAGGAGGATGACCAGGAAGATCATCACTATCTATGGACTAGGAAACACAGCGATGATGATGATGGGGACGGTATGGACGACTTTGAGGTACTGTTGG
Organism: Prorocentrum cordatum; assembly: GCA_963575745.1. NCBI lineage: Eukaryota > Dinophyceae > Prorocentrales > Prorocentraceae > Prorocentrum > Prorocentrum cordatum. The sequence goes on from CAUYUJ010022124.1 coordinate 7,640, forward strand.
GGATAAGCATGATTGGGGGGATGGTGAGGATGAGGATGGTGAGGAAGGGGATGAGCATGGTGAGGATTGGGTGAGGAGTGGGAGGAGGGGGAGGATGACCTGCTTTGGAGGGAGCGGGGAGGGGGGTGAGGAGGATGAGGAGGAGGGAGTGGTGCGTGCGTGCGTGCGTGCGTGCGTGCGTGCGTGCGTGCGTGCGTGCGTGCGCGCGTGCGCGCGTGCGTGCGTGTGCGTGCGTGTGCGCGCGCGCGCGCGCGCGCGTGTGTGTGTGTGTGTGTGTGTGTGTGTGTTGTTCTGTGCGTCTGTGCGTCTGCGTGTGTGCGTGTGTGTGTGTTGTGTGTGTGTGGGTGGGGGAGAACGGCAGGGGGACGACGATGGCGATGATGATGATGATGCTGCTGATGGCGACGACGGCGCTGCTGATGATACTGATGCTGACGCTGACGTCGATGCTAATGCTGATATTGATGGTTCTGCAGCTGCTGATGATGCTTCAGATGCTGCTGCTGGTGGTGATGAGGATAACGATGGTGACGGCGATGACGATGAGGATGATGATTCTGATGACGATGATGATGCCGCTGATGATGATGATGATGATGATGATGATGATGCTCTTGATGCTGACGCTGCTGATGATGATGATGACGATGGTGATAGTGATGATGACGATGCTGATGATGATTATGATGATGCTGGCGCTGCTGCATATGCTGCTGATGATACTGATAATGATGATGCTGCTGATGATGATAGTGATGGTGGTGGTGATGGTGATGGTGATGATGCTGATGCTGATGCTGATGATTCTGATGATGCTGCTAACGCTTATGCTGCTGCTGCTGATGATGATGATGCAGATGCTGATGCTGATGCTGACGCTGATGCTGATGATGATGATGATGATGATGATGATGATGATGATGATGATCGTGCTGATGATGATGATGCTGCTGATGATGATGATGACGAAGATGCTGAAGATGATGATGATGATGATGATGCTGATTGTGATGATGATGCTGCTGATGATGATGCTGATGATGGTGCCGATGATGATGCTGATGATGATGATGATTATGCTGATGATGATGCTGATGATGATGATGATGATGATGATGATGATGATGATGATGATCAGGATGATGATGATGCTGATGATGCTGACGATGCTGCTGCTGCTGCTGCTGCTGATGATGATGATGATGATGATGATGATGATGATGATGATGGATCTTTGGGAATGGTGAAGAAAGGTGCACATTTTCTGTTTCCCAGGGCGCCCCGAAGGTGCACGTTTCCCCCCCCCTCCCCCCCCCGCCCCCCCCTTCAATTGTCGCCCACCCACTGAGCGAAGCCCCATCCACCACGCGCCCTCTCCGGCGAGGGGATGCGGCGGCGGCAGCAGTGGCGGCCGTGGCGCGGGTGGGGGGGCGACGGCGACCGCCACGCCAGCCGGCCATGGCGCGGTGGACCACGCCGACCACGGCCACAGCCATGACGACGACACCAGTCGCGACGGCCGCGACAGCTACGGCGGCCACGGCGGCCACGGTTGCGATGGCCACGGAACGGCGACGACGACGACGGCGGCGGCGGCGGCGGCCGCCGCGGCCTCGGCGGGCCGACCGTGCCCAGGCGAGGGAGGACGTGCTGGCGTTCGGGCAGCTGCGGGTGCCCGAGGACGCCCAGGCCGCCTGCGTCGGCCGCCGCCCGTTTGACGTGTTGCCGCTCCCGCCGCCCCGCCGTCGCCCTCGCTCTACAGTGGGCGGCTCGAATCAGCTAAGGGGCACCTGCTTTTCAGCTCCGTCGCACCTTCGGGCTTGCGTGCGTGAGTTGTCGTTCCTGATGCGTTACTCCTTGGGAGAAAAGGGGCTTCGTTCCTTACCTGTAGTTCCTTAGGTCAGGCCGAGGACCTCGTCCGCCGTCCTGGCCGTAGCCCGGCCGCCGCGGCCGCCGCGCACTAGCGGCCTGTCCGGCGGCCGGGCCCCAACACGGCCGCGGCCGACGCCAGCGGGGCAGCGGGCGCAAAATGTGTGCGGCAGCCGCGCGGGGTTGCGCTCAGGACATCGCGGTCGTCGCTGCCGTCGTGGTCGTCCCGCCGCGGGTGGCGGGTCGTGGGCGGCTCCGTTAGGCGCGGCGGTCGTCGCCGCCGTCGTGGTCGTGCCGCCGTGGGCCCTGGGGGCCGCGGCGGTGGTGGTGGTCGCCAGTGGCGCGGTGCGGACAGTGCCGCTCCTGCTCTCGCCGCTGCTCCCTTCGGGGTGCAGTGCTGTCCCTGCCTGCTTGTTCGCTTTCTCTCCATTTCTTGAAGTGTCCAGGCCAAGCCCAACCTTTCCCACTTCCCGTGTACTTTCATGCTGTTAATCTCTCCCCCCCTTCCCTCCGCCCTGCTTCCTTCTCCCTTCCCCTCCGTCCCCCTTCTCCCTCGCCTCGCTCCTCCCTGCTCGTACTCCTGCTTTTCCTTGTGCGACTTCTGTTACTGCTGCCGCTCCTCCTCCTCCTCCTCCTCCTCCTCCTCCTCCTCCTTCTCCTCCTCCTCCTTCCTGCCCGAGCACCTGCAGCACCGCGTCTTGTATTGTCGAGAGCTCCCTGGTGCATCGTTTGACCCTCGACCCGTGGGGTGGCCCATCGCTGGCGCGTGCGGGCGCCCGCCAGGCAGCCGTCACCGCCGTCGCCCCTCGCGGCATGGCGGCCGCCGTCGCCGGCCACCGTCCCGCGAGCGACGCAAGAGGCCGAGCAGCGCCTGGCACGAGAAGCGTCAGCAGGGCGAGGCTGAGTCAGAGCCCCTCCTCCTCCTTCTCCTCCTCCTCCTGCTCCTCCTTCTTTCTCCTCCTCTCCCTCCTCCTCCTCCTCCTCCTTCCTCCTCTCTCCTCCTCCTCCTCCTCCTCCTCCTCCTCCTCCTCCTCCTCCTCCTCCTCCTCCTCCAAGCGGCACCAACCGACCTCGCCAGCGAGGCAGAAGAGCACCCCCACTAGAGACGGCAAGCCCTTGGCGCCCCCGACGGAGCGCGCCAGCTGCAGCTGGCGTGTGGTTGCGAGCAGTCCTGGCTTCGCAAGGCCACCCTCGTGTTCTTCGTGCTGGGGCTCTCCACCTCGGAGTGCTCCTTCGTCCTGGGCATCTCCGACGTGTCCTGGGTCCAGGCCTCCTAGATGGGGTCCGTGTGGATGGAGGACCGCGCCGCTCGACGATGCGGCTTGATGAGGAGCCCGTGCTTCCCCACGCCGACGTCGCCGATGCATCGGCAAAGCGGCACGATCCTTCGACCCCGTCCACTCGGACCCCATCCAGGGGGCCTCTACTGGGCCCTCGGCGAAGGGACCCACGCTGTTGACCCGCGCCTTTGTGGCCATGCTTAGATGCCACGACCGTGCCGGGATCTCTGGACCTGGCCACCCTGGACCGGCCGCTCCCGCGAGGCGGCGCCCGCTGCCGCTGGCGGGGCCGTGGGCGCGCCGCGGGCGCCTGGCTCTCCCGAGCCCAGGCCCCCCTCCGAGGGGGGCGCGGAGATGATGTCCCGCGCCCCGCTCAGCCACGCGCAGAGGGGATCGGGGGGAGGGGGGAGGGCTTCTCAGAAGCACCCCATCTTCTTAGAAGGCGCGAGCCTCATCTATGGATGCAAGGCCGGCGCCTTCTAAGAAGCAGCCTCCTAAGAAGCCCTCCCCCCCCTTTCAAGCAGTGGCGGAGCGTCCTGGCTCGCCTATAGCCCTATCATACCAAAACATGTTCTAAGAACCTTTTTGTGGTTTCCACGAAATGTCGTTATAACATTTATTGTTGAGACTGTTTTGTTTTAGCACATCGGGTTTATGTTCTAAGAACATGGGTTTTGCTCTTACAACAGTTTAGGGTTCTAAGGGCATCTCGTGGTAGGACTACAGGAATGCCGGGACGGTCGGTCCCTGCTCAACCCCTCCCTCCACCTACTTGTGCGCGCCAACCCGCGCCGCGGCCCGGGCCGGAGAGCTGCCCTCCTCCAGGATGGAGGCCTCGCGGGGCCGCGGGGCTCTGTGGCCCCCGGCGCGTCCCGCACCGGCGGGGCGCGGGGTGCGCGAGGCCGCGAAACCCGACGGAGAGGGCACGCAAACCCGCCCTGGGGGGTACGCCGGACAGCGGGGGGGCCAGCGGGGGATGGTGACAGGTGCAGCGCAGCCGATAGCTCCGCCTCCGCGCGCGCGCCATATGCAGGCGACCTGCCTGCGCATCTGCCTGCGCACCTGCGCACTCGCTCGTGCCGTGCGCCAGCGCGTGTGGTCGGAAGAAGACACTGCCGGCCCGTTTCCACCGCTGTGCGGGACTGGCGGCACGCGGGCGGTCGGCCAATTCGCACGTTGCGGGGCAGGAGGAGAAGGAGGAGGAGGAGGAGGAGGAGGAGGAGGAGGGTGAGGAGGAACAGGAGGAGGAGGAGGACGAGGAGGGGGAGGAGGAGGGGGAGGAGGAGGAAGCGACGAGGCGAAATCAGCCACAAACCTTCGCCAAACAGCGGGCTCGCGGATGCTTTGCAGCGCAGCCTCTTTGGAAGCGAAGGGTGGGCCTCCCGTGCTCAGTAGCACCCAGCCGCCCCACAGCCAGGGCGCCAGCGTCCGCAGCTGGCCGCAGGCTGCCGTGATGAAGTTTAGGGCGCCTCAGGGAATCACACTTGTTGCCCGGCTGAGCTGGCCTTTTGGGCCTGTGCCAAGTGCCCGAGGGTTCGCTTCCCTCCCTCGTGCCTCGACTCACCATGCGACTCTGACCGTTCAGGCCCCGCGCTTCGAGCACCAGCGAGCCCCGCTCAGATTCTCGAGGAAGGGGAAGAGGCCGATGACTCCGCCTCCTCATTCTCCTCCCCCCGCGGGTCCTTCTACGTTCCTCGTCTTTCGTCTCCATTCCCCTTTGCTCTCCGGGGGGCTGTTGGCTGAATGGCTTAGGCGCAGAAGCCTGGGTAACCAACTGGGTGGGCTGGAGGCCCAATCCCTCGGCTGTTAGGTCGATCCTAGGGCGAGGTCATATCACCTTCGAAGCGTTGGTCGTGAGGTGTTTGTTCCGAAAATGGAAACGGCATCGACTGAAACTTTGGAGTTCAGCGCGGATTTCTTGGACATGAGCTGGACCCCGCCTCCCTGGCGCGCGAAGCGCGCCACGGGCGGCGCTGGAGGCGCTGCCTGGGGGCCCCCCTGGGGGCCCCAGGCGCTGCCTGGGGGCCTCGCGCGGAGCTCCGACCAATTGTGCTTATGAAGCTTGTTCCTCCCCTCTCGTTGTTGTCACCTGCTTCGCTCCCCCCCGATGTGCCGCCTCCTGCCGCCAGCGCCCGCGGCCAGCCCCCCCCCAGGGCAGCAAGACGATAGCGTGCCCTTGGTGCGAGCAGGCGCCCGCCGCTGGGTAGGAGGGATGAGGAGGAGGAGGAGGAGGAGGAGGAGGAGGAGGAGGAGGGGGGGGAGGAGGGGGACCAGTGCAATTCCGAGACGCATCAACGATGTTCTCCCTCCACGTTCCTCTCTCACGGGTCCCTATACAAGGATTTGTGTTCTCTTTTGGAAGTGTTCCATTTGAAGGCAACCGCGCAAACACACACCACTCCTCGAATTCCAACGCTTCGAACCAATTAATCCAATGAAAACATGTAAGGACCCCCCTCTTCCAGTGAAATGATAACGCACCCGGCACCCAGAAGCGTTAAACTGGCACCCTGAGGAGGATGATGATGAGGACGTGGATGTGGATGAGGATGATGATGCTTATGATACTTATACTGCTGATGATGCTTATGCTGATGATGATGATGATGATGCTGGTGATGAAGTTGCTGCTGCTGATGCTGTTAATGATGATGCTGCTGCTGGTGCTGATGTTGATAATGACGATGACGATGACGATGCTGCCGATGATGCTGATACTGATGATGCTGATGATGATGATGATGATGATGATGATGATGATGATGATGATGATGATGATGATGATGATGATGATGATGATGATGATGATGATGATGATGATGATGCTGCTGCTGATGATGATGATGATGATGATAATGCTGATGCTGACAGTGATGACTGGCGATGCTGTTGATGCTGATGATGATAATGCTGATGGGGGGCGATAGTGCTGATGATGCTGCTGCTGATGATGACGATGGTGATGATGATGACGATGCTGCTGCTGATGATGGTGGTGATGGTGATGCTGATTATGATGATTGTGATGATGACGATGCTGCTGATGCTTATGATTATGATGGTCATGCTGCTGATGATGATGCTGATGATGATGATGATGATGATGCTGCTGCTGCTGATGATGATGATGATGATGATGATGATGATGATGGCGGTGATACTGATGATGCTGATGACGATTATGATGATACTTATGGTACTGATGCTTCTGCGGATGATAACGATGATGCTGATGCTCATGATGATGATGATGTTGCTGCTGATGATGCTGAGGAGGATGATAGGATGAGGATGAGGTGGAGGATTATGAGGATGATAATGCTGCTGATCATGATTATACTTATATATTGGTGACGAGACGAGGAGGAGGAGGTGGAGGAGGACGTGGAGGAGGAGAAGGAAAGAGAAGAGGAGGAGGTTGAGGACAAGGAGGAGGAGGTGGAGGAGGAGGAGGAGGAGGAGGAGGAGGAGGAGGAGGAGGAGGGGGAGGAGGAGCAGGAGCAAGAGGAGGACGGAGGACGGAGGACTGACTGACTGACGAGGCGTGCGGAGACCAGGTCTAGCCTGGGCGCAGGAACAAAAGCAGACATGCGGGGAGCAACGGTGCGAGGGTCACTAACGGCGCAACGCCGGGCAGTCCCCACTCGCACCGCGCCCCCCGCAAAATCAGACATGCGGGAACTTACCTCCGCTCTTGGGGGGCAATCCCCTGGACAGCCGTGACAGAACCTCTTTCCCTGCTTTGGAGGGGGGGCTGTCCGTCTTGCAGGGCTTCGACAAACTCTGCGCATTCACCGTCGCATGAGCGCCGCAATGCAAACAGTAAAGAACTCCTCTCAAAACTTGCAATCGATGACTCCTGGCACACTGCCTGACCCCTTTGACCAGGGGCAAGTAATCAGAATAACAGACAATATCACCACTCGTTCGCAGAAGGACAGTCAGGAAGGCATACAACTCAGACCTCGGACTGGATTGTTCAGGAGTAGGTAAGGTACCACAGAGGACCGTAGATAACTGCAAAGATAGCCCATCAGGATCACCCAAGCACACAATAGACCATGCACAACGTCGTAGTCTCTTATCCTTGGCGTATACACCTCCAGAGCCATCAAGGCCCCAAATACCACCAAGAACACGATGTTGGACTCGTAGGGGACCCCAAGCCCACAGGAGCTCCTTCGGGGACGGCAGGTGACCACAGGTAGCGTCCCAGCTAGGAAGCCCACGAGTGAAGAAGGCACTCTGAGGGTCAGCCCCAAGAGCCTCAGGAACCAAATATTCACTTGCAGCAACGGCAGGGTCAGGTAGATACGAATTGCACGGGCACTGCCAAGCCCGATGCAACGGAGTTTCTTTATCATCTCCACATCGGAAGCACCGGCCTGATGTACGGTAGCCAGCGTCTTGTAGCCGACTTTCAGGCCAGCATCCTCCAACAACAATGGTGGTCAAGAGTGCAGCATTCTTGAAATCACCTTCATCCAGCAGCTTCTTGTGCTTGGAACGAAAAACAGAGAAGTCAGCACCAGAAGAGAGACCTTGCCCACACCAATGCTGACTAGCGGCAGACCAAATTGCGGCAGAGCAACTCTCTCGGACACAGGAGGTGACATGATACCGAAAATCAATACGATCCATTCTTAGGGGAGCTCTGCCTTCCACTATCCACTCATCGATATGGGAGGGTTGCCATCCTAGGTCCAAGACAGTAGCATACAAAGCAGCGATGGGACCGCGAACGAACCGCCATCGGTCAGACGCACGAGCACGGCCCACTGTCGCATGCAATTGAGACCAGACCTTTCGAGCTCCACCGCGCAAACCTTCAGACAAGGATGACCACACTTCAGAGATTAGGGTAAGTTGTTCAACACGTAGCCTATAGACAGGGTCATCCTTAGTATCATGCAATACTCGCAATACGCTGGTAGTACATGCCCCCGACGACCAGAACCCCGAACAGGAAGCCGCGGAGCCTCTAAACTGCTTCAATATTCCAGGTGGAAGTCCAGACATAGCATGCCCCCAAGAGCCCACTGAGAGGATGCCAGGCTTGAAGACCTTACGCGAAGCTCCACACAACCTTGCAAGGTAGGACAGCTTACGACCACGTCGGAATGCGATAGCACGTCTCTCATATGTTTTCCACGCAGTGCGCCTTCGGCCAGCTGAGGTGACTGTGCCCAGGTCCTTCACACTGGGCGAGAAGGTGATGGAAACTCCATGCTTCTTAAACTCTTCTTGAAGGAGTCGCTGCAACTCCATAGACGAGGCAACTGCAAGAGACTTCGGGCTGACCACACAGCCAAGACCTGATATATCATGCTGGAAAGCCGCCGCCGCAGGCGGCAAATAACGACGAATAAACTCTCGAGTACCCTGCAAGTACTGGGTGATGTCGTCAACATAAGACCTAATGGGAACACGGACCTGTGGGAGATCACCAAGGCCCTGTGGAACCCTGCTATGGGCCTTCTCCAGTACCCCATACAAGTAGCACTTCACCCAGGGCATACTCTGACTACAACCCGCCAGGATAGACTCCCCAGCCTCAATAACCCGAGAAAGGTTGCCAGAAACCTCCAACAGCCTCGGAGCAGTGTGGATGAGGAGCCCCAAGTACAGGAGGTGCCCAGGGTACCCACGGTTGGTGGCAAAGTGGAGGAGCTTGCAGGGGCTCACGGAGTCGAAGAACTTCTCGAGGTCCCAATGGAGCGCACAAGATTCGAACCCACATGCACGGGCCACTTCATGGGCCAGTTCACGAAATAAAGCAGCCTTAAGAGCAGAGGACCCTTTGACAGCAGAGTCCCAGAAATCCAGATGCTCTTTATTCCAATCATCGATATCAAAGCCGCGGGCTTTGCAGTAGATTCTGTAAAGACTAGGGCACTTGACAATGGCACGCTCATCACAAATAGACTTAGGCAGCATGGCCATGAGGCAGACATAGCACTGAGGAGGGAAGCTCAACGTTTGCTCAACTTGACGCATGATACCTGTGAACACTTCGAGGGAGTCGATGGGAGCGGAGAGCAAACTGCGTGGCGCCAGCATGTCGACGCCTAGCGACGTGTGTGGCTTGAAACATGTACAGGCCTTAGCAATGTCATGCACTTCAAGCGGGTCCAAATCTTGCGTAACGACCAATGCTTGCGAACGAAGCTCACGAAGGCCTGCCTCCAGACACACACGCTGTTCAGAGTTTGGGGTCCACCATTTACTCCACTTCCGTTCCCGAAAACTCATCATCGAGGTAGGGGTGTCCACGATACCCTCAGGAGCCAAGAAATACTCAACGCAAACTTTCTCTTCAGCTTTCAAATAGCGGTGAACGGGACTAGCACCTCTGGGAAGGGATGACTGCAACCAAGTGCGCATGCTGCCCCTGGCCTTGGCATGTGCGAGAGACCATGCACGAGTACACACAACACCTGCAGCCTCAACGAGTTCTTCCAATCTATGACACAAGTAGGGAGGTTGGTTCAAGGAATCCTTCCACGACACAGCTGCTTGAGAACTCGCAAGAGGCTCGATGTGAGAAAAAATGTGGCACGCCAAATCGGCCAAGACGTGCCTGTGCTGCATCGCGGCCTGGGAATACGGATCTTTTCGAGTCAACTTCATCAACTCATACAGGCGACTGGAAACAAGAGACCAATATGACAAGTCAGGGTTCTTGAAACTCTGCGCCTGCACGTTGCGGGTCATCGGGGACGAGTCCTTACGCTTCAGCATACTACCCCTGCCTAAGTAACGGTGCGCGTCAGTGACAACGGCACATGCACGAGACAGACCACGGAGCTCCATTGCTCTAGACCAGATAGAGTACTGTATCCCAAGACTCCGAGACAAACCTTCCAAAGTATGAGCGGGCATCGCCTGGTGGAGGTCCTCGGGCATCACCAAGGGGGCCTCCAGGAAACTGGGTGCGGCGGCAGCCATGTAACTCAACCAATGGTTATCAGGTCCATACGCTTCAGGGATCTCCAGGGGCTTCACACGGAGACAGACGGGTTCCACCATAGCCTCAAGGTCCAACAGCACGTCGAGGCACGCATGGGTCTTGAACGGGGACAGGAGGTCGGCGGAGACTCGCAGATATCTAGACAACCGATTCGAACAGACAACATAGTCAATCAAGGTCTCACCAACAGAACAGGTGAACTCAACGTTTTTGGGAACCAGGGCCCTAGCGTCCATCAGCTCCAAGATACCCGAATCCTCCAGGAAATTGGCAGACATGTTGTAGTCCCCCATCAGGAACCACGGGATAGACAGCCCACGGACAAACTCGGCAACCGCACGAAGCCGAGATGAATTCTCACCAGAGACTCCAATGGAGGGAATGAGGTAGATCACACCTACTGCCACAGTGCATGACTTCATACGCATCTCAAGGAAGAACCAACAATTTCCTGCTCCAACCTGGACAGCACCCTTAGATTGAATCAGGAACTTCCGTATGCTCAACCTGGGCTGTACAGCAGCCCCGACTCCTCCATGAGTGCCACCACCTGGGGACGGTAAAGCACTCTGGAAATGAGGATTCCACTTCATCTGCCGACAGGTCTTCTTGGCACGGAACAGGTTCGTCCCTTCAAGGTGATGTTCCGCCATGAACACTCCATCCACCTCAGCGACCTTAGTTGCCAAGAAGTCCTGAGTCAGCTTGGACCACTGTGTGACATTCACAAACTTAAACTTGACCTGAGTGCTCGCAGCTGGCAACTGACAGGGTGCTAGCGAGCATGTGCCTCCGGCTCGCTGGGCCGAAGGCAACAGATCATTAAAGAGGCTGCTGCGAGCGGGCGTCAGAGGCGGCAGCGCGCCCAGCGCCTTTCGCAGCGGGAGCAGCATCAGGGAGATGTCCAGGTGGTACGGCGGCGGCCACACGAGGAACCCCCATCTGCTTGGCCGTGGCATCACAGAAATTGCGGTACATGTCGGCCGTGACGGAGGAAACCACCCTGGCACGCTTGCCTGCCTTCGCCATGATGCGCTTGGAGAGGAGGTCGGTATACTCCTGGGCCGCCTGCACGTCCAATCCCTGCTCCACCGCACGCCTCTTGAGGTCACGGTACCTGTCGCGATCCTGGGGCTCCATGTCATTGTCGGCAACCTCACTGCCCAGGTCGGAAAGGTTATCTTCGTCAACGCCAACGCCTCGCATCCGCTGCAGATGGAGGCGGTACTGCTGCCACTGCTCAAGGCCGATGGCCGAGTAGGCAACCAGCTTCTCGAGGTCGTCATCGGAGAAGGTGTGCAGGTTGGCCTCCACGAACATGTAGTCCACAACCTTGCCGCGCAACCAAGGGACATCAGCATCATCCTCCTCCATGGGCTGTGGCTCCTGCATGGGCGGCGCCTCCATGCCGCCGCTGGCCTGGGCACCTGCTCCCGCGGCGGCCGCGTCTCCAGTGTCAGGGGCACGAGAGGCGGCCGCAACGCCCGCTGGGGCGGTGGCGGGTGCTGCACCGAGATCGCCAGCGGCGGGGGGCACTGAAGCAGCAGCGCGAGCATCCGCGGCAGCACGAGCCTCTTCGGCGGCACGCTGACGACGGCGCTGCTCAACTTCATGACGCTTCTCCTTCTTGAAGGTCTGTACGTCGAATGAGGCCTTACGTTCATTAGCTTCACGAGTGGTGGCTCGAGCCTGCTCCAGCTCCTGTACCGCCTCCAAGTGCAAGCTCTGTGCCTCGTCCATATGCTTCTTCGCCTTGTTGTACCTGTCCAGCCGCCACTGCACCTCCTGGTGCGCCAGGCGCTCGGCCTTGGTGGCCTGCTCGACGGTCTTGGCGAGGGAAGTCTGTTCCGCAGCTGCCATACGATCCAATTCCACGTCAGTAAACTCCTGCAGCGGCGGGGCCGGCGGCGCAGCTGCTTCGCGAGCGACGCCAGCAAGAGCGGGGTAGTGCGCAGCCCACCGTTCAAGCTCTTGGAGTAGATGGGGTGGCATGGGCACCGCAGCAGCACCCGGTGCAGCCCCTCCAGGACAAGGATCAACCACATCACCATCATGTGCAGCAGACGGTAGGTACTGGCCACCGCACCTGCTGCATGCGCGGTGGCCATGGTAGAGGAACTCCCAGTGCGAGCAGAGGCTGCAGACACCGTAGGAGAGGTCCTTCTGCTTCTTCTTCTTGTTCTTGGGCTTGGGGGTGGCTGCGTCCAGGTCATCCTGCCAGACCCATCCACCTTTGGGCGCA
>CAUYUJ010022124.1:22500-128286 GCA_963575745.1 Prorocentrum cordatum
GTTGCAAATGTGACAAAACGAATGTGCGGGGCACTAAGGCGAGATCCTCATTTTGACAGCATCCCGCGCTCCATCTTTGAAGCTGTTGCCAAAATTTAAGCTTCAGAGTCATAAGTGGTGAGGAAGTCTCATGCAAAACGACCGGCCCGCCCTACAAATTGGCTTCGGGGTGCGGCTCTCCAGGAGTGGCGCCGGAGGCGCCGCCAGGGGTCTCCAGCGCCGATCCGAGAAAGCCGAACGGAGTTCCGAGTTTTTCTGTGTGTGTCAGTCTTCGTTCCCCTACACTTCTTTTCACGCGTCGGCGCTCCAGCTCATGCCCCGCGGCCCTGGGACGGACGCACCTGCTGCCCTGGGCAAGGCCCGTATCCTGGGCCCAGGAGCGGTTCCCGAGCCAGGCCGCCTCGGATGCTGAGACATCGTTCGGAGGCGCTGCCGGCGTCTTGGCATCCTTCGGGCGTGTGTCGGGGCTCAAGAGACGGGGGTCAACGCAAACGGTGGTCAGCCAGAGCGCCCGATCTTGCAGGATCCTCCAGGGCCGGGGTCGCATGCACCTGGGTTTGGGTGCAGGATCCTGCAGGATCTTGCAGGATCCTTCGCATTGACCCGGGCTTAGGTTCAGGATCTTGCAGGATCCTGCAATGCCTGACTGACCCGGGTCTGGATTGACCCGGGTCAGAAGATCACCCAGTGTGCTTTTTCTCGTCCGCGAGGATCATTGAGGAACATTTTGGATCATCTCGCGAAGACATACCCGCGCGAAGCTAGAACATCCACGGGGAATGGACGTCCGAGCGATGGCGAGGCGTGTGGACGGCAGGCACGACGCAGGAGGTGTCTAGGGCGGCATTTTCTCCCCCCGCCGGGCCTTTTTCGATTCGACGGATTCGAGTCGATATCGGCTTCGGCCAGCCCGATCCGCTCCTGATCCGGTATCCCGATGGTCCGTCGGAGGGAGGAGAAGCGACACCAACACCACCAGCGGGCCATCTCCAGAGAGGAGGTCCTCGATGCCTCTCCGAGCTAAAGGTTGGGATGTCTCCAGTGAGAGGGGGAGACTACACCACCAGGGAGACCACCCTTGCTGGTCGCATCTCCTCGCCCTGGTGGTGTTGGTGTCGCCTTTCCTTCTTCCTAATCCGAGGCGCTCCGAATTGCTTGCGTGGCGCCTCTGTGCATCATGGCATGGTCAGTCCATTCGATTCCTGCCTTCGTGCCGATGCGGCCCGATACTGCGCACGTTCCGATCCATTCCAGGTCCCCGATCCGACGCTGTTTGGGCCTGTCTCCCCGTCTCGCGCCAGGCTCTGGGCTCCAAGGGGAGTGGCGTCTTCCTCCTGCGGCAGGATCCCGCCCCGAGGGCGCGGCCGGGGAAATATAGGTAGGGGGAGACAGGGGGGGAGGCGGACCTGCGCATGCATGTGATGCTTCGATGTTGAGCTTGTCGTGCTATGCGGCTCTTGGGGGATGCTCTGGAGGCTTTCCCAGGCCGGGTGTGCTTTGCTGGGCACGGTCTGGCCTGCGGGAACGGCGCGCTGCCCAGGCGTCCCAGAACCAAGCCAGCGTCGTTTCTTTGTGTCTCTCTCTTGCCTTGAGGCGGCGTCTGTGTGCATTCAGACGCTCCCTGCGCCTTCGGAGCCTTCTCTCCCCTCCCTCCACCACACAACTCTGAGCCTGGGCCTCCCTTCCTCGCCCGACCTCCCCCCACCCGGGCTGTGGAGGACGATCCATGGAGAGGAAGCACGCTGCCGAACAGCTTCCAGAGGTCTAGAACATGTTCTAGACATGTCTTTGAACATGGCAGTCATCTCTGGTACACATTTGCAGAACACTGTGTGAAACAGAGCGCGCTCAACTCCACGGTACGTAGGATTGCTGTGAGGGTGTCCATCGTCATGGCATCCGCAGCCGCTCGGGCCCGGGCCCCTCTCCCCTCCCACCCCCCTCCCTGGCCTCCCCGGGCTCCTCCCCCCCCTCGCCCGCCCCCCCCCCCGCTGCCGCCCAGGACCGCGTGGCGAGGCGGCCAGAGCCGCTGGAGATCCTGGCGCGCCGCTCGGGCCCCCGCGCCGGCGCGGCGCGCGCGCGCGCGCCGCCTCGCGGAGGCGGTTTCGGCCCGCGAGGGAACAGAAGCACACAGACACCGCTCGTCGTCGAGTCCCCAGAAGATAGGGGAAAATCTGGGAAGTGGGGGGGGGGGGAAGGCAAAAGCCCCGAAGACATGGGAAACTGTGGGGGATCCTGTCATTTGTGTGTGTGTTTTTGCGTGCCCCAGGGGGCCCCTTCACCGACGCCGTGCGGGCGCGGCCCGCTCCGACACACAGTGCGGGGGCCCGGGGTGCCTGTCCCGTGCTGGTGGGTCCTGCCCCGCGCTCCGCGTGCGGCCCGCCCGGGGCGCCTGGCTCCGGGAGGCGAAGCAGAGCACGGGCACCGAGTGCAGTGGGCCCGGATCCGTAGGTCGACCCTGCCAGCCCTCAGGGGTACCCTTTGTGTCCTGTGCCTCGCGGCACGTGCCTTCTCACACTCCATAGGCGATGTGGCCCTCGGAAGGGTCTTGTGTCCTCTCCGGTGGCCTGTCCAATCAAGGCCGACTGTACAGTGGAGGCCCGTGCCAAGAAAGACCCTGCTTGCCTCTGGGGTGCCCTGGGTTTCTTGGGTTTCGATGGTCTTGCTGTGGGAAGCGCGACGTTCCCAGACCAAAAGTCAATGGACGTCCTGGGGTCGCAGGGTTGGGTTTCTTGTGGGAGGTTTCCTACGGACTGGCCTCTCTTGTATGTTGGGCCGGCGCTCGGATTCAGACATGCTCGCGTCGTACAGAAGTACTACGGTCAGGTCGGGCCTGTCATCTCTTCAGGGAGAGTGCTTAAAAAGTATTCAAAAGAGTCCAGAAATTATGGGGGGACGATTTTTTGACTATTCCTGGTTGTTTTTGATTTCTTGTTTTGCGTGTGTTTGATTTTTCCTTTCAACATCTGCTTGTAGGGGGACATGCCCGACCTAACATTACGGACGGTTTTTGACCCTTTTCGGTGTCAGGGGGCCCTCGCCGGGCCCTGGGACCGTCGCGACCGGGTTCAGCATTGTCAACGGGCCCAGGGGAAGGGGTCGGGACTTCGGGGGTCCGCGCACGGACAGACATCAGGACACTGCATGTCGGGGGGACCTCCCCCTTGGCAGCGCGCTCCAGGCGCCCAGAGCGGGGGTCCTGTTCCTCTGTGGCCCACGGCCCAGACTTGCGGCGATCCTCGAGAGCGTTATCTTATGTTCCTGCTTGTAGGTGGTGCTTATATCCATTGAACCCGTAGTAACAAGCGTACGAGGGGGGGTCCCAGCTATGGCGCCGTGCTCACAGGCATGAAGTGGTGCTGACAGGCACTGGAGAGCCACCAGACGCTTCAAGAGGCAGCCGTCGTCGTCGTCGTCGTCGTAGTCGTGGCCGTCGTCGCCTTCGTCGTTGTAGTCGTCGTCGACGTCGTCGTCGTGGTCGTCGTCGTCTTGGTCATCGTTGTTCTTGTGCTCGTTCCCGTCGTCGTCGTTGTCGACTGCATCGTCGCCGTCGTCGTGTCCGAGGGATTCTCAGGGCTGCAGACGCTTGCACAGGCCTCCGAAGATCTCAGAACTTTGGCGGCATCTGTAGACCTTCAGAGGCGGCCATCGTCGTCGTGGTCGTCGTCTTCGTGGTCTTCGTGGTCTTCATCGTCGTCCTCGTCCTCGCCCTCGCCCTCGTCCCCGTCCTCGTATTCGTCGTTTCCGAGGTCCTCGAAGGGCATCCAGACGCCTCCAGAGGCCTTTGGAAACCTCTGGAGACCTTCAGAGGCCTCCGTCGTCTTCGTCGGCGTCGGCGTCGGCGACGTCGTTATTGTCGTCGTCGTCGTCGTCGTCGTCGTCGTCGTCGTCGTCGTCGTTCGTCGTCCTCGTCCTCGTAGTCGTCGTCCTTGCTCTCGTCGTCGTCGTCGTCATCGTCGTCGTCGTGCTTGCTCTCGTTCTCGTCGTGGTCGTTGTCGTTATCGTCGTCGTCGTCTCCGTCGTCCTCGTCGTCGTCCATGTCGTCGTCGTCGTCGTCGTTGTTGTCGTCATCGTTGTCGTCATCGTCCTTGTCGTTCTCGTCGTCGGCGTTCGCGCCCTCGCCCTCGTCATGGTCGTCTTTGTCGTCGCCGTCGTCGTTGTTGCGGTCGTTGTCGTCGTCGTCGTTTTCGTCGTCGTCGCCGTCGTCGTTGTTGCGGTCGTTGTCGTCGTCGTCGTCGTTTTCGTCGTCGTCGTCGTCATCCTCGTCCCCGTCCCCGTTCCCGTCCTCGTCACTATCGTCGTCCTCGTTCTCGTCCTCTTCGCCCTTGTCATCGTCTTCGTCGTCGTCGTTGTCGCCGAGGGCCTCGAAGGGCCTCCAGACGCCTCCATAGGTCTCCCGAGACCTCCTTAGGCCTCCAGAGACCTCTAGAGACCTTCAGAGGTGGCTGTCGGGGTTATCGTCCTAGTCGTCGTCCTCGTCCTCGTCGTCGTCGTCGTCGTCGTCATCCCTGTCCTCAGCGTCGTCCTCCTCGTCGTCGTCGTCCCCGTCCTCGTTCTCGTCCTCGTTATCGTTGTCGTCGTCGTCGTCGTCGCCGTCGTCATTGTCGTCGTCGCCGTCGTCCTGGTCGTCCTCCTCGTCCTTGTCCTCGTCCTTGTTATCTCCTCTCTGTCGTCCTCGTCCTCGTCATCGTCCTCCTCGTTGTCGCCGTCGTCGTCCTTGTCGTCGTCGTCGCCGATGGTCTCGAAGGGCCTCCAGACGCCTTCAGCAATCTCCAGGGGCCTCCGTAGACTTCCGGAGACCTCCGCAGACTTTCAGAGGCGACCGTCGTCATCGTCGTCGTCGTCTTCGTCATCGTCGTCCTTGTCGTCGTCGTCGTCGTCGTCGTCGTCGTCGTCGTCGTCGTCGTCGTCCTTGTCCTCGTCGTCGTCGTCCTAGTCCTTGTCGTTCTCGTCGTCATCATCGTCGTCGTCGTCGTCCCCGTCCCCGTCCCGTCCCGTCCTCGTTCTCGTCGTCGTCGTCGTCGTCATTATCGTCGTCGTTATCGTCGTTATCGTCGTCGTCGTCGTCGTCGTCGTCGTCGTCGTCGTCGTCGTCGTTCGGCTTATGGGCTTCCCCCGCGGGGATCGACCACGTTGCCACAACCCGCCCACGGGTGGCCAACCCTCCGCGTTCCCCGTAACGGACCTTACGGCTGGAATAACAAAAACATTCCCTTTTGGGTTCCCACTCGAGGCTTTGATGCCGTCGAGAGCTGCTCGATCGCTGGACAGAGAACCAGCACGCGATCGAGGACTTACCAGGCCGAGGGACTGTTATAAGAAGCCAGTGTAGGTGTGGGAGGGGTGCTTTGTCTGGCGGCCATAAGACATGAGTGCGCGTTCCGGTGCGTTCTGGGGGACACTTTCATTATGTGTATATGTATGCATGCATGTATATATATACATATATATATACATATGGACGGATCGCGGTATCTCGATCATTCCGGCCAAACTATCGTTGTGGATAGTTCGGCCCGAATAGCATTCGATAGATGCGATGGTTTGAGGTGGGCCTCTGAGCAGAGTCGACCCTGGAGCGCTCTGGAACCTCAGCTCGGTTCCCCTGGCCTCCGTCGGCGGCCACCTCAGCCGCCAGGGCTCAGGAAAAGGCATACGGCGGCCTTCGGCACACCTCGCCTTCGCGCTCGGGTCGCTGGACCCTGAGGCCCCTTCGGTGCCTCTTCGGGTCGCTGGGGGGGCCTCTCGGGGGCCTCTTGCGGGCCGGTTGGGAGCCTCCCGATGCTTTCGTGGGGCCCTGGGCCTCTCGTGGCCATGCCTGCTGCACGGTGGCGGAGGTACCGCAGGCTCGTGCCGTGTCGCTGCAGCGGCGCGAGCGCGGGCGCTCACGGGGTCCCCGTGCCGCTCCAGAACGGTCGCGGTGTTCATTACTGTGTCGTGCATCCTCGGGGCCCGCTGGCCCGCCAGCGCTCAGAGGTCCCAAGGATTGTCTGGGCTCGCCCGATGTGGTCTGATGGGCTCGGAGGGGGCAGCAGGGTTGCGCCGCGTCGTCGCGGCGGCGACGCTGGCGCGATCGTTGAAGGTTGAAGGCCATCATCGGCTTGAGCCTGTCCAATCTTGAACGACCTTTGCTGTCGGGCACCGACGATTGACCAGTACAGTCAACCCGCATAGTAAGGATAGCCAGTCTTCCCAAGGGTACCCTTGCATCCTTACCTCCTCGGCTCATCCTTGGCCACTTTCGTTGGCCTCGCCCCGCTCGGAAAGTTGCGACGTGGCCTTCCAAGGCCCTTGCGTCCTTATCGCTCATCCTTACTATACGGGTTGACTGTATTCATCGATCCATGCGGTGTCCCGACGCACGGCAGGGACCAGCCGCGGGGGCGTGGGGGGAGGGCCGGGGCCCGCGTCGATGGCATTGCCTCAGAAGGAGTCTGGCAGGCACTGTTGCAGCATGTGCTCGTCACTCTCTCGGTGCCCGCGGATCGTTTGGCTCCCGAAGTCTGGAGTGTGTTCGTTAGGCCCCCCTGGCAGGGTCGGCGGATTGCTCGTGTTCTGGCGTGCTCTTTTCCAGGCAGCGCTGAGGGCTCACAGTGTTCAATCAGCGAGAGTTCCAGTTGTCACAAGAAATGTTGCAGAGCTTCGCAGGAAAAAAAAGCTCCCGAAATCTGGAACCAGGGTTGTAAAATCTCGAGTTCAGCCAAAGCTTAGAGTGCCTGTAGCGAGGATGCAGAGCGTGTGCAGGGCTGACCTTGCGTCGCTGCCTCGCCGGCCCATCCTCAGCCGTGGACAACTACTCTCAGAGCTGCCTGCTTGGTGCCGCCGCAGCGCGCATGTCCAAGGGCCCTGCACTTTTGCCCTGCGTCCTTACCTGGTGCTGGCTGCGAAGGCTACATATTCACGTATTTGCTCGGCATCACTCGGACGTGTGCATGTTTCATTCGGCGAGGACCATCGAGGAGCATCCTTGATCATCGAGCCGGAAAAAACGAAACACGAAACCGACAAATGCACGGGGAATGGACGTCCGAGCGATGGCAAGTTTTGTGGTTTGCTTCTGACACGAGCCCTGTGTTGCGTTGCCCACTTCTGCGACGCCCTCGCCGGCGACAGCTGCAGTGTCCGAGGCTCGTCCCGCAGTCAGCCATTCAGAGGGAGGAGAAGCGATACCAACACCACCAGGGGGCCCACCTCCAGCGAGGAGGTCCACTATGTCTCCCCGAGCTGAAGGCTGGGGATGTCCCGAGCGAGAGGGGGGGGCCATTCCACCAGGGAGACCCCCCTTGCCTCCACGCGCATCTCCTCGCCCTCTTGGTGTTGGTGTCGCCCTTCCTTCTTCCTACACCATGGGGTGCGGCAAATCGGCTGCGCACGGCCGTTCCCGGCCCCATGCGTGGCGTGCGGCACCCCCCTCGAGGCGGCCGGCGCGCCCCGACGACCCCAGGTGTTGGCAGAGCCGGATTCGTCGACCTTTCTTTGCGATTGCCCCCTCTTCGGAAAGTGGAACATATACATTTCCAGCGGCGTGCTGTTGTTCAATCCCTGGACTTTTTGAGGGTCAGGGACGACGTCGGGGTTGTGTGGCGTATGGTTGCTCCCTCGTTTTTCCTGGGGAAATGACGAACATGTATACACCAGCATCCCGTATATACCAGGATCCGCTTTCCTGTGCGAGTTTCAGTGCAGGGCCGGAAAAAGCGTCGGTGTATAGAGTTCGGTTCCCTACCTTTGCGTACGTGTTTGTTCGAAGCTTCCTTATCTCAAGCAGTGGCGAAGCGCCCTGGCTCGCCTGTAGGCACACCAGAAAACGTTCTAAGAACCTTGTGTGGTTGGCACGATCTTAGAAGATTTCTGGCTGAGACTGTCTTGTTTCGGTGCATCCGGCTTATGTTCTAGGATCATTGTTTTGGTTCTAAGAACATGTTGTGGCCTGTATGAATGCCGGGTCGGTGGGCCCCTGCTCGATTGATTTGCCCTCCAAGCCCCCTGCTCCTTCAGGCCACCTGTCCAAACCTAATGTAGAATTCACATCGGAGAAAGCCCAACGGAGCCCGTCACGCAGCAGTGCCCTCGGCGATGATGGATAAATTAGGTCCCAGGCGTGCTCGTGGACGTCGTCGTAATTGGAATTGCTGGATCGTGCTCTCCAACTCTTGTCCAAGCGACTGAATATTGAGCCAATCGTTCGCATTTGTTCTTGGCGGTCATGCCACACATTATTGAGCGGCGAGGCGGTCGTCACAGAGGGTCGAAACCAATTTGGTCAAGTGTACTAGTTAGACTGTCGTGGTTTCTCTTCCTCCTCTTCTTCCTCCTCCTCCTCTCGCATCATTCTTATTGCGAAGGCCTTACGGTCGGTGCCGCCGACCCTGTTCGCAATGCGCAGCAAGAGGCACGGGCTGTGGGATGGTTTTGGGGAACGGGGAGAAGAACGAGAAGGTGGGGGAGGGAGGTGTCGTATCTGACCCGGGACTTCCCCGGGACTCCCCCGGGACCCCCCCCCCCCCCTCCCCCCCCCGTCGGGGAAGGGAAAGGGAAGGGGCTTCCCTTCGACTCAATTACGACGTTGCTCAAGGTCGGTACGGGGGGGGGGCGTCGTATCTGACCCGGGACTCCCCCGGGACCCCCCCCGGGACCCCCCCTTCCCCCCCCCGTCGGGGAAGGAAAAGGGAAGGGGCTTCCCTTCGACTCAATTACGACGTTGCTCAAGGTCGGTACGGGGGGGGGGCGTCGTATCTGACCCGGGACTCCCCCGGGACCCCCCCCGGGACCCCCCCTCCCCCCCCCGTCGGGGAAGGGAAAGGGAAGGGGCTTCCCTTCGACTCAATTACGACGTTGCTCAAGGTCGGTACGGGGGGGGGGCGTCGTATCTGACCCGGGACTCCCCCGGGACCCCCCCCGGGACCCCCCCTCCCCCCCCCGTCGGGGAAGGGAAAGGGAAGGGGCTTCCCTTCGACTCATGGTTTCTCTTCCTCCTCTTCTTCCTCCTCCTCCTCCTCTCGCATCATTCTTAATTTTGCTCCTCCTCCTCCTCCTTCTCCTCCTCCTCCCTACTGACACACTGAAAGAGCACATTGAAGACGTAGCCTCACTCAGATCCTGGTCATTTGCATCAGGCATCATCAATTTGTGCGGTTTGGCCTGATCAATCTGCGGGAAAAAGTCCCTGTATCCCTAAGTTCTGGACCTCCTAACTCAGGCCCGCTCCCACAGGGTTAAGGGCCCTCTCGTTGCTCACCAAAAGGACTGAGGAGGTCGGAGGGAACACCAGAGTGCACGGTCGTGCCACGCGCGCGGTCTGATCAACAAGGCCTCCTCCCCGCCTCGGTTCTCAGGGGGCTTCGAACGTCGATGCCCATGTCGTGTTTTTCGTTGCTATCCACGGCGACGGCACGACCGAAAACCGACCGAGCCGACGGCGGAACCGAGACCGACCAGTGCCGCAGGTAGCCGAGGGAGGGCGCAGCGCTGCGACAGCGACACAGCAGCCAGCACAACCGAACCTGCCGAGCCGACCGAACCGCTAGCAGGGCGCAAATGAGACGCCCACACCGGTACAGGCCAGGCTTAAGTCGGGCCTGTCCCTCTACAGGGGTAATATTCAATAGCAAAAAAATGTCTGGGGATGATTTTGGGAATATTTTCTTAGTATTTTTGGTCCAAACTCCGCCTGTAGGGGAACAGGCCCGACCTAAGGCCGGGCCCGTCTGGGCTCGGGGCTCAAGAGGCGGGGGTTCATGCAAATGGGGGTCAGTCAGTGCGCCGGACCTTGTAGGATCCTGCAGAGCCAGGGTCGCACTGCCCCAGGTGTGGGTGCAGGATGCTGCAGGGTCCCGCGGGAGCTTGCAGGATCCTGCAGGGCCTGGCTGACCCGGGTCTGGATTGACCCAGGCCAGTAGAGCCCCGATGGGCCCCTGGATCGGTGTATACGGCACTCTCTATTCATCGCACATGCCGATGCTGAAGCCTGCCTTGCGCACGCTGCCGCTGGAAGCAGCATCCTGCCGGAGGCACTGACTCTGCGGATCCACCCGTGTCGTGTTGCGCATGCCCGGCACGAGCTTCGCACCTCCTCTGGAGCAGGGAGCGCAGGGAGGGGGCCCCGCGCGCCCTCCCGCTCCTCGCCCCTTCCCCCCCCTGGCGCCCGCTCCGGAGCGCGCCCCGAGCTGCGCCCATCGGGAGCCTTGAGACGGGGGTCAGTGCAAACGGGCCGGAGCGCCGGATCTTGCAGGATCTTGCAGGGCCAGGGTCGCATTGACCCGGGCTTGGGTGCAGGATCCTGCAGGATCTGGCAGGATCCTTCGCATCGGCCTGGGTCTGGGCGCATGATCTTACAGGATGTTGCAGGATTCTGCAAGGCCTGACTGATCCGGGGCTGGATTGACCCTGGTCAGAAGATTCCCGAGCCCAGGTCTTCAGCCTCAAGAAGCAGGAGATCGCCGAAGCGACGCCAGCGCTCGAGGAGCCTCAGGGCAGCGGGCGGCCTTTTGGCCCGGCGCGGGGGGAGCTGCGGGTGCTGGGGGGGGGCTCCGCCGGGGACGGTTGTTTGTCTTCCAGGCACAGGACGGGCGATGTCTGTGTGGGTCGCCTCTTTTGGGAACCCCCAAACCGGGTGGTGAGATACCTAGGTGGCGACCTGTAATCCCCAAAAAGGTCACCGCTGGGTTTGGGGACGCGGGGTCACCACCGGGTTTTGTGACTCCTGGACCCACCAGTGTCCGGGACATCCTCGGAAAACCGCACGAGTCCCCAAACCGGGTGGTGACACCAAATCGCCCGAGACTCACCGCCAGGTGTTGTCACCACCACGTTTGGGGACTACCAACTCTTGGGGGTCTCTTGGGAGCCTCTTGATGGCATCTTGGGGGCCTCTTGGGGGGCCTCTTGGGGGGCCTCGGGGGCCATGTTGAGGCCATCTTGGGTCATCTTGGAAGCGATCGATCAAGGGTCTCCCCCCAGGAGGCCAACATGTGGCCAAGAGCTTCGCCTCTCGCGGCGTCTTGGGGGTCTCTTGGGAGCCTCTTGGGGGCATCTTGGAGGCCGCTTGGGGGCCTCTTGGGACCTTCTTGGCACCTCTTGGGGCATCCTTGGTAGCTTCGGAGGCAACTTGGAGCCTCCTCCTGGAAGAGATCGATCAAACAAGGGCCCGTAGTGCATGAGCCGCCCCCCCCCCCCCCCAGAGGCCAATCTAAAGCGATTAGGTCGATCTTTAGGGGGGGCTCGCATATGCTCCTACGTGCACTATTTATGTAGTGTCCGTGTGGATACATTTGTGAAGCAGCCCATCAGTTTGAGGTCTGTGCCCGTTGAATCTTGCCCATGTCCTTCATCTCCTCCTCCTCCCCCCCTCCTCCTCCTTCTCCTCCTCCTCATCCTCCTTCTCCTCCTCCTCCTCCTCCTCCTCCTCCTCCCTCTTCTTCCCTTCTTTCCCCTCTGTGTCCGAAATCGTAACCCGACTATCGGCTACGCTCGCAGGACAGACGTAGTATACAGCTGGATGATTAATATTGGTGTCCTCTCCCATGTCTCCTTCATACGCTTAGTGGCCTTCCGTCCAGCCCGCCACCGTGCCTAGGTTGTCGATCAGAGAGGCCTCGTGGATGCCTGAATTGGCATGGAGGCGGTTTGGGATGTTTTGGTGGGTGCCTCGGGGGCCTCTTAGGGGCCTCTTGGGACCTGATGTTGGTTTCTCGAGGTCTCTTGGGACATCCCGGGTGTACCTCGGGGGCCTCCGGGGGGATCTTCGGGGAAGCTTGGGGCGAAGGGCTCGACACGCCACTCCATGTTCCCCCTCTTGGGCCCCTCTTACGTAGGGCTGTCCTGGGGGCCTCGTTGGGGACGCTTGGGATCTTCGGCGCTTGCTGGGCCGTCTTGGAAGCTCTGAGGACTTCAAAGGCTGCAGTGCTACCTACGTTCATTCCACCAAACAAACCATGGCTTCTGACTAGTTGGGCTTCTTGGGCCGTCCCCCAATGCCTCCAAGACTGTCCAGGAGGCGCCCAAGAGGGCTCCATAGGCAATGTTAAGCATGCATGTCCCGAACAACGCGTTCTTGGCCAAAAAGTAACGCGAGGAACTCCCAGGAGCGTGCGGGAGCTTCCAGGAGTGCCCCAAACTCGGGCTGTGGGCAGAATGTGCACAGCACTTAATGCAGAGAGCTCAAAGAGACCTGAGGACACTCCAACTCGTGCCTGGCGGATATGCACACTTATGTGTGCAACTACGTTCGAAAAACAACGAATACTTATGAACTTTCGAGTTATGTGAGGATTTCTTTGGTCGGCGCTGGACCCCCTGTTGCGCTTCGCGCGCCTGGGGAGGAACACCTGCGCCGACCATAGAATCCGTACGCAGGGCCAAGAGGTTCTGCTAGTGGCTTGTTTGGTTCTTCCACGGGAGGGTGGTGGTGCCGATCAGGCTTGCTTCCACCCCTGGCCCCGAGTGCACCCACCGATGCATTGGCCAACTTGGTGGCTTGCGGGGTGCCTGGCGCAACTTCTGGCGCACCAGTACGCCTACACTGAGGCACCTGCCCACTTGTCGGTCCGCATGGTTCCTGGCGCAACTTATGGCGCAACCTATGGCGCAGCCTATAGCACAATGGCTCACGATGTGGTGGCCTGTGGGGTGCCTCGCGCAAAAGATTGCAGCATATGGCGCAACGGTGCATCTGATGAGGCAACGCACGGAGTGTGGTGGCCAGCATGGTGCTTGGCGCAACCTATTGCGCAGCACATGGCCCAATAGTGAGTGGCCCGCCGGGTGCCTGGTACAACTGGTGGCGCAACATATCGCGCTAACGTGCACGTACTCAGGCCTCTGACGATTGGGTGCCTGGTGCAACCTATGGCGCAACGTACGTCGCAACGATACACCCACTGAGGCGTCGGACAATCTTGTGGCCCGCGAAGTGCCTGGCGCGACTTAGGGCGCAATCAGAGCGCAGTGGTGCGCCCACTGAGGCTTCTTCCGACTTGATGGCCCTTGGGGTGCCTGGCGCAACATATGACAGTCAGAAGCTCTTCGCGGGCTGCACGCCACCAACATACGATAGTATCTCCGTGGTGCTATCCCAGTCTAAGCGGGGTAGTCTGAGTCGGTCTAAACTTGCGGACTCGTTTGGCGGATTCTGGTCAGATGGTTCCCCCATCCGGCTCCAGCGCTTTGTAATCCAGCTTCTGATCTCTTAGTCGCGCCCGTCCTACGATTAAGTCGGGCGTGTCTCTCTACATGAGGAAGATTCCCAAATAGTCAAAACGAAGTATGGGGACGATTAACCATTATTTTGTGACCATTTTCGAATACTTTTGAGTATGTTTAATATGTCCTTCAAAATCTGCCTGTAGGGGGGCATGCCCGACCTAATCCTAGGAGTTGCTACCTGATCCTTGCATTCAGGGCGGCCCTCACGCGGTCTGCTCAAGACCACCACCCGCCTTCTGCGGGCCAGCGTCCAGACAGTCATCCTCTGAGAGGCTGCTGCCACTTCGCTCTGGCCGCGTGACAGCCGCCCACGGCCTCGGAGTGCGAGGGGGGAGCCTGGGGTGCCCAGGGTGTACGGATGGCTTGTGGCACATGCAGTACTTGTGGTGTTTGGGGTGCCTGCACTTGTTGTTTGTGCCAATGACGTATGTTGTGCGCTCCTCTAAGACTTCACGCCCGATGTCCGTCGTGTCCGTGGTGCCTGTGGCGCGCGCTGCCAGCCCGCGGTGCGCGATGCTGGTGTTCACCGCGGTGCATGCGGTGTCCAGGATGTTCGCGGCGCGTGCAGTGCTGACGTCAGCGTGCGGTGCTTGTGACGCTGGGGGTCTGTGTGGTGGGGAGGAGGAGGGAGGAGCAGGAGCAGGAGCAGGAGCAGGAGCAGGAGCAGGAACAGGAGGAGGAGGGGGAGGAGGCGGAGGCGGAGGCGGAGGCGGAGGAGGAGGAGGAGGAGGAGGAGGAGGAGGAGGAGGAGGAGGAGGAGGAGGAGGAGGAGTAGGAGGAGGAGGAGTTGGCCTGGGGTGCTTTGAAGGGCCCGATGGTGGGTCTCTGTCTGTCTGTCTGTCTGCCTGCCTGCCTGCCTGCGTGCCTGCCTGCCTGCCTGCCTGCCTGCCTGTCTGCCTGCCTGTCTCCGTGTCCCCGCCTCTTCTGCCTGGGCGCCCGCGCCACCTTCCAGGAGGCATTTCCGCACTGCAACGTCGCCGCCGCGCCCCCCGCCCCCCGCGCCCTGCTCGACGGCGCGCCCAGTCAGAGGACAGCATCGTCCAGCCGATCCCCATCCCCACTGAGCCATGGTATCTCAGCCCCGCCAGCTCACCGGGGAGTTTTGGGGGGGGATTCGGTCACGCCGCGAATCCGGGAGGGGTGGGCATAGTAGATCCCCAGTTTCGGGGGCAAGGCGGCCAGTGGGGCCGAGGCCGTGGCGGCCAGTGGGACCAAGGCCATGCCAGTGGGGATGGGGATTTGTTAAGCGATGCTCAGAAGGAGGAGGAGGAAGAGGAGGAGGAGGAGGAGGAGGAGGAGGAGGACGAGGAGCGTAGCGCCTCAGGAAGGTCTCCGGTCACGCCGGCGCGCGACGGACTACCCCCTGGCGCCGTCTACTCACGGCATGGTGCCGTAAGAGCAGGAGGCAATTTAGAAGGAGAGCAACAGGAAGGAGTCGCCCTCAAGGCCGTGGATGCAGGCCAACTTGCCGCCGACGAAGGAGGCGTCGCCACCGAAGAAAACGCCGTGCCACCAGCCGACCACGGAACGGCAGCGAATCATGACATGGTCGATCAACGCGCCGCGTGGCTGCAAGAGGAGCCCCCCTGCAAGGGCGGCGCTGCTGGGGTACGTCGGGCACGAGGCGCCAGGCCCTTCTCGACGCGCCTGATCGCATCTTGCAGGTTGCGGTTCGTGGACTCGATGGGCGGGAGCCCATCGCACTTTAAGCCAATCTTCCGCACTGTGCGGACATCTCCCGCAGCACAGTGAGACCCGCGGCGCCTGCAACAGTAAACACTGTTGCCCCTGAACACGTCGCGCCCAAGCGCAGCGACGGCGTCCCCGACCTCCTCGGCCAGGGCAGGTGGCAACAAGGCTGCGGGGGCCGAGGGCTGCGAGCTCCCTTCGAGCGCCATGGCCGCGCCTGGGGCCATGCCGGCCCTCTGGTCGCTGCAGGGAACCCAGCCCTCGCCGAAGTCGTGGAAGTACTCGGCGTTGAGAACTCTGGCAACGCGCGAAGGGCGGCATACGCGATGAGAGCCAGTTTGCAGCGCCTCGAGGGAGGGGCCCGTTGCGGCCGTGACTCCGCATTGGGTACGTCGGCACCGCCCGAGGCTGGCGCAGTAAGCAAGGACATGGTCCGTACTGCGTGCCACCACAATGGGCCTGGCCTGCTCGCAAGGTGGCCCGGGGGCCTCCGCGTCGCACCCCCATTGCGCGCGAGCCACCGCCTGCAGTGCCCCCCACGAAATGAATTGCAGGACCTTGCGGTGCTATTTCAGCGCAGCTGTTGCCGCCCCAGCTTCCGACCCAGCCAGTGCGTGAGAGGCCGCACCACGGCGCGCGAAGTAGTCTGCCCAGCCGTTGCCTAGCCAGTCACGCAGCTCCTGCGGCTCTGTGTCCATCAGTTCCTCCAAGGACCTGTGCGCTGGCGTCCATCGGAACTTGGGGGGGGTCCCGCAGTGTGCGTCTGCGGCTGGCCACGAAGACGTCCCGCCACGCTCGAGCATGCTTCGCGCGACCCTGCTCGAGCTCGGGACGCCGGCGGTCTCCTTCCTGGGCGAGCGCCAGCAGGTCAGTGACGAAGCGCTGGTGGTCAGGGAAAGCGTCGAGCCCCTCCCTGATCTCGTACCTCTCAGCGCGCTCGACAGTCCGTGCCAAGTGCGGAAGGGGCCCGAACCGCGCCCTTCCCGGGAGCCAAGGATGAGGATCAATCTGCACGACAGCTTGTCCACATCTCCGCACCTCGGGAACGCTTGAGTCGTAGCCAGACCCGTCGGTGTAAGAAACGCCCCCCCCCCAACGCCATGGGCGTCACCCCGAAGGCGGACATCATGCCTCCGCGCATCTGCGCGTTGCAGATAAGCGGGAGGCTTGGGCATGCCAAGAACGAGGTAGGACTGCTCGAAATTCGGCGCGACTGACCCAAGACCCGCTTGGATAAGTTGGTCGCGCACCTCAGCCAGCACTTGGGGGAGGTGTAAGATACCGCGGCCATTCAGCGCTGGTGTCGCTGTCTCGGGCCCGCCGCGCCCGCGCGGTGCATCGGGCGCCGAGGCTGGGGCCGCCGCCGCAGGGGGCAGCGGGCCACTCTGTTTCGAAGCAACTGGTGGCGCGCAGGGGACACTCTGCGCGTCCAGCCGCGCTTTCTCCTGATGGCCGTCGCCCCCATCGAGTGGCGCAAAGCCGACCTCTTCATCAAACCCTTGCCTGATGTCTGGGAAGAAAGCGCCCTCGGCCTCCATGGTGCTGGGTCGGGTCGGCAGGCTCGGCAGGGTCGGGTCGGCCAGACTCTCGACGTTGTCGCGAGCTTGCTGGCGTAGGTCGCCGAAGCCCTGCTGCATTTCTGGGTTCTGCTCTCGTCGCAGGCCTTGGACATGTTCCGTCGGCTCCTGCTCCATGGGCCGCAGCTCCCCTGCGGGGGGGTGGGTCAGCAGCGCGGGGCATGCCGGGAATACATGGCCCCGACATTCATCGGGCGCAAGGGCCTTCCCGCAAGCCTGGCGTGGGCGCATGGGCATGCCGGGCTTAGTGCCCCTGCGGATCGGCATGGGTATGTCGTCAGACCATAGCGCCTGTAAAGCTCCCAGCTGTCCTGCGGCGCGGACGCCCTTGCGCGCGCTTGGGCCCACTGCGCCAGATGGGCGCGCCGGCGTGGGGGCGCATGTTGCTGGCGAGGCCGTCGTGCTGCCAGCGCTGCGCGCCTTGCACCAGCAGCGGGCGTGGGTCAGCAGGACACGCGCGGCACTGGTCATATTGGTTGCCCAGGTCATCCTGCAAGACGTGCGGCGCTTTCACGCCCCAGGCTAGCCGCCTGGGCGTCGACCGCGTCGCGGCCAGGGGGCCTCTGGCATTGGCCCAACTGATGAGGCCGCTCATGGAGCGCTGTCCAAGCCCTGTGAAGGCGGCTGAGTGACGCGCGCCCATCCCAAATCCAGGCGGCATAGTTCAAGACCAGGTCCAGCGGCGCCGCAAGGCCGAGGCGCACTGGATATGGATAAACATTTAGCCTGTTGGAGGCAGATCATAATCCATATCCAGTGCGCCTTATGTTTCTTGGGAAGAGTGTCCGTAACTCCAAGACGCACTGGATGTGGAGAAAGACATTGCCCGCGCGTGCTCCTCAGAAGGGCGAGTCAGGAGGTGTGCCGTGACGCCCGCGTGGTGTTTGTCAATGCGCCCGTTCAGCGCCGCGGCCAAGTCGCGCATCTTGCGCAGGGGCGCGCCCGCCAACCCCAGCGCTCTAGCGCCGTGCCCTGCGGACGGCGTGATCCCAGTCTGCCGCGGGTTGGAGGCCTTGCGCCGTGCCGCGCGACGCAGCATGAGGAGGCGGTGCTTGCGCTCCCGCGCGGCCAAGGTTGCGCATGTGTCGGGCTTGGGGCGCCGCCCGAGGCAGCCGCCGCTGGGCCCTGTGCACTGCAGGGCGGACCTGCGCTGATCCAGCCACTACCGCGGACATAGCAGGTTAGAGAATGAGCCCGGGGTCCCTGGCCTCTGCAGCGAGCGCCATCGCAGTGCGCAGCAGCAGCTTGACATCTCCGATGTCGGGGGATACCATCTGCAGGCCGATGTCGCCCACCAGCGAACGAACGTGGCTTGATCGTCGGCGCAACCCTGCTGGACCGCTGGAGGACACGGCGCGTCGGCAGGTAGATGAGGTAGGCGGCGCGTGTGCACCCCGCCAGCGCCCCCTGAGAGGCGACGAAGGAGCACGAGAGGCGGCCGTGCGCCTTGATGCGCCGTGGCTGCCTGTAGAGCTGGAGCAGCATCCAGAGCAGGCGTATCGGGCAACCCAGCTCCCGTGCCTCCCGCATGAGCGCATGGGGACTCGCCATGTCAAAGCATTTCACCATGTGAAGGAGGATGGTACAAGTGTGGTCGCCGATGAGGCTTCCCACCTGCTGCTCCAGATTGTGAGCGAAAGCCGAGGCCGTGGATGTGTGGCTGCCTCGAGTACCCCACATTTTTTTCGTCGCAATTATGCTGTCTTTGCCGCTCTGGCGACAGCCATCGGCGTGCTTTCGCCCAAACTCGTATAAGAGTATGGCTAAGCACAATCAGCCTGTGGCCACCATCTGGCTTGGGGGGGGGGCGACCATCTCACTATGCAGGCCGTCTGAGGGAAACCGTGGGCGCAGCTCAAAGACCTCGAACATCTGGGCCAACCTCCTGATACCCTCATCCGATAAGTGCTCGAGCGCCTTGGGTGGAATGCGGGTGGGCCCCGAGGCGGTGACGAGAGAGAAAGATCGGATGGCCTGCCGTAGGTCATGGGCCGTCAGGCTAGGCAGCTCCTCCCACGTAGGTGTATCCGTGGGTAGAGGCAGCTCTTCCAGCCCATGGGTCGCCCAGATCCGCTTCCACTCGTCATGGTGCGGTCCGCGAGGAT
Organism: Prorocentrum cordatum; assembly: GCA_963575745.1. Taxonomy (NCBI): domain Eukaryota; class Dinophyceae; order Prorocentrales; family Prorocentraceae; genus Prorocentrum; species Prorocentrum cordatum. The sequence continues at coordinate 41,075 of CAUYUJ010022124.1, forward strand.
GTATGGGTGGGCGTCGGCCTCAGGGGCAACGAGTTATTGCTGCGCTCTGACCTTGGATGCAGCATGGGCAGCTCTCGCTCCCCCATTGAAGGCCGCCTTAGCCCAGTTGCGCCAGGCTCTCCTCGACGCGCCGCGAGCCGCGGCAGTGAGGACCTTCGGACGGCCCATGATGGCATCTACCATGTCATCGAAGTTTTCCGCAATCAGCCCGCCCAGCCCGCGCTGGAAGAACTGGCGGCAGCAGGGGTCGATGTTACTTAGGACTGTATCCTGCCCGACAATGGAGCTCAGGAAGCAGAGGATGTCGTGGAACACACTGGCCGTCTTCTGCAGCTGCCTGGGGGCTGGAGACGCATGCGCCGCCGCCGCATTCAACCGGTCACAAAAGCGCTGGACCCGATCTCGCTCAGCACGAAGGTGAGTAGCCCAGCGTGCCGCAGTAGCCCGAGCCCAAACTGCGGTGTCGTGGTACAGCCGCTTGCGAGGTGGCTCCCACCGCAGCTGCCTCCACTTCACCTTGGGGGGGCCGTGGTGCCCGACGAAGCGGTTGGTTCCAGGGCCAATTTTGTCGTGCCTGCCTGCGATCTCGTAGTCAATACCCTGCAGAACGGAGTCCCCGAGCTGCTGCAATACATCATCAGGTGTGCCTGCCTCGCCGACGGCCTGCCCATGGGCCCAGGTCCGACGGTGGTAACGTTGGCCCGCGCGTCCAGTTCGATCGCGCTTAACTTTGCCTAATGGACCAAAATGATCGCAGGACCTGCATCGGTCCCCATCGGGCCTGGACTGGGCATGGTCCGTGCCAGCAACCCTGCGCGGCGCGGTGGCTGCTCGCGCAAATAGGATATCCAACGTATGCCAAGGAAAGGGGAAGCGAGCACAGCCAACAGGGGGTACAGCAGGCAGTGGTCGAGGCTCATCGGGGACGCGGCACCGCGTCGGCGTGTCCTTCCCATGCAGCTCCAGATCCACAGGGTAGTGGGGGCTGGGAATGCTCCCACAACCATGTATCACCTCGGGCTGGCGAGAGACACGGGGCGCGAGGTTGCTGGCCACCGAGAAGTAGTCGATGGTGGACACTCGGTTGGAGGTGACGCACGTGGAGGCCGAGGCTCGAGGAGAGTGCCTGCCAAGGACCCAACCCAGTCGCCAATGTTGATGCTCTCGCCGTCGGCGTTCCAGTCACCCCCGATGATCCAGTCGAGGCCGCGCGCGTTCCACGCCGCCACGCGCTTCGCAAGCGCCCCTAGGATCGAGAGGTTGGCCCCGGTGGCGCCGATGCCTTGAACCATGCACACGCAGGCGACAATCATGCCACCAGGGGCACCCCAGTGAGCACGACGCCGCGGACGCTCCCCCCGTCTCCTCGGCAGGGACCCAGAGGCCGTGCCAACCTGCGTCGCGCGCAGCAGATTGAACGGCCCCAAGCCGCTGGTCGACCACCCGCGTCTCCTGGACCATCACCACCTCGCCGAGGAAGTGCGGCAGGAAATTGAGAAGTGGCCCGTGTGAGCCAGGGTTGACCGTGACCAGCTTGGCCGCAACCTGACAGCGCGCGTCGTCGGCATCAGGCATGGCCGTGCTGGGGCCCTGCGCAAAGGGATCGCGACCCTCTGGCATGCTTGCGTCGCTGCCGCCAGCTCGGTATCGAAGTGGTGCTTCCCGCCAGTTGCGGAGCAAGCTCGCGGACTGGTCAGCCACAGAATTTGCCCTCCCACCGCTGTCGGGGACCCCGGCATAATCCACTTCGCACGGGGTGAATGGGCACCAGAACAGCACCAAGGTCCATCCACGCGGGCGCGCCGCACACGATGAGGACGCGCGGGCTGGAGTGCAGGGTGGCGGCGACGGGCCAGAGCAGTAGTGGCCACTGGCAGGAGACGCGCCGTGCTCTTCGTCCAGCGGAGGCGGACCCGTGCAGCCAGGACGCGACCTAGGAGCAACGTGTACATAGTACGTGCTGCCCTGTGGGCGGGGTCCTCCGCCTCAGACACCGCGAGTGCAAAGAGCACCCGCAGCGAACAAGAGCGAATCGGTCTGAGGGTTTGTTTGTAGAAAACTGGAGTACAGGTTGACGGCGGCGGGCTAGAGCAGTAGTGGCCACCGGCAGGAGACACATTGTGCTTTTTGTCCAGTGGAGGCGGACCCATGCAGCCAAGCCACGACCTAGGAGCAACGTGTACATAGTACGTGCTGCCCTGTGGGCGCCCAACGTTAACCCTGACGTCCCGTACGTGGTACTTCCTTCCAGGAAGGCCCCAGCTGACAGCCTGTGCATGGTACGTGCTGTCAGTGCATGGGAGGCCACAGCTGACCTTCCTTCCATGGGACTTCTTGTCAGTTTGATGGCCGCACAGGCCGTCGCAACAGGCTGACGCATAGCACTCACATCGAGTGGTCTGTGCATGGCACGTGCCATTCGTGCAGCCGCGCTGGCAGGCGCTGCCCTCAGAAAGGGGCTGATCGAGCCTTCTTCTTCCTCTTGTGCGCCGTTGCCGCATGCGTGAAGGAGTCGAGGACGTGCTTGTACGCCACCCGCATGTCCGCGTCGGTGACGTCGTCAGGCTGCGTGAGTCCTGCCGCCTCCAACGCCTCCCGCAGCTCGGCGGACCCCATGAGGTCGACGTCGATCTCCATGTCGTCCCTGGCAGCTTCCTCAGCGAGGGCCTGCACCTGGCCAGCGAGGAGAGGGGCGGTGGACGCAACCCTCCTTCTTCCCCAGCAGGGGTCGCAGGAGCAGGGGCAGAAGAGGGCACCTGTGCCGCCGGCGGCTTCGCCTGGGGAAGCTCATGGGGCCTCCCGAAGACTTTGGCCGTCGTCTCCAGTTCCGCCTGGAGGCTGGGGTCCAAGCCGAGTTCCACGGCCAACTCGCCAAGCTGCTGGACGTTGACGGCGAACTTCGGCAGCAGCTCATGGAGCGTGGGCTTGCCAGCAGTGGGCGGAGGGGCTCGGTCGGCGGCCAAGCGCTGGACCTCCTCCTCCAGCCGCAAGACTTTGGCATCTGCCTCGCCCAAGGAGTCCTGGAGCACCGTCTGCTTGGCAACCAGCTCGTCGATGACCAGCTGCTTCTTAGCGTGCTCCTCGCGAAGGCGTTTGGCCTTGGCACGGGAGTTCCGCAGCCTCGTGGTGAGGCAGGTGACCTGATCCTCCAAGGGGCGCTCGGCGTCGAGCTCCTTAAGCGCTCCTTCTGCTCGGCGAGGGACTTGACGTGCGCCAGGTCCGAGGCCACGGAGGATTCATCATAGACCTTAAAGAGCCCATTGATATTCTTGATGCGGTCACGCTTGACCTGCTTCTCCGACGGGTCAGCGGTGCTTCCGTTGTCACCAGTGGGAGCCCCATGGGGGTACCCACTGTCCAATCCGACGCCCGCCCCAGCAACAGAAACACTCCCCCAGCAGCAAAAGCAGCCCAAGGAGGAGGCGACTTGGCGACCGCGAGCTTCTTGACCATTGCCTGGAGGTCGGCAAGCTGCTCAGCCATGGAGGCGGTGTCGGACTTGCCTTTAGATGCCTTGGGTGAGCCCGTGGACTTGGTCGCAAGGCTCCCTTTGGGCGTTTTGGGACCACCGCAGCAGACTCCTTAATGCATGTTGCATTTGGAGCACTGCTTGAGGTCGCCACGGTTGGTCCACGGCGTGCCGTCCCTCGTGACGCAATCCTTGCAGCGCAAGGGGTCAGCAGCGAGGCGGCGCCACATGGCGGCGCCGTGACGGATGTAAGGCCAGCCGGGCCGCAGTAACCGTTTATAGTCCAGGAGTCCTGGGGACGCCACCCATGAAACCCAGACGCCAAGCTTGGCTCGCTGGAAAGAAATGGCCCTTCCCAATGTTTCTACCCCTGCAGACCCGACTCGGGCCAGAAAGGGCTTGACCCAAATGGCTACGGAGAGGAGGAGGAGGAGGAGGAGGAGGAGGAGGAGGAGGAGGAGGAGGAGGAGGAGGAGGGAGGAGGAGGAGGAGGAGGAGGAGGAGGAGGGAGGAAAGGAGGAGGAGGAGGAACAGGAGGAGGAGGGGGAGGGGGAGGAGGAGGAGGGCCAGTCGAGTCAACGGTAGCCCTTCCTGGTGTGTGTGTGTGTGTGTGTGTGTGTTCGTCCCTCATGGGCCTTCCGGAGGCGCCTCGTCGCCACGGCTGGATCCGCCGCGGAAGACGGGGAAGGCCGGGGACCGCGCGGAGGCCGTCTGGGGAGCCCCTGCGGGGGGGCTGCTCGGGGGGCACGCCTGAGGGTGACCCCGGGGGTGCCAAGGAGGGCCGCTTCGGGCGGGGCTCAGGAGGAGAAGGAGGAGGAGGAGGAGGAGGAAGAGGAGGAGGAGGAGGAGGAGGAGGAGGAGGAGGGGGAAGAGGAGGAGGAGGAGGAGGAGGAGGAGGAGGAGGAGGAAGAGGAGGAGGAGGAGAAGGAGGGGGAGGAGGAAGATGAGGAGGAGGAGGATGAGGAGGGGCGGGGGTCAATGCAAACGGGGGTCAGCCAGAGCGCGGGATCTTGTAGGATTTTGCAGGGCCAGGGTTGTATTGACCCGGGTTTGGTTGTAGGATTTTGCAGGATTTGTTGTCGTATTGGCCCGGGTGTGGGTGTCGGATCTTGTAGGGTCTTGTAGGACTCAGCAGGGCCTGACTGACCCGGGTTTGGATTGGCCCGGGTCAGGAGATCCCCGACCGCTGGGATGTGGCCTTGGGAGGCTGGTGCCCCCGCGGGCGCGAGCGGGCCTGGGCCGCGAGTGCGGCCGGCATGGGCGGGGTGCGGGCGTTTATACATGTGTTCCTGCGTTTACATGTGCACAGGCAGGTACGTACCAGTACACACGTATACAGGCGCACATGTTCGCTGGCGTGGGCCCCAAGGCAGTGTGTTTCTGGCAGAGTGTGCGGAGCAATCTATGTGGAGCAGTGTGCGCGGTGCAATCCCTGTGGTGCATCCTATGTTGGGCAACCCATGTTGTACACTATACCGGTCGGAGGTTCTCGTTCGCTGCCGTCATACATGTTTGTTGTGTTGTGTGCCCAAGTTGCCTGGCCGGTGCCAGGGGGGCACTGTTGTGGTAAGGCCGAGTGCCTCCCGAGGGTCCCGCGAGTCGAGACTTCCTGAAAATGTTGAGGTGGTCTGGTCCGTTTCCTTTGTCTGACATCCTCACAATTTCGTGTTCCGGGACGACTTAATCTGAGATGGTTTGGCCCGTTTCGCCTTAGAGCTCCCAGACGCTGCGCCCTCAGTGCTCTGGCTCATTTCGCCTGAAACCTCATTGCATCGCTGGGCGCGGAGATGCCGTGACCTGAGGTCCTCCGCCCATTTCGCTTGAGACGTCCTTTCATTTCTGGGCTCGGAGATGCTTTGCACGAGGCGATCCAGTCAATTTCACTCAAGATATTCCCGCAACTCTGGGCACAGAGATGCCGAGTGCGAGAGGTTCGCTTGAGGCTTGCTCGCATCTCCGAGCAATCGGTTACGAATAGGAGGAGGAGGAGGAGGAAGAGGAGGAGGAGGAGGAGGAGGAGGAGGTAAAGTAGGAGGAGGAGGTGGAGGAGGAGGAGAAAGGTTTTAAGGGGAAAGAGGAGGAGGAGGAGGAGGAGGAGGAGGAGGAGGAGGAGGAGGAGGAGGAGGATAATGGCAGGATCATGCTGCCTGCTCGCATTTCAGTTGCACAAGTACTTCTGTCCTCGTTGCTGCCGGGACAGTCCTCGTCGCCAGGGCTAGACGTGGCACGGGGTGGGGGGGCGGGGCGACCTCGGGCTGCTCGGGTCGCCCTGTGGGCTGGGGTTGCCATTATCCAGAGGCGGCAGCCCCAACGGCGGTGCCAAGGAGGTGCCGGGGAGGGTTTGCCCCCACAAGAGCGCTGCATCCAATGGCCCACGAAGGCTTCTCCGGCTAGACCGCACTGCGAGGCATTTGCGTCAATACGTTGAACATATGTTGGGCCCACGAGCCCAGCAAGGAGTTTCGGTCAAAGAACGTTCTGTCAGACTGTTCTGGTGACGCCTTCATTTGTGAGGATGTCTCAGACGAGTGCCGCGGATGTCTGCAGCGACACGCCCCGCCACGCCACATGCGGGCGGCGGGGATCGGCGGCGAGCGATGGGGGGGAAGTTGTAAGGAGAAGGCCTGCTCAGAAGGCGGCGGGAGTTCTCAGCAGCCCTCGCGCTTTCTGAGAAGTGCTCCGTGTCTTCGGGGAAGGCTCGCAGAGTTTCTCAGAAGCCCAGGGGACCTCCGAGCCCTCCTGGGATGAGAACGATCGAATTGTGTACGGAAAGAATGGGCGCGATGCCCAAAAAGTAGTTCTGGTTCGTTCTGAACAGGACTCGCTGTTCGCTCCACCGCGGACGTAGCTCCTTTTGATACAGAAGGCCGCCTGCCCGACAGCGGCTGGTGTCGGTTTTGGACAACATTTACTGTTGGGCATCGTCTCCGTTTTTTACGTACGCATTCCGGGCGTCCAAAGGAGCTTCCGGGACCCTGCAGGGCCTGATTGGCCCGGGCTTGCACTGACCCGTGGCAGTGCGTCCCCGAGTGCGGCGCGCTTCCCCGACCCCATCTGCTCAGACCCCATCTGGGAGGCCTCTATCGGAAACCCTGGGGACCTCCGAGCCTCCTGTCATCATCCACCAGACCACCCCAACCCCACCCGTAGGCATCAACTTGCCCTCCAGTTCCAGTGTGGGGAGGCCGGGGAACAACGAGAAACGCATATATGATATGGAGACCGTACCCCCCCAACCCGAAATTGAGATCTTCGGGTTAGGTTGGGGTGGTCTGGTAGGTGGTCATTCTGAGAGGGCACGCCCCTTCTCCCTCCCCCCCCTGGAGGGTTTCTCCGAAGGGCCCAGGCGACCCGTCCTCCTCCTCCTCTTCATCCTCCTCCTCCTCCTCCTCCTCCTCCTCCTCCCCTCCCCCTCCTCCTCCCTCCTCCTCCTCCTCCCCTCCTCCTCCCCCTCCTCCTCCTCCTCCTCCCCCTCCTCCTCCTCCTCCTCCTCTCCCCTCCTCCCTCCTCCTCCTCCTCCTCTCCTCCTCCTCCTCCCCCTCCTCCTCCTCCTCCTCCCCTCCCCTCCTCCCCCTCTTCGGGTCGCCCACGGCTCCAGGGGAACCCGTGTACCCCCCCCCCACCCACCCGGGGCTTGCCCTCTCGTCGGGGGGAGCGCCCGAGCCCGGGGTTCGCGGGCCGCCCCAATCTCGCACTGCAACAAGTGCAGCCAGGGCGCTGGGCCGCGCGCACCACTCGAGGGGAGGCCCCCTGTTCCAGTGCGCCGCTCCCGCGGCCCGCGCGCGGCCGGGGGGCCTTTGAGACGGGGCGCTTCGTCAGCCACGCGCAGGGGGGGTATATTGTTCTTATCAGAGAGAGTGGTCCTAGAGGTCCTGTGCGAGGTCTTGTGCGGGGGATGTCTTGTGCGGGCTCTCGTGCTGGGCTCTGGGCGTCGATCCGCGTGCTCTGGCTTCGTTCTCCTGCGCGAGTGGTCTTGTGCGCGTCTTGTGCGCGACCACTCTTCGCTCGACCATTGTTTCTGATAAAAACTGGTGGGGGAGGGGGGAAGGCTTCTCAGAAGCACCCCTGCTACTTAGAAGGCGCGGGCCTTGCCCAAATATGTAGGGCCGACGCCTTCTGAGAAACAGCCTACTGCCAAGAAGCCTTCACCCTCCCCCTGCCCCCTCGTGCGCGCCGCCAAGTTCGGTAGCAAATCATGGGAATTTGGTATGGCGTCTGAATTCCTTCTTGCGCGTCGATTCTTAGCGTTGGTTAGCGTCGATTGGCGTCCATTTCGCGTCGATCAGCGTTGATTGAGCGTCGACTAGCGTCGAGTCGCGAGAGCCGACAAGATGGTATGGGAGCCTCCCAGGAGTTGCCACCGAAGGGGGGGGGCGGCAGTGTAAACGGGGGTCGGCCAGGATGCCGGATCTCTTGCAGGATCCTGCAGATGCAGGGGTTCTAGGCCTCCTAGATGGGGTCGGAGTAGATGGGGTCGGGGGATCGTGCCACATCGCCGGTGCATCGCCGATGCATCCCCAATGCGGCTCGACGTGGAGCTCGATTCGCTTCCCGTCGACGTCGCTGATGCATCGCCCACGTCGCCGATGCATCGCTGGCGCATTGCCGGCGCATCGCCGATGCATCGCCGATGTATCGGCGATGCGGCGCGATTCCACGACCCCATTTACTCCAACCCCATCTAGGAGGCATGCAGGATTCTGCAGGATCCTGCAGGTTTGCATGCAGGAGCCTGCATGATCTCGGTACGAGCGAAAGTGGTGCGGGAAGGAGGGGCACGATGCCCAACAGCAGTCCCTGTTCATTTTGAACAGGACTCGCCGTCCGCGCTGCCGCGGACGTTGTCCCTTTGAGACAGAAGGTCGCCTGCCCAACAGCGGCCGCTGTCGGTTTTGGACAACACTTGCTGTTGGGCATCGTCTCCATTTTTTCCGTACCGTGCCACATCACGTACATCGCGCGTGAGGTGAAGTCGTGTGATGTGAGTCGTGTGTGCGCGCGCGTGAAGGTTTCTTTGCGTAACAGGCGGCTCTGAAGGGCCTCTCCTATAACCCCTCCCCTCCCAAAAATCCAGGCGTCCAAAGGAGCTCGCAGGACCCTGCAGGGCCTGACTGGCCCGGGCTTGCCCTGACCCGGGGCAGTGCGTCGATGAGTGCGGCCGGGGGGGGGGGACGGGGGCGCGGCGGCGCCTGCAGGTCAGTTCGCGGGTGCTGGTGAAGGCGGACCTCCGGGGGATGTCCCTCGCAGGCGCGCCCAATGCTCGGTGGAGGTTGAACTGCACAGGGCCTATCTCGTCCCATCCTCCCCCTGCGCCCCAGGAGCGGGAGAGAGCAATCCCAGGAGATTGTGTTTGTCCATGCCGTGGCGCGTATGGGTCGCTTCCCGGGCCCAGCCCGCCCCACGGGTAACGGTAACGATCGTACATGAGTGGCCTGGCTCCTCCCCCACGTGGCGGTGTTCGCCCCCGTCCCGAAGTGGCCCACACCGCCAACCGCTACATACCCTTACCCTTACCCGCCCCTCCCCCCCGCGTAACGACCATTACTGGACGTCATAAAAAAGACAACCCCAGACATATCCAACGACCTGATTTTCAATACGCGGCATCGGGGTCACGATCCCGACCCCCTCCCCCGGGGTACGTCTCTCGCCCCACTATCCGTTTCTCACGGCCTTCTCCCCCCGGCCCAGCTGCTTGAGACCACCGGTCACCCACGGGAGAGCCGGCATGTTCGGGGGGCGGCGGCGGTGTCTGCTGGCTCGCGGTCATTGTGTGCCCTTGGCGAAGGGACCTGCAAGGCAGCTGGGAGGAGGAGGAGGGGGAGGAGGAGGAGGAGGAGGAGGAGGAGGAGGAGGAGGAGAAGGAGGAGGAGGAGGAGGAGGAGGAGGAGGGCGAGGAGGAGGAGGAGGAGTAGGTGGAGGAGGAGGGTGAGGAAGACGAGGAGGAGGAGGAGGCAGTAGTCGTCACACGGTTCTGCCTCTTCCCGTCTCCACGCGATGATGTTCTGATGAGATCATGATCGTTCCTCCTCCCTTCTTCTCCTCGATCTGTATGCCTTTCCCTTGTTTACATCTGCCTACACGCAGGACGGGGGAGGAGGATGTGGAGGGGGAGGAGGAGGGAGGCGAAGGAGGAGGAGGAGCAGGAGGAGGAGGAGGAGGAGGAGAAATGACATGCACAAGCTTTCGGAGCCGCAGCGCGTGGATCTCTTTGATCGTCGCCGGGCCTGACGAGGAGAAAGACGAGGAGGACGATGAGGAGGAGTGACCTATTTAAGACGCTGGAGTAATCCAATAAACGTTACGCCATACACAAACTTTCGAAGATGCGCTCGGTTTTCTTGGATCGGCGAGGACTAGGAGAAGGGGAAGGCGGCGGAGAAGGAGGAGGAGGAGGACCAGGACGAGGAGTGATGCAGTCCAGACGCTGAAATAATCCAAGACACCTGACAGCATCCACACAGACTCCTTGAGCCGCGCGCGGAAGTCTTGGATCGGCGCTGGGCCCCCCGTTGTCGTTGGAGGAGGAGGAGGAGGAGGCGGAGGAGGCGGTGGAGGAGGTGGAGGAGGAGGGGCGATGCAGTCAGGACGCTGGAAGATTATCCGAGACTCAGAACGGCATGCGCGTAGACCTCCGGAACTCTTCGCGCGGACTCCTCTCGGATCGGCGCACGGGGCCGTTCCCCGGCACACGGAGCGCGCCACGTTCCGAGCGCGGCGCCCCCCGTGGCGGCGCCTCCGATGGCGCGCCCCTGGCGTGCGTCTTGCGCGTCGGGGGGAGCGGCACAGCGCCGGTCGCGGAGGGAATTTCCGCGCGGGCCTCCGAACAGTTGATGCTCACAGTGGCCTGGCATCGCTCGGACGTCTGCATTTTTTTCTCGGCGAGGACCCTGGAGGAGCATCCTGGATCATCGAGCAAACAAAAACACGCGCGAAACCGAATAACAAATGCACAGGGAATGGACGTCCGAGCGATGGCAAGGTGGGGACCCATGCCAAGAAACATCCCACGGGAGGCAGGCCTCGAGCTATCGAACCACCCACGTTTGTATGAACTGTCCTGCTACCATCGAGCTGTCGAACTGTCGAGCTTCAGTTGAGCACTTGCGATGCATGGAGACCCATGCCAAGACACACCCTGCTTGCCTCCAGGGTGCCCTGGGTTTCTTGGGTTCCGATGGTTTGGCGCTGGAAGGCGTGGCGATGCCACACCAAGAATCGATGGGCGTCCTGGGGCCTCAGGGTTGGGTTTCTTGCGGAAGGTTTCTCTCGTGGACTGGCCTCCGCCGTACGTCTTTTCGTCCTCTCGACAACAGCACCGCTTCGACCTCGGGAGAGGGCCGCCTGTTTGTGGGCCGGTCCGCAGAGCTGGGTGGTCGAGGGGCCCGCCCGTGGCGGGCCCGCCCGTGGCCGGGGCTCGCTGCGGGCGGGAAGGACAGCGCCGTGCCCTGCTCGGCGTTCCTTGCCTGTCCCTCTACAGTCGGGGGCTCCCAAACGGGGTGGTGACCACACCGTGTGGTGAGTCGGTGGGGGTTCGGGGTCACCGCACGGTTTTGGGACTTGGGTCGTTTTCCGAGGATGTCTCGAGCGGTTGGGGCCTCCAGGGTCCCAAAACCGTGTGGTGACGGACCATGCGGTGAGGTCGTTGCGGATTTCGAGGTCGCCGCCGGGTCTGTCACCACACGGTTTTGGGACACCCAATACAGGAGGAATAAGCAAAACTAGTCACGTAGCATTATTGTTTTTTTTGTTTTTTTTGGGTTTGGCAACGTTTGGTTTCTGTGCAGAATCCGCCTGTATAGGGGACATGCCCGACCTGATTCTTGCACGACGTGTGTGGGACGCGCGGAATGGGGAGTGGGGGGGGGGGGCGGGCGAGGGCGAGAGGGCGAGAGGGCAAGAGGGCTGCTGCTGGGCGGGGCGTGCTTCCTCCTCCTCCCCCTCCTCCCCCTCCTTCTCCTCCTCCTCCTCCCCTCCTTTTCCTCCTACTCCTCCTCCTCCTCCTCCTCCTCCTCCTCCTCCTCCCTCTTCCTCCTCAAGGAGGGGGGGCGGGCTGGGGTCGAAGGGCGGGGAGGAGACGGAGGGGGGGCAGGAGGAGGGGGAGGAGGAGAAGAGGGCCGACGCCGGAGGAGGGGGGGGGGAATAAGGGAAGAGGAGGGGGGTGAGCGGGGCGGGCGGAGCGCGGAGCAGGAGGAGGGGTTGGGGGGGGGGAGGCGGTGAAAGAGATGCCAGGGGATGACGGGGAGGATGAGAATGAGGAGGAGGAGGAGGAGGAGGAGGAGCAGGAGGAGGAGGAGGAAGGCGACGAGGAGGAGGAGGGGGCGGTCATCGCCACACGGTCCTGCCTCTTCCCGTCTCCACGCTTCGATGTTTTGATGAGATCAGGATCGTTCCTCCTTTCTTCTTCTCCTCGATCTGTATGCCTTTCCCTTGCTTTGCATCTGCCTACACGCAGATCTACGTGCGTCGCCGGTGACCCCTTGAGCAGTGCTGCAAGGGCCACCTGGCCCTAGTTTGATCAACCCCCGATGGCCGACCGTCCCTGGGGGAAGGAGGCTACGAGCGACGTTATTTTCAGCCATCAGGAATCAGGAGGCATTAGAGGTGGAGCGAGAAGGGTGAACGGGAAGAGGAGGGGGAGGGGAAACAGGGGGCAGGATGATGGGGAAGGGCAAGGGTGGTGTGGGAGGATAAGGAGAAGAGGATGACCAGGAGGAGGAGCGGGCGAGCATGATGCGGGAACAGGGGGGCGATCAACATGCTTTCGCAGTGAGGATGCCTATTCGATGCGGGGGCGCAGGTGCGTAAGTGTCGCGTTTGAGGCAACCCAATCAGGAGGAGGACCCAAACACGACCAGAGTACATGATCTGCCGCGAACAGGACACGGACTTACATTGATAATGGCACGGACCGTTACGCGGGGGACGGCCAATCAAACGCTCTGTCCGTTCCTGGGCCGTCCTTTTTATTGTCGGGGAGTATGTGTTGGGGTCGTCTTGGTGGCTTCTTTGGCCGCCTTGGGACTTCTCGGGCCGCCTTATGGGTCTTTTAGGACCGCGTTGTGGAATTACGTGCACATCGAAGGGATAGCGGTACGTAACATACACATGATGATATCGTTGCGTACGGCTAATGTGTGTATAGGTCAGCCAGTTTTGAACGCTTCTAGTATGTTTCTAGCGATACATTTTGCGCAGTTTACGTGGTGCAATCTGCGTCGTACAAGCCACGCGGTGCAACCCATGATGTGCAATCTACGAGGTGCAATCTATGTTGTGCAACCGATGTGGTGCAATCTATGTGTCGCAACCTGTTTGGTGAACAATAGGTGGAACTGTGGCGCAGTGTAGGTGGTGCAGTGTCAGTTGTGTAGCCTATGTGGTGCGATCTATGTGGTGCAGTGACCCCTGCCGAACTTGAACTTGTCAACTCCATTGCTCGCGCAATCATCGCACCCACGCGCCTGCAATTTATTTTGCAAAACCCCATGCGGCGGCGATTGCGGTGACTGCTTGGCGCTGGCAGGCGCATCGCTGCGGCCGCGCTAGCGCGCGCAGGCTTGCGCGCAGAGCGGTCAGCTAGTTTGGCGCGACCGACGCGGCCGCGGTGGCGCTGACTGCTTCGCACTTCGCATCGCGTCTCGTGGGCCGCGCTGGCGCGCAGGCAATTCCGTGAGTCGGTGATTCGGGCGGGCGCGGTACCGTGACGACGTCGCTCACGGCATCTGGTGACGATGATGGTGACGATGATGACACTGAAGACGGTAAGGGTAATGGCAGCGCCGATGCTGCTCACACCAATGCTGATGATGGTGTCTTCGCGTCGGGCCGCATGGTATTCTTGGCCACCCCCCAGCACACGCGCAATAGCGTTCGAAGGATTCCACATGTGCCCGCGAAAGGGCCTTGTGGTCGCATTTGATGAACGCGCCGGAAACAAAACCGATCATTTTCTCACGGGTTTGCAAGAGCGCGCACCGATCTTTGTGAAATGCCGTGGTGCAAAACCACTGTTGTGTTACAGGTTTTCGGGGCGTCAGGTTTTGACATCCCTGCACAAACGATTGCTATTGTATGGAAAGTTTGGGCATGCGCGCGCGACGGCGCGCGCGTGTGGACATCGTCCCGTTTGTTGGCGTGCGCACATCGTATTGCTTTGCAAAAGGTCACGGGGCTAGTCGGTATTGGTTTGTTTGGGAGGGTATGTTTCCATATGCGGCATACACACATAACAACAGCACACGCACACTGCCATACATGAAGGCGCTCGGATACTCGGAGGGTTGATTTTCATGTTATAACGGGCCACCTATGTGGCGCAGTCTATGTGGTGCAACCGGTGTTGTGCAACCTATGTGGTGCACGCGCTGCGGTGCAATCGATGTGGTGTTTGCCCAACACCGGTGAAGTTTATCTAGGTTGCGCAGTCTATTCGGCGCAATCCATGTCGTGTAATTCATATTTGTTCGCAGTGAATCGTCCATTCCGTTGATCTCGCAAACATCCCATCCGCCCACCGGCAATTTGGTTTGCCATTCCCATGCGTCGGCGGATGCGATGAGGTCTTGGCGCTGGTTGGTGCATGTCTGCGGCCGCGCCAGCCCGCGCACGCACGCGCGCGCAGCGGCCAAGTAGTTTTGGGCGACCGACGCGGCCGCAGTTGCGCTGACCGGTTGGCACATCCTAGCGGACACTTCAGTTCGAATCGGCGAGTTGGGCGGGCACGGTTTCATAGCAACGCCGAATGATACGGTGACGACAGTAGCGATGATGGTCGCGATGGTGACAACGACGACGGCACGGCCAGTGACGGCGCCGATGCTGATCACGCCGGCGACGATGACGGCGTCCTCGCGTCGGGGATGAAGGTTTTAGAAGGAGTTCGACATGCGCGCGCGGCCGATGCGCAAGGGTGGCCGATGGTCTCATGTGACGCGGATCGTGCCCCCCCCCGCGCGCACGCAACGGCGTTCGAATGATTTCGGCATGCGGCGCGAGAGACCCGTTCGTCGTGGTTCAATGCGCATATGGAGAAATTCGTTTTTTTTTTTTTTTTTTTTTGTTGTTTTTTTTTTTTTTTTTTCCTCGGAAAATTCGCTAAAACGCAAACACATGTTTTAACATTGGTGTTGCGAAACCATTGTTGTTGTACGATGTTTTCGGGACGTTCGAATTTGGATTCGCCGCGAAATTCGACGTTTTTTGAATGATTTCTGCATCCGCGCGCGACGACGCGCGCGCGTTTGCAAAGGATTCTCGCAACAGCGCGCGCGCGCCAAGGCGTTCGAACGATATCGGCACGCGCGCGTGTGAAACCCGTTTTGTAACATGTCGTGAGAATGTCGGAAAGCCGATGTTTTGACCGTTAACCCAGGGGGTGGGGGATAGATAATAGTTTTTCAGGCATATAGGTTGTGCAACTTCTGGGGTGCAGTCTTTGTTGCGCAGTGTAGTGGTGCAACCTAGGTGGTGCAATCTAGGTTGCACAGTGTATCTGGACCAGTTTGTGTCGTGCAATAGATGTTGTGCAACCTGCGTGGTGCAACTGATGGGTGCAATATACGTTGCCAAATATACGCGGGGCACGTTTCGTGGGTGTATGTATGGCGTGCAGTTCATGTTCCGCAATGCAGGGCAAGTCGACTGCAAAGCAGTGCGATTGAAATGCAGTGCGTTTGCAATGCGATGCAATATGATGCCAGCCGATGCACGGCAATGCAAAACAATGCGAATCAATACAGGTCCAGACGACGAGCGTCGACGAGGTAGCGACGGGGCGGCGACGGCGACTACGGAGCCGCCAAACCACTAGGCAGGCCCAGACGATGAACGGCCACGAGACGGCGGTGGCGACGGCGATGACACAGCCGAAAACCGCCAGACACACCTAGACAACGGGCAGTGACGAGGTCGGCGACGACATCTCGGCCAGACCGACAGCCAGGCCCAGTGTTTTAGACGATACTTCAGAAACCGAAAGTGCAGCCACTGTTCCTGTAGTGTGTGATGCGTGTATGTACATACTATGTATATGTTATATATGCATACGTTGTGGTATCGACAGGTGTTGATACCGGTCGATTGCGAAATCGATCTGTGCATATACATGTCTTGTAGTGGCCTCCGGCCAATGCCGCCGATCCCGGGCGCTCCTGATGCTATTGTTGTTGCAATGGACGAGGACGACGACAACGGACGACCAACGGTCGATGAACGGGATAATTACGACGACGACGACCGACGGAGGAGTTAATGACGACGAACTTACGACGACGACGACGACGACGACGACGACCACGACGACGACGACGACGACGACGACGACGACGACGACGACGACGACGACGACGACGACGACGACGACTGACGGCGAACGGCTGCCGACGGCCGACGACCGACGACTGGTGACGGCGACGGGTGGAAGGTTCTTCGTTCATCGCTTTCGCTTCCGAGCAATACCAAGTCAGGCCGTGCATCTTTGGCCTGGCAGCACGCGAGTGAGCGCCTCTTGGGGTCTCTTGGTTCTTGGGGCTTCTTGGGGGCCTTTGGGGCCTCTTGGGGGCCTCTCGGGGTCCTCTTGGGGGCCTCTTGGGGACCTCTTGGGGGCCTCTGGGGGCCCCTTGGGGGGCGCCTGGGGGGCATCTTGGGGGCTCTTGGGGTCCTCTTGGGGTGGAGGACTAGAAGGTCCGTTCGGGTTCACCCTCTCGAGGCCATCTTGGGGGCCTCTCGGGGTCGCCTTGGGGGGCCTCCAGGGCTATATTGGGGCCCTCTTGGACCGTCTTGGCTCCTCTAAGGGGCCTCTTGGGCTGTGTTGGGGCGATCTTGGGGGCCTCTTGGACCGTCTTCGGCGCTTCTAAGACGGAAAAGGCGATAATGTTAAAATGCTTCAAAACCTATTAGCAATTTTATCATTGTACCCTCTTCGGGCCCTCTTGGGGGTCCTCTTGGGATCTCCTTGAGGCGTCTTGGAGGCCTCTTGGGCCGTCTTCAGGCCATCTTGGGCGTCCAGGAGCGCTCTTGGGCCGTTTCGGGCGCCTGCTGGACCGTCTTGGTGGCCTCCTGGGCCCCTTTTGGCCCGTCTTGGGGCCGTTTGGGATTCCCGGGGGGGGGGGGAAGAAAGGGTGGACCCCATGAACCCCCCCCCTCCCCCCTCCTACCCCGGCAGAGCCCCCCCGGCCCCCCTAGCAGAGCTGAAGCTCAGGTTGTAGCTTTCTTAAACCCACACGCCGGATCGGCGGATATATTCACACACGCACATATATACACATATATATATACATCGATAGTTTGATCGGTAGACCAGTTGTTAGGCCGACAGGTTGTGAGATAGACCGATATTTTGATACGGCGATCGGTCGACTGATCGTGAACCCGGTCGATCGGTACATCGGTGTCCAGTAGTTGTCCTGTGGTCATCCAGTGGATGCCCCGCGTTTGTACCGTGGTTGAGTTTGTCCAATGGTTGTCCTGCGGTTATCCCGTGGTTGTTCTCTGGTTCTCCAGTGGTTGTCTTGCGGTTGTCCCGTGATTGTCCGTGGTTGCCCCGAGGTTGTCACGTGGTTGTCCCGTGGTTGTCCTGTGGTTAAACCTTCGTTGTCCGTGGTTGTCCCGTTGATGCCCCGTTTTTGTGCATTGGTGTTCTTGTTGTCGCACGTGGATGTTCCGTGGGTGTCCCTTGGGTGTCCCGCCTTCATATATATAAATATGCAGCCGGTTTACAAATATGCATATACTTCGGTTCATGTATTTATCATGTGAGAGTGAGACATTGCTGTATGCATGCACATGTAGCTGATGCAACTCATCGATAGCAATACCGGATGCTATTATGTTAGTGTGACTGGGGGATTGGCAGTAAGACCGATACACGTATACAGTTGTTGGAAGATCGATCGATTGTATCAACAAAACCAAGATGTTATATCGCGAGTCCGATCTGTCGCCAGTCGCAAACCGGACACTGTACCCATCCACCTCATCACCCGAAGGCTAGTCTTACGGGTATAGGTGGCGCGGGCCAGGGTGGAAGGCAGAGGGGGCGGGCCTTCTCAGAAGGCCCAGAAGGCCCCCGGCCTTCTGAGAAGTTTTCTGAGTTTCCTCCGAGGTCACATCGTGCGGGCCTGGAACGCTCCCAGAGTATTCCTGAACGCTTTGAGAAGGCCGCAATTGCTGACTTACCCCTCAGAGCCGCTGGATCTCTGAGTTTCTCGATGTATCCTCGCCCGATCTTATCCTCATCCTGGCTTTGTCTTATCACCAAGGGCTTCTCGGTAGGCGGGGGTGCCAGGGACCCTGAGCCCTCTGAGGAGGCCCGCCTGCCCCCTCTCACTTCCTGCCCTGGCGCGCCGCCGAGAGAGGGTGGCGGGCGAAAAACGTCGGTGCACCGCGCTGATCGCGGCGCCACAGTCGGCGGTGAGCGAGGGAGGGAAGAAAGACGGAGAAGCCCTTCTCAGCAGGCGGCGGGACTTGTCCGAAGCCCTCGCGCCTTCTGAGAAGTTGTCTGCGTCTTCAGGGAAGGCTCAGATAGCCTCTCAGAAGGCCAGGGGGCCTCCGAGCCTTCTGAGCAGGCCCGCCCCTTCTCACGTCCTCTCCGGGATCGCCGCTGACACAGGTCTGAGGCCCATCCCCGACATCGTCGTCATAGTCCACCGCAACGAAGGCACGGGCGCGCGCCTCTTCAGCCCCCCGGGGTGATCTCTCGTCTAGCCAGGGCGCAGTCTCGTCGCACCCGTCCACCACCTACCTGCCGCTCCCGGCGGCCTCGGAGGTCTGTGCCGCTCTCTTGGATCGGCGCGGAGACCCCCTGGCGGCGCCTCCGGCGCCGCCACTCTCAGCGCTTCGCGCGCCATGGACGGGGTTCCAGCGCCGATCCAAGAAGTCCACGCGCAGCTCCAGGCGTTGGTGTTCGTGCATTTGTCTTTGGCTTCTTCTTCTGCCAGTGTCGGGGGCGTCCACGAGGGGGGTGAGGCCCAGCGGCGTGTGGACGACACAGCCGGTGAGCTGGAATCTCTATGATCTCATTGCCCTCTCTTATTCTTCAACATGTTCCCAGGCCCCCGTCTTCGACACACCCCTCGATGACGATCTCTTAAGTGAGGCCCGAGGCTGGCGGAGGAGGAGGAGGAGGAGGAGGAGGAGGATCGGGTTGGACAAAATGGGGGCTTGGGAAAGGAGGGTTACGACATCTGCTGCATGCGGCTGGTTTCGGCCCCGCCGCCGTGCGCCTTCCTCGATACATGTTCGCCCAGAGGCGCCACGGAAACCTCCTACCAGAGCCGAGGCGGAGGTAGAGGATGATTTGACGCTCGTGGACGTGTTCGGGTCTGGAGGACGCGGGGGGAAACTCGAGGCATCCCCGCAGAGCGCATCCAAAGACTCCAAAATTGACTAAAAACTGGGAGCACCTTGAGCCAGGGGTACATGGAGCGACCCCGAATATTTGTTTCTTGTCCGCTCCGGAGAACCAAGATTTTTCGAAACAGTTGAGCAACGGTCTTGCCCTTTCCAAACGCCGCTAAGGATCGCGCCGCATCGCCGACGCAATGGCGATGCATCGGCGAGAATGGGATGTCCCCCTCGCCACGCACTTACAGCACGTCTCAACCACGTGCCGGCTCCCCAAGAAAGAGAGAGAGAGCCGGTGCGCGCGAGAGAGGCGCGCGCGCGGAGGCGCGTTTTGTTTTTGTGTTTTGGGGATGGCGCCCGCATCGCCGTTGGCAGGGCCCAGGCCTCCACAGATGAGGTCCGAGTAGACGGCGTCGGAGGATCGCTCCGCATCGCCGATGCATCGGCGATGCGGCTCGACGTGGAGGCCGATTTTCTCCACGATGACGTCGCCGATGCATCGCCGACGTCGCCGATGCATCGCCGATGCTTCGTCGACGTATCGGCGATGCATTGGCGATGCAGCACGATTCTCCGACCCCATCTACTCGGACCCAAATTGGGAGGCTTCTGAGACGGATGATGAGAACTGCTTGGGGGGATAGGCTCAGGGGGGAAATGCATCGACCCCTAATCTTCCTCTCATCGCCAATAGCGGCCTGATATGATAGCCCACTCCGCCCAGGCACCTACGCAGATCTATCGGCGATGTGTCGCCAGTCACTCTCTTTCGTTCCCCTTCAAGGCTGATGAGGAGTAGGGGAGAGATTTATCTGCGGGCATCAATCGTAGCACGATCTCTTTTTTGCGCCATGGTGTGGCGCAGAGAGCGAGTTGGAGCGGGATGGTGACCAGGAGTAGGAGGAGGTAACGGAGGATGCGGAGCAGGGCAACGCTGAGAACAGAAACGGTCAAGATGAAGGAACTGAGAATGATCTGTTGATTGAGGACGAGGCGGCGCTCTTGTCGCGTTGAGTTGAGAGCGCTGCGACGGGCAGGGCACGAGACGGGAGAGAGGGTAGGGGTCACCGGGGCGGGCGAGGGTGTCGCAGCGACGGCGGCGAACCAGACGGGTCAGGGGACGGCAAGACCTGCAAGCCAGACAGGCCGCCAGCCAGGTGGCCGACACGGTGGCGGCCCTGGATGGGTCTGGCGTCGGGCGCGTGGGCGGGGCAGTCCTCGGAGCGGCGCCCGCAGCCAGGGGGAACCGACATCGCCACCCACGGCTGGTTTTCTCCTCGAAGCCTTGGTCAGAGCGCACCCCAGGAGATGTCATGGAAGCAGCGGCATCCGTACACCTTAGGCGATGCTTAAGAAAACTTAAGTTTTCGGCCAGAGGCTCGATTATTCTTAATGTTTCAATGTAAATCCTAAGATTTTAATAGAAATGTTGGGTTTTAATTCAAGTTCTGAGACGATGAATTTCTTAACCCATGATTTCTTAAGCATTTCGCAGGGTGTACCTTCTTGTTCACCCAAGCGGCGCCATCGCCGTCGGCCGCTGCCGTCGCGGCGCCGGCGGCGGCCCCACAGGTCGGGTTCTCCTCACGGACCGCAACGGCTTCTACCACGACGCGCTGGGGGCTGCGTGGCAGCTGACGAGGGTGCGCCCGCGCCTGGCCGGTGGGCTGAAGATGAGTCATGGTGGTGATGGTGATGGGGATGGGGATGTTGATGATGATAAGTACGGCGATGATGTTGATGATGATGCTGCTGATGGTGATAATCATGATGAGATGATGGTGACGCTATTGATGCTGGTGATCATGCTTATGGTTATGATGATGCTTCTTATCATGATGATTAGATCAACATGAGGATGGCAATGGCGATTATGATGGTGATGGTGGTGATGATGATGATGATGATGATTATGATTATGAAGCTGCTGATGATGGTGACGGTGCTGAAGGTGATGGTGATGGCAATGGTGATGGTATTTGCGAGATTGTTGTGATGATGATTATGATGATGATGCTGTGCTACTGCTGCTGTTGCTACTGTTGATGCTATGTTGCTTATGCTGATGTTTATGAACATGGTGATGCTGGGGATGGTGATGATGATGTTGATGGCGAGGATGGTAATGATGTTGTTCAGTTTGATTATACCGATGACGACGGCGATGCCGATGCTGTTGATGCTGATGATGTCGATGATGTTGTTGCTGATGCTGATGGCTATGATAGTGATGATGATGCTGCTGATGATGAAGATGCTTCTGACGACTGATGATGGCGGTGACGTCGATGATGACGGAGAGTGTGATCATGGTGATCGTGATGTTGTGGTTGATGATGATAGTGGTAATAGCTTTGGTGTGGAGTGTTGATGTTGATGACGCGGAAGTGGAATCGTAAGATGATGATGATGATGATAATGATGATGATGATGATGATGATGATGATGATGATGATGATGATGATGATGATGATGATGATGATGATGATGATGATGATGATGATGATGATGTGGGTGTTGTCGGTGAAGGGGAGGACCAGGAAGAGGAGGAGGAGGAGGAAGAGGATGAGGATGAGGATGAGGAGGAGGAGACGGGTTATGAACCTGATGAGGATGCGGATGAGGATGCGGATGAGGAGGATGAGGATGGGAATGGACCAGGGATTCGGGCAAGCTTGACCTCTGAGGCATGAGGGCTCGGGGCTGGATGGCCGAGCCCATCCGCATCTCCCCGCCGCCTCGGATTGCGTGGCACCCCAGGGCCAAGTTCCACTTCCGCTTTGCCCCCACACGGCACGGCAGTGAAGCCGTTGAAGCAAGGACCAGCTCGTGCGTTCGTGAGGAGTTCGCCTCTCCTCGTGGCCTTTCGTGCTTGTGCCTCCAGCTTTCCTCGTGCACCTGGGCGCGCTCGGGGCAGAAGGTGCGCGCTCCCTGGCAGCGTCGGCAGGGCACGCCCAGGGACGAAGGCAGAGGGAGCGGGCCTTCTCCTAAGGCTCAGGAGGCTTAGGTCGAGCATGTCCCCCTGCAGGCGGATTTGGGGCGAAGAATCAAAACATCGTTGAAACACAACATTGTTTGGACTATTTCTGAGCATCCCTTCGCCGAGAAGCTCTCTGAGCCTTCTGCAGACCCACGAGGGCTTCTCAGAAGGATGGAGGGCTTGGAGAAGCCCCGCCGCCTTCTTAGAAGGCCTGCCCCCTCTCGCTTCCCCGCTCGGCGCGCCGCTGGTCGTTGCGTGGCCGTACTGCGCGGCTTCCAGCACCGGGCCCCCGAGCCCTTCCTCATGGCCGTCCACGTGCACGGCACCACGCCGCAGGGCTGCAGGGCTTTGCCGGCTTGGGCCTGAGCACGCGGGACCATGCGGCATGGTACCAGTGGTGAAGGAAGGGGCGAGCCCCTGGCTTCGTGTGCACAAGGGCTGGCGGGAAGCCCATCGTGGTTTTCGGCAAGCAAGGCGATGAGCCCCTGGCAGGCTTTCGCTGTCCAGGAAGCGATCGCGACCGCTGCTCTCTCTCTCTCTCTCTTCCTTCTGTCCCTCCCTCCCTCTCCCTCCCCGTCTCTCTCTTCCCCCCCCTCCCTCTCTCTCCCTCTCTCTCAGCCCCTATCCCTCCCTCCCTCTCCCTCGCTGCCTTTCTCTCTCCCTTTCTCGCCCTCGAGAGACACAGGGCTGGCCGGGCGCCTCGTCAGTGCAGCGCAGGGCCCCGAGAGAGGCCGGGCAGCGCGTGGGCTCCCTCGCGCGCGGCACGGGCGGCGAGGTGAGAAGCCGTGCGCGGGGCATCCTGCGCGCCGCGTCTCTGCGGCACGGCGGCGGCGCCGGCCCGGGTGTGTGTTCGGGGCCTTCGAATGATCGGGAGCCCCCAAACCAGGTGGTGAGATATCAGGTGGTGCCCTGGAATCCCCAAAAGTCACCCCCGGGTTTTGGGACACGGGCTCACCGCCGGGTCTTGTGACTCCTGGGCCCACCAGCGTTCGGGACATCCTCGAACAAGCGCATGGGCCCGCAAACCGGGTGGTGACACCAAATCGCCCGAGACTCATCGCCAGGTGTTGTCACCACCACGTTTAGGGATTACCAAAATGATGAGCCTGTTTTCCACCACCACCATGAGTTGGACGGGGGAAGGGGGAGGAGGAGGAGCAGGAGGAGGAAGAGGAGGAGGAGGAGGACGGAGGAGGAGGAGCAGAAGGAGAGGAGAAGGAGGACGGAGGAGGAGGAGCAGAAGGAGGAGCAGGAGGAGGAGGAGGAGCAGGAGGAGGAGGAGGAGGAGGAGGAGGAGGAGCAGGAGGAGGACCCCCCCCGCCAATTTATGGTGGTGGTGGTGGTGGATGACACACCCATCATAGAGGAATATTCAAAAATAGTCAAAAGATAGTCTGGGGACGATTGTCTGAACGATCTGCGGCTATTTTTGAGCATTGTTTGACTACTTTTTGATTCTTCGCCCCAAATTCGCCTGTTGGAGGACATGCCCGACCTAAGCTTTGTGCGTCGAGTGGGCCCGACGTTCGGGCACTCGGCAGCGACCACGACAGCTCTCGTCTTGATTGGAGGCGACAGTCTCGGTCGATCCTGGGTGTCGGACAGCGGAGAGCGTGCTGGCGCCGACGTCATCGCGAGGAGGTGCCCTATAGGGTGAGCGCGAGCGGCCGACGAGCAGGGGCCTGGGCTGGGCCTCTGTCTCCCACTCGGGCCCACGAAGCAGCCGATTCGCAGAACAGGGCTGGACCTAAACGGTGTTTTTGCGATTTCGTGGGCCGTTTTCGTTTCGACTTGGTTTTGCGGTAAAGGCGGATTGAAGACAAAACGAATGAATCGAAAACAAAACGAAAACGAAAAACACCGTTTAGGTTCAGCCCTGTCGCAGAAGTCGTGGGGCATGTTGTGCGAAGCGCCGCACCCAGGTCTGCCCCCCCCCCCCCCTTCGGACAACGGCAGGGCACGTGAAGGGCGCTTCTCCACAGGCGATCGGAACATTCCAGGTTTTTTTCCGTCGGTTCGTTCGAACATCCAGTTGTGGGCACTTGGGGGGGCTTGCCTGTTTGTTCGAATGTACAACATGTTGGGCTGCTTGGTTGCACGCTTGAGTCGATCCCGCGATTCACCGTAATATTTGACGTGTGTTTGCGAACGCTACCCAAACTGTAGGACACGCTCTCGTTGGTGTATCGTCCAATCCTCGATTCAGGTTGGCGCGGTTAATCAAGCTTCTTGGTGTCAGGTAAAGTTCGGATGAGTCCCCGATTCTGTCCAAGTTTTCGTCACATCGCCCGCGTCGTTATATGTAGTGTTCAGAACTTTTACATCTGACCATCTGTTTTCTGGACCTGGTTCGCGACTGCGGCCAGTGACCGATTCCGCGGACGGCTCCCGTGCAGCAGGGCCGACCAGCTCCGAGCTGAGGTCTCTGGGAGCACGCGGCCGCGCAGACGCGTAGCTCGTACTCAGCGCTCGCTCGTTCGTTCGCTTCCTTGGATCTCGTTCGGTATGTGCGCGCATGCACCGCCTCCTCTTCAGAGGACACCGGAAGTCTAGCCTTAAGTCGGGCATATCTTTCTACAGGAGGAGTGTTCCAAAATAGTCAGAAAATAGTCTGGGGACGATGTTTTGTCAACTTTCGGATATTTTTGAATATTACTTGACAATCTTTCATTACTCGTCCAAAATCCGCCTGTAGGGGGACACGCCCGACCCGAGTCTGGTGCAGCGCCGCCCAGAGAGTTCCCGCAGGCCCCGAGATGGGGCCGCGCACGTCCACAGGCTCAGACCCTCGACCTCGGATCCAGGGCAGACGGCCCACGCGCTTCCTCCGCGTCCACGGAGCGTCGGGTCGTACGGAGGGGGGGAGGGGGGAAATGGGAAGCCGGGTGCGGTCGCGCCATGCCCGACGTCTGGCCCCTCGCCCCCATCCCTTTGGCGTAGATCTCCTCTCTGTTCGCGCAAGCCTCCGCATCCACGGAGCGCCGGGTCGCACGACGGGGCGGCTGCGAAAAGGGGGGGGGGCGGGCACGACTTCTGCTGCGAGGCCGCGAGCTCCCGGCCCCGCCCTCTGGGCCCGCCCCCTCGAGGCGCCCGGAGGCACCGGAAGCGAGCCAGCCGCCGGCGCAGCGGCTGCGCGAGCTGGTTCGCTGTACAGTCATCGGCCGGACCTCAGGAACGAAGCCCTTCTTTCTCCAAGGAGCCACGCGTAAGGGGCGATCAGTACTACACCACGCACGGGGAACCATAGATGATGCCTAAGGGCCTGAGGAGCGACCGGGCCCCCTCTGCAAAGTACGTGCTCCTTGTTCAAGCCGCCCGCGATCGTGGGACCCGAGCCTCCCGCGGAAGGGGAGGGCGCGAGCGCGCTCTGGCGCCCGCGCGCCAGGGCAACGTGCTGGTGGTACTGACCAGGACGCAGATCAAGGCCTGGGCGCGCTCCGGGCTCCCCCCTCGCGCGCGCGGCACCCCCTGAGGCTGATGATGATGATGATGGTGATGATGCTGCTGATGCTGCTGATGCTGATGCTGATGCTGATGATGATGATGCTGCTGATGATGATGATGATGGTGATGATGCTGCTGATGCTGCTGATGCTGATGCTGATGCTGATGATGATGATGCTGATGATGATGATGCTGCTGATGATGCTGCTGATGATGATGATGATACTGATGCTGATGCTGATGCTGATGCTGCTGATGATGATGATGCTGATGCTGATGATGATGATGATGATGCTGATGATGCTGATACTGATGATGATGATGATGCTGATGATGATGATGATGATGATGCTGGTGATGATGACGATGCTGATGCTGATGCTGATGATGATGATGATGATGCTGCTGATGCTGATGATGATGACGATGACGATGCTGCTGCTGATGCTGATGATGATGATGATGATGGTGATCATGATGATGATGATGATGACGATGATGATGATGATGATGATGATGATGATGATGATGATGATGATGATGCTGATGATGATGATGATGATGATGCTGACGATGACGATGACGATGACGATGCTGATGCTGATGCTGCTGATGATGATGATGATGATGATGATGATGATGATGATGATGATGATGATGATGATGATGATGATGATGATGATGATGGAAGGAGGTCAGTCCCAAATCTCCGACGATGTGTCCCTTCTGGTGTTTGTCTTTTCAGGAGAGGCGTTTTGCCTCGATTTCGGTCTGGCGCCCGCGGGGCAGCGGTCTTGAGACTACCAGAAGGCGCTCGGGGACCATGCGCGCGCAGCGCGCCGCGGCGATGGAAGACCACGCGCGCGGCGCGCCGCGCGCGCAGCGCGCGCCCGCAGCCCAAACGCCGAAACGAGGACCGCTTTGGCTTCAGGAGGGGCTCCGGTTTTTCGGGCCGTGCTTCCGTTCTAAGTCGGGCGTGTCCCTCTACAGGAGGAGTATTAAATCATACTCGAAACATAGTCCGGGGAGGCGACTTTTCGATTCTTGGTTGGCTCGTCTTGAGTACTTTTTCATCATTTCTCTTGTTTCGTCCAACATCCGCCTGCAGAGGGACATGCCCGACCTAACCCAAACGCCGAAACGCCGAAACAAGAACCGCTTGGGCTTCAGGAGGGGCTCTGGTCTTGGGGGGCCGCGCCTTGGTTCTAGGTCGGGAATACTTACTCCGGGTTCCTTACTCAGCGTGGGGGGGTACCCCCCCGACGGGGGTCGACCTCGCCTCGTCGTCGCGCCGCGACGGGGTTCGGAGCGCCTTCGGCGCGCGGTGGCTGCCCGCGACGGGGGTCGATGTGGGGCTGTCGGCGGGGGTGACGCCCCCCCAACGCTCATTGAGAAACTCGGGGTATCCGTGGCCGAGGCTTGCCGTCGCCAGGAACGCCCAGCTCGGTCCCCGCTCGGCATTGCTCCTTGTGGCACGGTAGGTTCGCGCCGTGTGGGTGCGGCGGCGACCCGGGTTGCCGGCGTTCACGGTGGAACCCGCCAGTGGCCTGGATGCGGCCAATATAGGATGATTCGGCGATGGCGAATCCGCCGATCTTTCAAGTTTGAACTGTCCTCTCGGTGTCAGAAGCCATCGGACAAGCGTGGAGGCTGGTAGGGGCAGGGGGGAAGGCTTGCCACAAACACCCCTGCTTCTTAGAGGTCGCCGGCCTTGTCTGTAGATGCAAGGCCCGCGCCTTCAAAGACGCAGGCACCTTCTCGGAAGCCTTCCCCTCTCCCGCCCCTTTGCGCGCTGCCAAAACCATCGCCAGGGCCGTCACAACACGAACCTGTCGAGGAGGAGGAGGAGGAGGCGGAGGAGGAGGAGGAGCAGGAGGAGGAGGAGGAGGAGGAGGAGGAGGAGTAGGAGATCCGTAGCCATTTTGGCTCAAACCATTTTGACTCAAGCCATTTTGGCTCAAGCTTGTCTGGCACAGACGGCTTGGGGCGCCCGCCGCCCACGGGGACCACCGAAGTCAGCAGCAATGGGCGGCTGGTGGGCGTACCAGGCGCAGCTCGTGCAGCCCAAGAAGAGGCAGTACGTCGTCTGCAGCGCGTGCGAGGAATGGCAGTTTCTCAACAAAGCAAAGAAAAAGGTCTTTTGTCTCTGCGGGAAGCCGTTCGACATCCCAGGTTGACACACATGGCACCATGCAGGTCAGGGTGACGACAAAGGCAAGGGCAAAGACAAGGAGGGCGGCTTCGGGGACGTCAAGGAGATCCTCGCAGCCCTCCTCAGCACCCTCACCACCGAGCAGAAGAACGCCCTCGGAGACAAAGTGCAGAAGCTCGAAGGGATCTCCGCCCCCGAGCAGAAGAACCCCGCGATCTCGGCCACACAGGCACTCCAGAAGGTGCGCCAGTTAGAGAAGAAGCAGCTGGACCTCACCACCACGGTCGACCGCCTGGCTGCCGAGCTCAGGGCGGCGCAAGGCGAGCTGAAGGACACGACTACCGAGCTCAATGGGGGCCCGCGACACCTTCGAGAAGGCCAGCGTGGAGGCCACCGCGAAGTGGGCCAGTGGCGGGCACGACCCCGTCAAGGCCGACGAGCACCAGGATATGGGCGAGGACGATGAGGAGGAGATCGAGATCCCAGCCATGCCTGTGACCCCAGACGGCTTCAAGAAGCACGTGCAAGACGTGAAAGGCGACCGCGGGGACCCGGCCAAGGCATTCATTGAGCAGCTCACGGCAGCCTCCGCCAAGCTGCCTCCCGCAAAGCTCAAGGTCAAGAAGGCGAGGGCCAAGCAGGCCACCAGCACCGATCATCGTGGCCGCCCCGCAGCAGGCACACAAGGAACAGCCCGTCCTGGCCCTCGTGGTGATCGTAGGAGCCGCAGTTGTCCCAGGGAGAGGGGGGGGGGGGCTCGCGACAGCTGAGCAGGCCGCTCGGCCACCTCAGCGAGCTCCCCCCGAGCTCATGACAGAGTTTCACATCTACCACGCCAATATCATTAAGTGGAACGATAAAGCCAAGAAATATTTACAGTCTGCTGATTTTGGGCTTCCTCAGGTCATCACGTTAGGGGGGGCACATCTGACACCGGGGAAGCTGGGGGAAGCACGTAAATACATGGGTAAGCTTGGCTACAAGAGTTACCAGTGCCCTGCCACAGCCACACTAGCGGGCGGAGAGACAGGCGGAGCCGGGATTTTCGCCACCCGACAGTTTCACTACCATGCGCGGGTCATGATGGGGAAGGGCAACAAGAGGCCGCTGGTGGGGGGCACCAACTGGACCGCTTGTTTGATCCGCACGAAGGCCCGCAACCTAGTTTTGCTCACCGTCTACCTCCAGTCGGGGGTCGGCTACAACAATTTCAATATCAAGGTAGTGAAGGAGATTACCGTTTTCCTCACCTCCATGGACCTCCCGTACATCATCTCGTGAGATTTCAACGTGGCCCCCCAGGAGCTCCTGGCAGGCCACCCCTGGGTCGAGAAAATCCCAGGTATCGTCAGAACCGCGAACGTCGCGACCTCGTGTCGCAATGGTCGTCTCATCGGCTACTTCACCACCCACAGTTCGATCTCAGACTACCTGTCTGTCGAGACCCATTTAATCGGCCCATGGAGGCCACGCATCGGGCTCGTAGCAGTTTTCCGAGCGGAGGCACTCCATCGCCAGGGATGGTTCCTTAGGCGAGCCGCATCAGTCAAGTCATCAGCACCCCCAGCCTGTCCGTGGGCACATTATTGGCACCAGGCGCAGCTAGACCAGCGCGAGACGCCGCAGGTGCAGTTTCCTATCGCAGAAGTGTTCACCAGCAACACCCCCGCCCTCCAGTGCGGCCCCCTTAGTCGGGCCCTCGAGGGTTGATGTATCGGGGCCCCTGCAGGCGCCCAAGAATGTTACAGTCGCGGGGGCGGTTTCGAGGTCATCTGGAGAGACCCCCCCCCGCACTCCCTTCCAGCATCGGCTTCGTCATGCAAGTCATCAGTGGGGGGTGGTCCAGCAGCGGGCCCAAGAACGAGACCATCTTCTCCAACGCCATCCGGCCCCCAGAGCTGTCTCGAGGATTCAGGGGTACCTCGCCTTCACCCTCCAGGCGAACCCAGTGTGGCCGCCAGACCTTCTGCCAGCTTCGCAGACTCTGGTGCAGTCATATCTCGCAGGCACAAGTGCTACGACCTCGTGGACAGATGCGCGCTTTCAACTCGAGCTGATCGTTCAGCACTTTGATAAGGAAGCCTCGGTGCAGAAGGAGACTGCATTCAAGACCTGGCTACGCGACTCCCTCGCTCACGGGGGAGGCGGCGCGCGCCATATCACAAAGGTCCCTGGGCCCGCTCTAGAAGAGGACTGACGTTTTCAGCTCGGTCGACGGGGGGATTCTCACAGACCCCCTGAAGGTCCCGAACCACAGAAGCGAGCATTGGTTGCAGTACTGGGACCCAGATAAGATCTGCCCTGACAAGCCCCTCGAGGCCCCTTGGCTCCAAGACCTACGCCAGCAAGCAATGGGCTCTTGGGGCCCCTCTCACAGATGGAAGCCAGAACAAGTTCAGAAGGCCCTTAGGAGTTTCGCAGGCAACTCTGCACCAGGAGGGGACCAGTGGCGAGTAGCAGATTTCCGTCGGCTTCCCCCTGAAGGATTGGAGATCCTCACTGGCATTATCAATGATACGTGTAGGCTGCAGCAGTTTCCAGCCCAGTGCCTAGTCAACTCGGTGACCCTGAAACCCAAGACAGAGGTCAGCGACCGCCCCATCACCCCGACGGACGCCCCATGCCGTGTTACCATGCGCCTACTCAAGGGCCAGGTCTCCTCCTGGGAAGAGGCGCGGGCAGGTTTCTGGGACGCAGCTGTCGAAGGCAGTGATTGTTTAATGGCAGCCCTCATCAGCGAGCTTTTTGCAGAGATCAGCAGCTCTCTCAAGTGCTCCATCATCGAGGGCGCGTTAGACCTCAAAGTTTTTCGACGCGATCCGCCAGCGCAAGCTGGCTGAGAAGGCCCTCGCCCAAGGCTACCCAGTGGCCCCGCTGGCGCTGGGCATGATTATCCACACGTGTACTAGAGCCCTCACGACACCGATCGGAGTCAGCGAGCCCCTCATCCCGATGGCCTCAATTCTCCAAGGGTGCGGACAAAGCGTTTCCTGGACCAGGGCCCTCCTGTACGACGTCCTCGAGTTGGCCCATCACCAGATCCCAGGGCCCACGATCCGAACCTGGGTTGACGACATCAGGGTCCGTCTCTTGGGGAGCCCAGAGGCCCTGAAAGAAGCCTTCCCAGAGCTTATCATGCAGTTATGTGGAGGACTCGCTGACCTAGGATGCCGTCTCTCTGGTAAGTCTGTGGGTCCTGGCCAGCTCCAACGACATCCGCACCGCGGTCGTCAATAAACTCAATCAAGCCGGGGTCCAGATCCGACCCGTCCAGCATGCTCGGGACCTGGGGGTCGACACCACGATCGGGAAGAAAACGGTCCTAGGAGTCCGCCGAACCCGTCGTCGTCTCGGAGTGCAAATACACAAGACGATCAATAAGCTGGCCAAGACTACAGCCAAGGCGCGATCCCTTTTCCGCACAGGCGCCCTACCGCAGCTGAAGTGGGGCATGGAGGGGCACGGATCAGCACCGACCGAAGTCCAGTATTTCCGCCGGTTGGCGGGAGCGACACATGGAGTATCTAAAGCAGAGGCCTGCCTCACCACTGGCCTCCACACCCGTCCAGGACACCCATCTAACATGGATCCAGGGATCTATCTTCGGGCCCAGCTGTTCACGATGTGGTTTCGGGTTATCAATGCCGAACCCAGCATCCTCGGAGGCATCCAGAAGGCTTGGGAGACTCTGAGGGAGAAGCCCAAGAGACCACCAAGGTGGCTCATGGTCAGGTCCCACCTGTCCGCGATCATCGCCACCCTGTACGACCTTGGCTGGACCCCAACCTCGGCATGGCTCTGGAGGGGCCCCGAGGGCCTAGAGTTCCCCGTCAAGCCGCTGAGCTGGGACAAGCAGAAGGTTGTCATGTTTCACTTGGAGTTCCTCTTGAACATGCATGTCTGGAAAGCGACATACCCCCTCAGCCACAACTCTGGAGGCCTTCAGGAGGGGGGGGGGGGGGGGGCGTGTACTCTCTACGGCTCTACCCTGCCAGAAATCGAGCCGCCATCAAGAGGCGCGAGAAGCAGCTCGCCGAGTACCCCCTCCCCCAAGCCCAACAAGTTCAGGCCCAGGAGGAACTCCAGCGAGAAGCAATTTTCCCATCAGCTTTAGGGGCCGTTTCCTGCTCGAGGTGCTGGAGCGCCCACCGCAGGTTTGAGAGCGGCCAGCAGGACGATGCCGAATGTCCTCTCTGTGGCCAAGAGCACGGAGATGATTTACACACATATTGGACGTGTCCTGAATTGGGAAGTCTCAACATCCCCGCCATCAATCGGACCCAGGGCTCCATTGATCGGGCAGTGGCCGAGTCCCCAATGGACCCCGGTCTCTGGCTCCGAGGAATCATCCCTGCCACGATCCTACGTCAAGTCCATGGGCACATTCTGGGACTAGATCAGGACACGATCCGAAAAGGAGTATTTGAACAGCATGCAGTCTATCAGTTCGGTGACTGGCAGGTGGCAGCGACAGACGGCAGTGGAGGGCCTCACACGCGGGACCCGCGCATCAGACTCTGTGGCTGGAGCGTATCTTTGTGGGCACACGACCTCACTTGGAAAGGAACCATCCAGGGAGGGATCATCGGCCTGCAGACCGTGCCGCTGGCGGAGCTCGAGGCAGTCATTGCGTTGCTGGAGTCCACCCGCGGCCGCCTCATTATCGTGATTGACTGTGCGTGTGTGATCAAGGGCTCCAACAGAGGCCCACGCTTTCGGCACCCCAAGAACCAGTTCACTTGGCAGAAGTTCTGGACCCAGGCCAACAACCGACGGGACAGTACGATCTTCTACAAAGTGAAAAGCCATCCCACTGAAGAAGAAGAAGAAGCCGCTCGAGAGCCTCCCTGGGCCCTACACCTCAATGCCCACGCAGACATACTCGCTGCGGAAGCAGCCCAGCGGCGTCAAGTTCCAGGGCCCCTCGCTCGGCACCTCCAAGGCGCTGGTATTCACGCCGGTCTCATCAGGGATAGATTGGCAGCGGTTCAGAGTCACTACTGGAGCCACAAAGACCCCTTGGGCCTCGAGGAGGATAAGGATGTCAAGGGGAACCGTAGGAAAGTGAAGGTGGAGCGTAGCGTAGCAGCCTTGCAGGTTGAGCTGACTAGGACGCCCCACTCCCTCCTTTCTGCCCCTGTCCCTCCCCTTTCCCAGATCGCCTGCCATGTCTGTGGCAAGCAAGGTAGTGTTGCCAGGAGAACTCCCAGGTGGCTTAAGACCCCCTGCGTCTCCCTAGGACCGCAAAACCGTTTTCACCCGTCCCACGGACCGTTCATCAAGAAGTTGAATGGTGTCATTTGGTGCTCCCGATGCGGAGCCTGGACCATCCGCGCGGCCAAGAAATTCAGAGTGCCCTGTGCACCGCCCACAGAAGGGGGCACCAAGGCTCTCCAGAAGCTCACCCAAGGTGAGCCACCGCCAGGCCTCAAAGCCTGGCCCAATGGGCCCGCATTAGGTCCACCCACGGCTGCTCCCACGCGGGGGGGCCAGGACAGCTGTGGAGGCGCAAGCGCGGAGGAGGAGTAGAGGAGGAGGAGGAGAGGAGGAGGAGGAGGAGGAGGAGGAGGTGGAGGGAGAAAGAGGAGGGCGGAGAGGAGGAGGAGGAGAGAGGAGGAGGAGGAGGAGGAGGAGGAGAGGATGGGAGGAGGAGGAGGGGGGGGGGAAGGGGGGGGGAGGAGGAGAGGAGTGAGGAGGAGGAGGAGGAAGAGGAGGACGTGGAGGAGGAGGAGGAGGAGGAGGTGGAGGAGGAGGAGGAGGAGCGGAGGAGGAGGGAGGAGGAGGGAGGGCGGAGGGAGGAGGGCGGGAGGGAGGAGGGAGGGAGGGAGGTAGGGGTGGATGGAGGATGGAGGAGGGGGTGGGGGGGGAGGGAGGGGGAGGGGGGAGGAGGGAGGAGGGGTAGAGGGGGAGGGAGGAGGCGGAGGGAGGAGGGAGGTAGGAGCGAGGGAGGAGGGGCGGAGGGAGAGGAGGGAGGAGGGAGGAGGGAGGAGGGAGGAGGGGGGAGGGGGGAGGAGGAAGGAGGAGGGAGGAGGAGGGAGGAGGAGGGAGGGAGGGGGGAAGGGGAGGGGGAAGGGGGGGGGGGGGAGGAGGAGGGAGGAGGGCGGAGGGGAGGAGGGGGGAGGGCGGAGGAGGAGGGAGGAGGGGAGGAGGGGGGAGGGAGGAGGGAGGAGGGAGGAGGGAGGAGGGAGGAGGGAGTAGGGAGGAGGGAGGAGGGGGGAGGGAGGAGGGAGGACGGAGGACGGGAGGAGGAGTAGGGAGGAGGGAGGAGGAAGGAGGGAGGAGGGAGGAGTGAGGAGGGAAGGAGGGAGGAGGGAGGAGGGAGGAGGGAGGAGGGAGGAGGGGAGGAGGAAGGCGGATGATGAGGCGGAGGAGGGAGGAGGAGGAGGAGGTGGGAGGGGGATGGGGAGGGGGAGGGGGAGGGGGAGGGGGGGAGTGGGAGGGGGAGGAGGGGGAGGAGGAGGAGGAGGAGGAGGAGGAGGAGGAGGAGGATAACGAAGAGGAATAAGAATATACGAGTAATAAAAATAATAGTAATAACAATACTACTCATACATATTATTAAGAATGATAACAGTAATAATGCGATTAGTTATAATCATAATACTAATACCAATAATACTACGAAGAAGAATACTACTAAGACTCATGCTAAGACGAAGACGAATAATACTATGAAGAAGAAGAATATTAGTAACAGTAAAAATAATACGACGAATCATAAGACGCATTCTAAGAAGACTAATACGAAGACTAAAATTAATAAGACGCATAATAATAATATTCATAACAATATTAATAATAATACTAATAATAATAATGGTAATACTAATAATAATAACACCAATAATAATAATATTACCAATGATAACAACACTACTAATAATGATACTACTACTAATACTAATACCAATAATATTTTTATTATGAATAATATTAATATTGATTCTAATGATAATAATGATAATAATATCAGTATTAATAATACTAGTACTAATACTAATCTTAATAATAATAATACTAATACTAATAATGCGAATAATACTACTAGTCATACGACTAATACTAATAATGGTAATAATAGTATTAATAATAATAATATTATTATTATTAATAATAATAATACTAATTCTAATGATAATAATAATAGTAATAATACTAATAATACTGGTACGGCGAATAATAATATGAATACGATCAGTAATAATAATACTAGTAATAATACGAAGAAGAAAAAACTACCATTAATACTAATAGGAATAATATAAATAAGACTACTAAGAAGAATAATAATACGAAGAAGAAGAAGAGGAATATGAGGAGGAGGAGGAGGAGGAGGAGGAGGAGGAGGCGGAGGTGGAGGAGACGGATGAGGAGGAGGCGGAGGAGGAGGGGGAGGAGGACGGAGCGAGGAGGAGGAGTGGGGGGGCTGAGGAGCAGGAGGAGGAGGAGGGGAGGAGGAAGAGGAGAGGGGGAGGAGGAGGAAGAGGAGAGGAGAAGGAGGAGGAGAGGGGAAGGGTAGGAGAGGAGCAGGAGGAAGAGGAGAGGAGGAGGCGGCGGACGGCGGAGGAGGAGGAGGACGAGGAGGAGGAGGGGCGATGAGGAGGAGGAGGAGGCAGCGGAGACGGAGGAGAGGGGGACAGGAGGAGGAGGAGGCAGGAGGAGGAGGAGGAGGAAGGAGGAGGAGGCGGAGGAGGAGGAGGAGGGTGACGAACCTGCCGCAGCGCGTCGGCTGCGTGCGCGGAGGCCGAGGCCGAGCTCTTCGACGCCCAGCTGCTGCACTCCCTCTCCGCGCAGGGCGACCAGCCCACCATCGGGGCCCTCTCGGCGGCTGGCCGCGTGCTGACGTGGGCCGCCCGGCGCCGGCGCCGCCGTCCCCGCCGCTGGCGCCGTCGGCGGCGGCGGCGACAAAGGCGGCGTCCTTTGGAGATTTTCTCCGAAAGGCTTAGGCGACCCGTTCAGTTCTCCTCCTCCTCCTCCTCCTCCTACCTCCTCCTCCTCCACCTCCTCCTGCCTCACCTACCCCTCCCCCCCTCCTCATAATCCTCCTCCTCGGGTCGCCTACGGCCTGGGGAAACCGTGCACGTCCTTCCCTGGGCGTGGTGCGTCATCTTGGAGGCTTCCTGGCGGCGTCTCGCGGCCACGGCTGGCTCCGCGCCGAAGGGCGGGCCCCTGGGAGGGGTCCGCGGGCGCAGTCTGTGCGGAGCCCAGGCGGGAGGGCCGCTGCTGTCCCGAGTGGCCCTCCTCCGAAGAGGGGGGTTGTCGGGCGGGGCCGGGACGAGGATTGATCTCAGAGAGGTTCTCGATGCATCCCCACCCGACGTCGTCCTCGTCCCGGTTTCGTTTCAGGGTGGCAGCGGTCGGACGGGGCTCGGAGGCCCCCAGACGGTGTGGTGACCACACCGTGTGGTGAGTCGGTGGGGATTCGGGGTCGCCGCGCGGTTTTGTGACTCGAGCCCCTCTCCGAGGATGTGTCGGGCGAGAGGGGCTTCAAGGGTCCCAAGACCGTGCGGTGACGGACCGTGCGGCGAGGTCTCTTGGTGTTTCGAGGTCACCGCACGGTCTGTCACCACACGGTTTTGGGGGATCCCCAGCCACGGTGTCGTCCTCCTCGCACTCCTCCCAGAGGGCTGCCCTGCGCCGGGGCGCGGCCTCTGCTGCCGAGCCACTGGCCACCGCCGAGGCAATGGCCGCGTGCCGCGGTGGAGAATTCGTCCTCCTCTTCCTGCTGCTCCTTCTCCTCCTCCTCGTCCTCCTCCTCCTCCTCCTTCTCCTCCTTCTCCTCCTCCTCTTCCTTCTCCTGCGTCTCCTGCGTCTCCGGCGTCTCCGGCGTCTCCTCCTCCTCCTTCTCCTCCTCCTACTCCTCCTTCTCCTCCCTCTTTTCCTCCTTCTCCTCCTCCTCATTTTCCTCCTCCTCCTCCTCCTGCTGCTGCTCCTCCTTCTCTTCCCTTACTTCGTCCTCCTCCTCCTCCTCATTCTCCTCCTCCTCCTTCTGCTGCTCCTTCTCCTTCTCCTCCTCCCTCTCCTCCTCTTCCTCCTCCTCCTCCTCCTCCTTCTCTTACTCTTCCTCCTCCTCCTCCTCCTCCTCTTCCTCTTCCTCCTCCTTCTTCCTGCTCCTCCTCCACCCCCAAGACCACTCAGGACCCCCCTGGGGCATCGCAGAGTCCTCCAGTGCAACATCGCAGCGCATTTCAGAGCATCTGTTCCCTCTCCTCATCCTCCTCCCCCTCGGTCCTCGCTCTTCGTTCCCCCTTCACTATTCGTGTGCGCACTTGCCAGCTTGTGCACCAGCGCAAAACAGCCCTGCGGAGGCCTCCGTAGGGCCCAGGAGTACCAGCAATGTTTAAACAAGCCTACTCCAAGTTTCTTAATAAGCGTCGGGGGGGCGTCACCCCCGCCGACAGCTTTCCATCGACCCCCATCGCGGGCAGCCACCACGCGCCGAAGGCGCTCCGACCCCCGTTGCGGCGCGACGACGAGGCGAGCTTGACCCCCGTCGGGGAAGTACCCCCCGCACGGTTATGAAGAAACCCAGAATAAGTATTCCCATCCACACTTTCCCCTGTCCTCCACTCCTGCTTCTGCTGGTGCGCAAGGGCATTCCACCAGTCCCTGACGCTCCACGTGACGCTTCTGAGTGTAGGAGTTGTGTGCGTTTGCGCAGGGCCCAGCATTGCGAGGTGCATAGCATCCTGGAGTCAGGGCGGTGTTCAGTGGAGTCAGAACCCAACTGCCTGTCCTCCACACTAACCATCGTCTTCCAGTCTCCCCAGTTCGCCTTGGATTGGGGCGTCCATTTGCTTCACTCCGCTGGTTGTCTTCTCACCGATCAACTTTCGAGGACGGCCTGACATGACCGTCCTCCTGTCCTCGACCCCCTCGTCCTCCTCACCCCTCGTCCAATCCCTCGTGCCCTCCGCACGTCCCTCCCTCACTCCTCCTTTATTCTCTCGCACAGGGTGTCTAGAGCTCCGACCACTTTATTTCGGCGTCGTCGTCGCTCCCCCCAGCTGCCTTGTGCCCTTCATGTGTCGCTATATGTGTCGCTGTGTGCCTTGTGCCCTTCATGTGCCGCTAATATGTGTCGCTGTGTGTCGCTATGCGTCTCCATGTGTGCGTCGCTATGTGTCGCTGTGTGTCGCTATGCGTCGATATGTGTGCATGTGTGTGTCGATATATGTCTCTATATGTCGATATGTGTCGACATGTGTCACTATGTGTCGCTCCCCAGCACCCCAGCGCACCGCCCCCTCCGCCCCGACGACTTTATTTCGGCGTCGTCGTCGCCCCCCCCCCCTCTCCCTCTCCTCAGCAGCCCAGCGCGCTGCCCCCTCCGCCCCGACCACTTTATTTCGGCGTTGTGTCGACATGTGTCGCTATGTGTCGCTCCCCAGCACCCCAGCGCACCGCCCCCTCCGCCCCGACGACTTTATTTCGGCGTCGTCGTCGCCCCCCCCCCCCCCTCCCTCTCCCTCTCCTCAGCAGCCCAGCGCGCTGCCCCCTCCGCCCCGACCACTTTATTTCGGCGTTGTGTCGACATGTGTCGCTATGTGTCGCTCCCCAGCACCCCAGCGCACCGCCCCCTCCGCCCCGACGACTTTATTTCGGCGTCGTCGTCGCCCCCCCCCCCCTCTCCCTCTCCTCAGCAGCTCAGCGCGCTGCCCCCTCCGCCCCGACCACTTTATTTCGGCGTCGTCGTCGCCCCCCCCGGTCCTTTTCCCCTCCTTCCCCAGCTAGCCCAGCGCACCGCCATTCCGGTCCGCCCCGACCCAATTGATTTCGGCGTCTCGTCGCCTTTTTGGCGTTGTGTCGACATGTGTCGCTTTCCCACAGCCAGCGCACCCGCCCTCTCCGCCCCGAACCACTAATTTCGGGTCGTCGTCGCCCTACCCCCGGTACCTTTCCCCAGCAGCCCAGCGCACCGCCCTCTCCGCCCCGACCGCTTTATTTCGGCGTCGTCGTCGCCCTATTTCGGCGTTGTGTCGACATGTGTCGCTATGTGTCGCTCCCAGCACCCCAGCGCACCGCCCCCTCCGCCCCGAGGACTTTATTTCGGCGTCGTCGTCGCACCCCCCCTCTCCCTCTCCTCAGCAGCCCAGCGCGCTGCCCCCTCCGCCCCGACCATTTTATTTCGGCGTCGTCGTCGCCCCCCCGTGGCTTTTTCCCCCAGCAGCCCAGCGCGCCGCCTCTCCGCCCCGACCATTTATTTCGGCGTCGTCGTCGCACCCCCCCGACTCCCCCTCTCCGAGCAGCCCCGCGCGCCGCCCCTCCCTTCGCCCCGACCACTTTGTTTCGGCGTCGTCGTCGCCCCCCCCCCCCTTCTCCCCAGCAGCCCAGCCCAGCGCACCGCCCCCTCCGCCCCGACCACTTTATTCTCTTGCGCAGGGTGTCTAGAGCTCCGACCATTTTATTTCGCGTCGCTCCCCCCCCCCCCGCGTCCTCAGCGCCAGAGTGGGGCACCCGCGCCGTGGCTCTCTGCCCCAAGCCCCCCCGCGTCCCCAGCGCCCCAGCGGGGGCCCCGCCCACTGCCCCCTCCGCCACGAACGCTTTATCCCGCGTCGCCCCCCCCGCCCCCCCGCGTCCCCAGCGCCAGTGTGAGGCCCACGCGCCGTGGCTTTCTGCCCCGAGCCCACCGCGTCCCCAGCGCCCCAGCGGGGGCCCCGCCCACTGCCCCCTCCGCCACGAACGGTTTCTCCCGCGTCGCAGCTCCCCCCCCTCCCCCGCGTCTCCAGCGCCAGTGTGGGACCCCCGCGCCGTGGCTCTCCGCCCCAAGCCCCGCCGCGTCCCCAGCGCCCCAGCGGGGCCCCCGCCCACTGCCCCCTCCGACACGAACGCTGTATTACGCGTCGCACCCCCCCCTCCGCGTCCCCAGCGCCAGAGTGGGACCCCCGCGCCGTGGTTCTCTGCCCCGAGCCCCCCCGCGTCCCCAGCGCCCCAGCGGGGGCCCCGCCCACTGCCCCTTCCGCCACTAACGCTTCATCCCGCGTCGCGCCGCACACCACCTCCCCCACCTCCCTCCCCGCGTCCCCAGCGCCCCAGTGGGGACTCCGCCCCGTGCCCCCTCCGCCCCGACAATTTTACTCCGCGTCGCGACGCACGCCACCTCCCCCCCTTCCCCCCCTTTCCCCAGCGCCCCAGTTGGACCCCCGCCCCGTGGCCCTCTGGCCCAAGCCCCGCCCAGTGCCCCCTCCGCCCCGACAGTTTATTCCGCGTCGCGGCACACACCACCCCCCCTCCTCTCCGCCCCAGTGGGACCTCCGCCCCGTGCTCCTTCCGCTCCGAGCACTTTATTCCGCGTCGCGACGCACGCCACCTCCCCCACCCTCCCCACCTGGGACTTGGGCCCCGTTACTGGGCCCAGAGGGCGATGCCTTGCCCCCTCTTCCCCCCTCCTCCACCTCCTCCTCCTCCTCCTCCTCCTCCTCCTCCTCCTCCTCCCCCTTCCTTTTTGTGCAAGGGCTATGGCACACGTGCCACTTGTTCCCCTCCGCCTCCTCCCTCCTCACTCACCCCATCGTCCTCTTCCAGAGACCTGCAAGTCCTGCCCCCTAGTCTCCTCCTCTTCTTCCCCCATCCTTTCTGGCTGTCGAGCAGGCGCCATGCTTCTGAGCGCATGCGCCGTTGCGCTCCGCCGCCGGATCCCCGAAGCCTGTGCTGCGCGGCGACGGAAGAGGAGAAAAGGGAAAGAGAAGTGGTGTTTTCTTTTTCCATCGCCACCACCAGAAGTAGGAAGGAGAGGGGGTCCTCTTCCTCCTCCTCCTCCTCCTCATCGTCCACCTTCTCCTCCAAGTTATGTTGGTGGTGGTGGTGATGGACAACAGGCCTATCAAGAAGCAAACAGACGACGGACAACGCACAGGCGGGAGGCCAGGACCAGCGGGTCGAAGCGTCCCCAACGGACGCGCTGTGGACAAAGGCTGCCCAGACTTCCGACGTCGTGTCTTTTGCGTGACGTGCACCCCCAGCGGTCTCGTCCTCATCCTGAGCAGTTTCTTGGCGGTCCCTGGTCGGGAGAGTGACCCCTAGAGCCCGGGAACGGCAACAAATCTTCCGTGGTGATTTTCTCATGACCGATAGGGGGTATGGCCAGCACGGTCCTGGA
The DNA here is from genome assembly GCA_963575745.1 of Prorocentrum cordatum. Classification (NCBI taxonomy): domain Eukaryota; class Dinophyceae; order Prorocentrales; family Prorocentraceae; genus Prorocentrum; species Prorocentrum cordatum. The sequence goes on from CAUYUJ010022124.1 coordinate 81,564, forward strand.
AGGCCTGCGTGCTTCTTCCGACAAGATTTGCCCTCGCGCGTCTTCGTCGCAGATGCGCGACCCGCGTCGCCGCTGGGCCCCAGGCAGTCCGTGCGCCCAGGCCACGGAGACCAGGCAGGCATAGGAGCAGGAGCTTCGAACATATACGTACAGACATACATACGTAATAGGCGCACGTATGTGTATGCATGTCTGCATGTGTCTGCGCACACCTATGTGTAGATGCATACACATATTTGCATATATTTCTAGATATGTGTAGATATAGAAAAGACGCTCGAACGAGCGGGGATCACGATATTGGATGGAGGTCCAGGGAGGAAGATGGCGAAGAAGATGAACATCGAACGCCCCAGGGAGCTCCAGATCTCTCAGGGCGTCGCCCAGCACCCTGGAGCGGCCGCGGCGCCCCAGAAATCCTCTGGGCCCGCCGTCTCTCGGAGATCCCCGACTGAGCCTCACCCGGCTGTATCCGCACATTGCCTGCGCTTGATGGGGGCAGAGGACAAGTCGGGCGTGTCCCTCTGCAGGAGCAACCTCCCAAAATAGTTCAAACAGTCTGGGGACGATTTTGACAGTATATTTGAACCATGTTTGAATATGTTTGGACAATTTTCCATTTTTCGTCGAAGATCTCTGTAGGAGGACGTGCCCGACTTAAGGCAGAGTGAGCAACCCGTTACTTACAGTCGGCCCGGATTTGTGCTCTCTCGCGTGTTCTCTCCAATCAAGTCCGGCTGTATCGACCAGACAGCAAGCGGCCCCACCCTGCCTATGGCCCTCCATGCGGCCGTGCGGCCCCTCGGGCGCCTGCGGCCTCTCGGGCGCAGAAGCCCGAGCCGGAGCTCGTTGTATACGCTGAGCCCTGTGGGGCCGCAGGTGGGGTGGTGTCGCTCGTCTTTTGGGCCACGTCAGGATGCAGTTTCCGAGTCAGCATCTACATCGGCACTTGCGTTACCATCTCAGTCGCCAAGGCGTTGTGAGTTGTATCTGGCGTTGCTGGCTGATCTTTTCTCCCGTGGGATGCTAAAGCGCTTCGTGGAAACTCGTGAGCGTGTGATATATTACGGCGGGCGCGGCAGACAACGGAAACAGAACGAAAACAACCAATACATAAGAATACCACAAAAGTCAGGATGCAATTCGGGGGAGTTAAGCTCAGCATCGGCGCTGGTATATCCGTGGTCGATGACCGGCATACTATGGCATAGTCCCATTTAATCCTGCCCAGTCCGGCTGAATCCCATTCATCCTGGCTCGATCGGGCTCAATCCAAGGCTGAATCCAGCCCTGTCCGGCTCAATGGCCGCTTGATCTGCCTCCAGATTTCCCAGAAGTTGCCTCCTGAAACAGGGGAAGACAGCACGCAGGCGACGGTCGCCCGCCCGCCCCCACAGTGTAGCACGTGTCGAAAGCGGGAAGGGGGGGGGTCTATCGTCATATCCTTCTTTGTGGAGGTCAAAGCCGCCATCCTTCTGGCTCTGAAGCCTCCCTTCGAGCGCGCGCAGTTAGGTCAGCGTAGACCGGGCAGCAGGTTCAGGGAGACACAGTATCCACGACACGTTAGAGTGATCCTTCGCCGGAGTGACCTTTGGTGCGGGCTCATCGGGGCCCCCCCGATCGCTGAGCGCGACGCGATAGCGGCTGATTGCGCGCTGAGCGATAGTGCGCGCACCGAAGGTCACTCTTGCCCAGGGTCACTCTTGCGTGTAGCCGAAAGCAGAACATGTCACTTCCCGCCCCGCCCTGCGCGCGGAGGTGGGACTCGGCGCCGTCGCACGCGCAGCGGCAGCAGTTGCGGTCGCTGGCGGCAAGAGCGTGCCCCCCTGCGCTCTCGCGGGCCCCCCGCGCGCGCCCGATGCTCGCCGGCGACAGAACAAGGTTGTGAGCGTGTCGTTTGAGACTGGCATTAAGTCGGGCCTGTCACTCTACAGGAGAAAGATTAAAAAATTGTAAAAACATAGTGAGGGGAAGATGTTTCAACTATTGTTGGTCTTTTTGCGGGTATTTTTGGACTATTTGTAAAGTTGCGTCCACAATCCGCCTGTAGGGGGACGTGCCCGACCTAAGACTGGCAAGCTTTTCCAGACCGTCCTGTGGTGTTGGGTCCTCGTTTTTTGAAGAGGCAGCGCTCCGCGTCCTTACTCCTCCCGCTGCCCTCCTCCCAGCGTCCTCGCAAGCGGTGCTCCGCCCCTGTCAGCACACCCCTCACACGTCTCGGTGCCCCACAGGGAGTTCCGCCTGATGCCCCAGTGGCTGCGCTCGCATGCGGTGCCCCGCATATTATATTTTGGCACACTTCTCACACGTTTCGAGGCCCCAGTTTCGGCGTCATGTGTGATGATTCCATGTTTTCTGGTTCCACTTTTTCCGCAATAGCGGTTCACGAAAGGGTGTTATCATAATGAAGCCAAACGGACCGCAGAAGAGTCCCACAGGCGGGACGGGGAGACTGAGAATGCCGGTGCCGGTAGCCGTTTCGTTGGAGTTTTCCGCACGATGTATTCAGGAGGCGTGCTCTCGCCTCAATGCCGGCTACATCTTTGATCCAGACGGCCACGACCTCATGTAGAGCACGCTGTTCGTGCACGCGACCGTGCTCTCACCCCTGTCACGCGGCCGCTACCTCCGTAATGCACAGGTAACTGCGGTGCACACGGCCGTGCGCTAACTCCTGCCGCACGGCCACGATTTGCTGCAACGTGTGAGGTCTGGGCCACGTGGCCGTGATCTCACCCACGTCACACGGGCACGATCCCCGCGCACATGGCCATGCGCTCACCCGTGTCACACGGTCACGATTCTCTCGTAGAGCACATGCGACGGTGGACATGGCCGTGTTCTCACTCCCGTCACGCCCAGGAATCCGGAGGAATTCATAGGAATGCACGTTTCTGCTGGCCGACCTACTCTTTCGCCCCGCCTCTTCACCTTTGCTGATCTGAGGGTCCTTTGGTGGGGTAATTTGGCCCCACCGAATAATTCATGGTGTCCCAATTTTCGTCGTTCCTTTTTTCTCGCCCCCCATCCTCGAAGGAGAAGAATGTTCCGATACCGCTACCGTTGTCTCGTTTCCCTTTTGTGGGTCTCCTTGGAGGCCTTAGTCGCCACCGCTGGATTCGCTTTCATTTTTTTCGCAGAAAGCATCCCAGGGGAGGTCTGCGAAGTGGCAGTATCGATATCCTTTGGATTCCCCCCATTCCCGAGCTGCTCCAGCAACCACTTGCCGTTTGCATAATGTGTAAGCTTTCGGAGTTCCGCGCGCATTTCTTGGATCGGCGCCTAAGCCTCTCTGGCGGCGCCTCCAGCGCCGCTTCTGGCGCGCTCTGTGCGCCAGGGAGGGAGACCCGGCGCGGATCCGCGAAATCCGCGCAGACCTTTGCCAGTCGTGTTATATTCAAGCCGGGCCTGTAGGTATATGTAAACATAAAACAAGGTCTGGGGATCATTTTTTGACTAGCTCTGAACATTTTGGGAGTATTTTTTTTGGTATTTCTATCTTTTCGTCCACAATCCCCCTGTAGGGGGACAGGCCTGACCTAAGTTTCTATGCTGGCCTTCTCCTCGATCGCAGGAGGGGAGCTCGGGGCTTTTTTCTCCCCCGGGGGGGGGGGCTCTTCGGGCGCAGGCCACTGGGAAGGACGGACGCCCCGCCCATCGTACATATATATATATATATATATAAATGTAGTATATATACATATATATACACATAAATATTCAAGAGAGGGGCAATATCACAATGAATCAGGATACACATAAATACACACATATACAATGGAATACATACTCATCAAATAATACTCATCAGAGGGGCATACATACTCATAAATATAAAATACACACAGACACAATGAATCGTCGATTCCCCAGGAAGATCTGCGAAACTGTGGGAAGTGGGGGGGAAGATCCCCCTCAAATACAGGAACATGTGGGGAATCCGGTTATTTGCCTTGTATTTATGTGTGTGTGCCAGGGCCCCTTCAATCGTATATCTCCCAGAGTTGATCCCCAATTTGTTTTGGTCTATCGAACATCCCACTCGGCCGGGGACTGAACCTCTGACCAGATCCGTGGAAGCTTCGATCTGGGCCTCCCAAACTGGGGGGCGAGCAGATGGGGTCGGAGCATCGCGCCGCATCGCCGATGCACTTCCCATGCGGCTCGATGTGGAGCCCGATTCTCTCCACGCCGTCGGCGACGATGCATCGCCGACTTCACTGATGCATCGGCGATACATCGGCGATGCGGCGAGATCCTCCGACACCTTCTACTCGGACCTGATTTATGAGGCCTCTGCTTGAGGATCGAGGCTCGATGGACGCCCTCAGGGCCGCCGCGGCCCGGTGCCCTCCGAAGTGCGGGTCCAGACGCACCCCGAGGTAGTATGCTTCCCAGATGGGCTCGGAGTAGATGTGGTCAGAATGGGTCAGAGGATCGCGCCGCATCGCCGATGCATCGGCGATGCGGTTCGATGTGGAGCCCGATTCTCTCCACGCCGACGTCGCCGATGCATCGCTGACCGATGCATCGGCGATGCAGTGGCGATTCGGCACGATGCTCCAATCCCATACACTCGGACACCATTCGGGAGGCCTCTATTGGTACGGGCTCACAGCTGTCCCCCCAGCATTGGCTGGCGCGCTTGGCTCTGGCCTCGCCTCTTAGTGCCGCGCGCCAGAGGGCACTCTTGCCTAGGGCCACCCTTGCGTGAGGCGACGCATCGACGATGCGGCGCGATCCTCCGACCATATCTAATCGGACCCCATTCGGGAGGCCTCCTGATGAAGAGTACGGTGACATGCGCGTTGGATTGTGCGTGCTGTTCATCCGCTAGTCTTTCGTATACAACACCCCCGTGCTTCTTCAACAACAGCATGCTGATTGGGCTCCGCCCCAGTGACGCGACATTGATGCTGTTGTCTGTGCTCTCCGAGAGGTACCTCCGCGTGCCTTCTTCTAGGGCTCGCGCGTACTCGGTCGAGCGCGCCCCACACTTTAATGTCCCGCCCGCCCGATCCGACCCGCCCGCAAGGGTCCGCCCGCCCGACCCGACCCGCCCGTTCGGGTTAGGGTCTGCCCGCCCGACCCGACCCGCCTGTTATGGTCCTCCCGCCCGACCCGACCCGACCCGCCCGCAAGGGTCCGCCCGCCCGACCCGACCCGCCCGTTCGGGTTCGTGCGTGCTCGGTCGAGCGCGCCCCACTCTTTAATATCCCGCCCGCCCATCCCGACCCGCCCGTTAGGGTCCGCCCGCCCGACCCCACCCGCCCAGTAGGGTCCGCCTGCCCGACCCGGCCCGCCGTTAGGGTTCGCGCGTGCTCGGTCGAGCGCACCTTTCGAAGGGTTGCCCTCCCAACCCGACCCGCCCGTTAGGGTCCGCCCGCCCGACCCGATCCGACCCGACCCGCCCGTTAAGGGTCGCCCGCCCGACCCGACCCGCCCGTTAAGGTTCGCGCGTGCTCGGTCGAGCGCGCCCACACTTTAATGTCCCGCCCGCCCGCCCGACCCGACCCGACCGTCAGGGTTCGCCCGCCCGACCTGACCCGACCCGCCTGGTACGGCCCGCCCCCCAGCCTGACCCGCCCTTACGTATCGTGCGCGCTCGGTCGAGCGCGCCCCACACTTTAATGTCGCGCCCGCCCGACCCGACCCGCCCGTTATGGCCGCCCCCCTGACCCGACCCGACCCGCCCGCTAGGATCCGCCCGCCCGACCCGGCCCGCCGTTAGGGCTCGCGCGTGCTCGGTCGACCTCGCCCCACACTTTAATATCCCGCCCGCCCGACCCGACCCGCCCGTTAGGGTCCGCCCGCCCGACCCGATCCGACCCGACCCGCCCGACCCGACCCGCCCGTTAAGGTTCGCGCGTGCTCGGTCGAGCGCGCCCCACACTTTAATGTCCCGCCCGCCCAACCCGCCCCGCCCCGCCCGTTACGGCTCGCGTCGGCGAAACCACCGCCGGCGAAACCAGCGCTGGCGAAACCAGCCGCCTGCGAAACCAGCGGGACGAAACCAGCGGGGTGAAACCAGCGCTTGCGAAACCAGCGCTGGCGAAACCAGCCATCGGCGAAACCAGCGGGCCGAAACCATCGCCGGCGAAACCAGCGCTGGCGAAACCAGCTCATGCCTGCCAGGGTCCCTCTTGGAAGGCCTCGCGGGGGCCTCGGAGTGGCATCAGTAGGTCTTCTGTTCGCGATACGTTCTTAGATGCACAGTCATCGCAAACACAGCTTATCGGAGATCCGCCCGCCAGGGGGGCCCAGCGCCCTGGGCGGCGCTGGAGGCGCCCCCCCAGGGGGGGACCCACGATCAATTATGTTTGTTTTGTTCTTTGAATGTTGGTGCTCAAATGGCATGATGCTGCCGCTTTCTGTTTCCTGCTTTCCGAGAGGTACTTCCGCGAACCGCCACGTGTTTGGCGCAATTCTGTTGTGCCCAAGCTGGGCCTGAAGCGTCCTTTGGCTGCCCCGACCTCGTTTTGGTTCCAGGCCGCCGCGACCCAAACCGTGTTGCGCAACGTTGGGATATCTGGGGCGTGAGGACAACGGGCCCGCGTGACATGTAGGCGACGCAACAAAAATTACCAGGTGGTAGACTGGGCCGACATTGGCGCGTCAGCTGCCCGCGCAAGGTCGCGCGTAAGCGCCCTCGTCTTCGTTCTGGGGTGCCGCGTTGGTTGCCCGCGCACGCCACCCCGCAGGGTCGCTTTGTCATCTCGCGTGCGACCTTTCTCTTCGCGTTGCTCAAGTTGGAGGCCCGAGTGTCGTACAGTCGGCCCGGATTAGTAGCTCGACCCTGCCAAATCAAGGGTACTTTTGTGTCCCGTGTCTCGCGACCCGTGCCTCCTGCATCCCTACGGCAACGTGGCCCTCGGAAGTGTCTGTGGTCCTCTCGCGTGCCCTGTCCAGCGAAGTCCGGCTGTGACACTCCTCTCTGCCCAGCCTCGCGCCTCCGCGGAGTGCCGGCGGGGGGCTGCAGCCCCGTCTTCCCCCCTCCGCACGCACCCTGCTGCTGCAGGCAAAAGGGAGGCCGCGCACGTGCTCCCGCGCCCAATCCACTGGAACATCCTCCTCCTCCTCCTCCTCCTCCTCCTCCTCCTCCTCCTCCTCCTCCTCCTCCTCCTCCCCCTCCTCCTCCTCCTCCTCCTCCTCCTCCTCCTCCTCCTCCTCCTCCTCCTCCTCCGCGAGGTACTTCCGCGAGCCGCCGCCCGCAGTGCCGGGGCTCCCCGCGGAGTGGGCGTGCCGACGGCCCGGCGCCGGCAAGGCGGCCGTGCGGGCGGGCGGCCTGCTCCCCCGGGCGGTGCCCCCCTCTCGCACGGGGGCGCCTCGGATGCCACGGCTCGTGGGCGTCCAGCGGGCTCGGCATCCGCTCGGGCGTGGGCTTCTCGTTGGTTCCTCGGCGGGGGCCCCTGAGGAGGATCCTGGATCATCCTGCCCCCCCCCCCCCCCAGAAATTCAACACGCACGAAACCGAGGCATACCCGGGGAATAGGCGTCCGAGCGGTGGCGAGGAGGGGGGGGTCCAGGCCTCCCAGGGGGGGTCCGAGCAAACGGGGTCGGAGGATCGCGCCGCATCGCCGATGCATCGGCGATGCGGTTCGATGTGGATCCCGATTCTCTCATCGCCGACGTCGCCGATGCATCGCTGACGTCGCCGATGCATTGGCGGTGCGGCACGATCCTCCGACCTCATCTACTTGGACAGTGGGTGGATATCATGGCTTGGGCCATGATGGTTCCCCCGATTTCATGGCCTTCACTTCTCCTTTCAATACGTCTCCTGGCCCCCCCCCCCTGGGCCGCGCACGTGCCTCGGGCCATGGCTTGCGAACTCCCGCCTTGGACGCCTCCCTCTCGGACGCCCCCCTCTTGGATGCCCCCACAATTCAAGCAGTGGCGAGGCGTCCTTGCTTGCCCATGGGCCTGCCAAAGAACGTTCCAAAAGCTTGTCTGTAGTTTGCACGAGCTGTTCTTAGAGCGCGTCTGACTGCGACAGTCTTGTTGTAATCAACCGGTTCCATGTTCCAAGCACAATGCAACCCATCCGACATGTCCAGGCTGCTAGATTTAAGGAGAGAATTTCTATCTACCCACCCTGCATGCCGCGGTCGCCAGGCCCCACAGTATCCTGGGAATCCCCGAGTGTCCTGCCTCGCGTCCTCCACGAATTACGGCAGCATTTCGCGGCCGCCAGACACTCATCGGGCGAAGAACGGCATACAATGTTTTTGTTCCGCCGTCGGGGACGCCTGTCCATGGGCGGCTGGAATGTTTATACCCCTACGGTGCCGCCGTAAGTGAATCAGCTTTCCAGCCGCCCTGGGACACGCCCCCCCCCGACAGCGAAGAAGTTTGTTTCATACCGCTCTTCGCCCGTGAAGACACCACGGGATCCCCAGAGTCCCTGGGTGTGTCCCGCGTCGCGTCCTCCACGAAGGACGACCCCTTCCCTTGGCATCGCTCGGACGTGTGCATTTTTTCTCGGCGAGGACCGTCAAGGAGCATTCTGGATCACTTCGCAGAAAAAGCACGCATGAAACCGACACATGCCGGGGAAATGGACGTTCCAGCGATGGCAAGCTCCTGCACGCCAGACAGCCCTTCGATGGGGGAGGCAGACACGGTGTCCCGGCCTCGCGCCGCCCACGCGTCACGACGCGGGAGCCACGACGCGTGAAGCACCGGCACCGAGGGCACACAGCAGCAGCGGACGCCTGCAGCATAACGCCTGTACATTCTGGCGTCGCTCTCCGTTTGTCTTGGCGATGGTCGTCTTCTTCCTTCTCCTGGTCCTCCCTCCCCTCGGCATCGCTCGGACGTGTGTATTTTTTTCCCGGCGAGGACCATGAAGGAGAATTCTGGATCATTTCGCAAAAAAGCACGCACGAAGCCGACAAAGGCACGGGAAATGGACGTTCGAGCGATGGCAAGTCTTTCTCCTCCTCCTCCTCGCCCCCTCGCCTGTCGCGCGGGACGTTTGCGGTGGCGTTCGGCCCTCTCGTGCAGCGCGTGCAATTCAATGTCCTCGAGTTCGCGCTGGTGCAATCCGGCCGGGGCCCCGGGTTTGCCGGGCGTGTGAGGTGGGGTCCGCCGCTTGGTCGTCTTTCATGATAAATCCCCGGTAGAGCTTACCAGAGTAACACATACCACACTCCAATGAATCGTTAAGAGCATGACGTAACACGGTAGCCAATACCATAACAGAGAGCACATCATCACATACCATGGCATGGTAAGTCATGCCGGATCAAACCAGGACATACCACATCTTATCACAGCATAACATTATATAGCAATGCATCAAACGGAATAACGGAGCATCACAACATTTACCATGCCAACATGTACCATAACAATTATGCCTTAAGAGTGCTACCAATACGGTAGGGAACGTAACATACCAATCATGTATGATTAGGCGGCCGTAGCATATGATGACCTAACACAACCAGATACACTGATTGGACTATATGTACACCTCGACGACATGACATTACACAGCAAACCATACCATTACACGCCATACTGTATCATACCATAACAAAGGTTCACACGCCGTATCACACCGCAACATAAGTCATCCGACCGTGACTGTACGGGATATACCACAATATAACACAACATACGGTGACCGAGCGTATCAGACTGGTTATGTTATTGTTACCGCTACGCCAACGTCTATATCATAACATAGTTACACCTGCCATAGTTCAAGACTTATTTCGGGATGTCACAACTTGTAGCACCGTCAAGCAGGCAATATAGTAAGATGGACACCTGTTCGATAGTTTCTTGGCGCAGCAGTATACATATATACACATGTTTATTTATACATATACTTATACACACTTTTTTTGATATATCTCTACACATCAGACGGCCGCGTAACAGAGCAGTCCGTATTCGCAAACCAAATAAACATACCACAGCATACGTGACAAACACTGCAATATCAACGAATCGTGAAGTCCTTGCACTATCTATCATACTTGTTGTGCAACTTCGGGATAAGAGTGCAATGGCAGAGTGAGGGCCAGTCGCTAAGGGTACGATCATGGGCGCGATGCCAGAATGTCTTAGAAGAGCATGTGTATACTAGAACCCGAAAGAATGCATCCGATCACACACACACACGAACATAACAGAGCATAGCAATACACATGCCGTTTTCACAACATAGCATAATAATATTGCCCGTAGCCATAATCACGCGGGGGATCCAAGTGTGACAATTGACAGCCCACTTTGAATCCAACACGGTGACATGGTTGCGATGTCGTCGGCGACTGTTCTCTCATCCGTCACCATCTTATGCGCTTTCACGCTAGCCGACGCCAACGTCAACGGCGAGGCGTACTGTGAGAACGGTGCCGTGTCCGTCGAGGAGTGCGAGCGCTCCTCGTGCTGCCACTACAACCCGGACGGGCTGGGGAAATGTTGGAGCTCTATCTCGTCTAGGACATGCTATGACGTGGCGCCTTCGCTGACTGTGTATTTCGCGGAGACTTACCCAGATTCAGAATGCTATGGCAGCCCTTCATACAACTATTTTTTCAAGAAGGCCACAGGCTTGCTGGACTGCTACGTCTACACCGATATCACTGGCGAGCACATCTTGGGGGGTAGTTTTGCTGTGACCTGCCTCGGCGACAGAGCAACTTTCAACGAGTTTGATCGTGCGAATTGCACAGGCTCTATCGTTGCATGGGGGACAACGCCGTGGGCTTGGTACACATCAAATACGTGCTCAAGTTTCGAATACGATCATCAAGTATCGGGTACGTCCATACTTCTTAATCGAAGCCTTACGGGACAAGTCTTGACGTCCAGCGATTATCCTTCCACGTGCACTAATACCACGCAGGATGTATGCGAAGACGATGATGCCTTGTTCGCTGCTAGCGCCAACCGGGTCAATGCTTCTTGCAGCGTTGCGGCTGCATTGGGTCTTTGCGTTTTCGCCGACATTTCACACGTGTGCTGTAAATCATGCTCTGCGACGCCTCCCACTGGCGAGGCGTACTGTGAGAACGGCGCCGTGTCCGTCCAGGAGTGCAAACGCTCCTCGTGCTGCCACTACAACCCAGACGGGCCGGGGAAATGTTGGAGCTCTATCTCGTCTACGACATGCTATGACGTGGCGCCTTCGGGGACTGTGTATTTCGCGGAGACTTACCCAGATTCAGAATGCTCCGGCAGCCCTTCAAACAATTTTTATTTCAAGAAGGCCACAGGCTCGCTGGACTGCTACGTCTACACAGATGCCACTGGCGAGCACATCGTGGGGGGTAGTTTTGCTGTGACCTGCCTCGGCGACAGAGCAACTTTCAATGAGTTTGATCGTGCGAATTGCAAAGGCTCTATCGTTGCATGGGGGACAACACCATGGGCTTGGTACACATCAAATACGTGCTCAAGTTTCGAATACGATCATCAAGTATCGGGTACGTCCATACTACTGAATCAAAGCCTCGTGGGACAAGTCTTGGCGTCCAGCGATTATCCTTCCACGTGCATTAATACGGACTGCCAGGACTACGACGACGTACTGGGGCTTTTTCTTGCTGGCATTACCGAGTGTAGCGTTGCGGCTGCATTGGGCCATTGTGCTGACGCCGAGATTTCACACGTGTGCTGCGAAACATGCTCTGCGTCGTCTCCCACACCAGAACCGACATACCCTGACGGATTCTCCGAAGCCTCAGGTGTTTGGGCTTATTGTCCCGCCTTCATGACCTTGTTGTTGAGCGTTACTGGGGTGTTGCAGTAGAAAGTTGGTTCTGCGGCGCAGACCTCGTGTGCACCACAGGTATGCAAGAGCTTACCTGTTTGTGTGTGTTTTTTTTATTCCTCTCGCTTCGCGGGGTGCACGTCCAGAGCACGTACAGTCACGTCGTCGCGGAGCTTCTTGGGGGCCTCCTGGAGGCCTCCTGGGAGCTTCCTTGGGCCTCTTGGGGACTTTTTGGGGGCCTCTCCCCCTTCACTCCTTTTCATACTCCCTTCCCATATTTCTTTCCAGCGCCGGCTCTAATCATGGGCGCCGCTGTGACCAACTTCCACCTGGCTGGCGCTGCGCCGCAGTTCGCCCAGGGTGGAAAAATGACATTGCACTCCAGTCGCTGTTTGGCCTTTGGGGGGCTTCTTTGGAGCCTTTGGGAAGCTTCTTGAGGACATCTTGGAGGCCTCTTCGGGTTTTTTTGGGGCCCCTTGGGGGCCTCTTCGGTGCCTCTTGGGGCCTCTTGGGGGCGCCTTTGGCCGTATTGGGGCGCTTTTGCGCCGCTTCGCCCTTTCCGAGGCCGTCTTGGGGGCCTCTCGCGGCCGCCTTGGGGCCGTCTTGGGGTCTTTTTGGGCCGTCATAGGGGCCTCTTGGACCGTCTTGGGGGCCTCTTTGGACCGTTTTGGGGTTCTGTTGGGCAGTCTTGGGGCCCTCTTGGGGGCTTCTTGGGTTGTTCAGGAGCGAGTTGGGAAGCTGCCTGGGCCGCAAAGGCGAGAACGCTACAATCTTACCAAACCAAGAGGAAATCAATGATTTTGGCTTTTGGAGGCGCGGTTGTGGGCGCTCTTGGGGCCCTCTTGGGCCGTCAATGGGTTTTTTTGGGCCCTCTTGGGGCCGTCTTGGACCGTCTCGGGGCTGTCTTGGTCCGCGCAGAGCCCATCTGGAGCCGTCTTGGCACCCTCTTGGCCCTTCAAGAAGTCCAAGAAGTCGAAATCATGGATTTTCTATAGGTTTGGGTAGGTTATTGAGCCCCGGGGGGGGGGCACTTTGGTCCGCTCCTGTGGCGCAGCTCCCAGAGGGGGGGTTCAGACATAACGTATAATGTAACACAGTGCAGTATGTTGCAAGTATGCAATCATTGGGTACATTGGGTACGTTGCATTATCGCCTCCGCAGAAAACTCTGCAGGGTGTGTCAGAGCACGTTCAGTCCAGTCGTTGTGGGGCCTCCTGGGAGTCTCTTTTGAGCTTCTTGGAAGCTTCATGGGTTTTTTTGAGCCTTTGGGGGGCCTCTTTGGAGCCTCTTGGGGCTTCTTGGGGACGTCTTGGGCCGTCTTTGGGCGCTCTTACGCCGTCTGGCCACTTCGGAGGCCACTTTGGAAGCCTCTCGCGGCCGCCTTGGGGTTTTATTGGGGTCCTCTTGGGCCGTATTGGGTCTTTTTGGGCCGTCTTGAGGGTGTTTTTTGGCCGTTTCGGGGCCCTCTTGGGCTGAGTTGGGGCCCCCCTGGAGCCCTCTTGGGCCGTTTGGGGGCCTTTTTGGAGGCTGCTTGGGCCGTCATGGCTTCTCAGAGCCGAAAAAGGCGAAAACGTTGAAATTGTCCCAAAACGTTAGGATAATCAAAGATTTTGGCCTCCGGAGGCGCTCTCGGGAGTCTTCTTGGGGGCCTCTTGGAGTTTCTTGGGGGCCTCATGGGCCCTCTTGGGGCCATTTTGGGTCGTCTTGAGGCCGTGTTGGGCTGTCTTGGGGCCATCTTGGGCCGTCTTGAAACTTTCTTGGGGCCCCAAGAGACCCAAGAGGCCGAAATGGTTGATTTCTCATAGGTTTTTGATGTTTTTGAATCCCAGAAAAGGGGTCCGCCACCTTTGGGTCGACGGAAGTGGCGTGGCCCCTGGGGGGGGTTAGGGGGGGAGACATAATAACGTAACACAATACAACACGTTGCAATTATGCAATCATTGGACACATTGGATACGTTGCATTATCGCCTCCGCAGAAAACGCTGCCGCTCAGCACGTCACCTCCGGCTTACGCCACATCCGCCGACCCCTATATAAACTATTGCGCCTCCAGGACTGTATTTCACGAGGTTTGTCCGAATCATGACACGGCGCTCGACATCGTTCCTGTTGCTTCGTTGCCGTTATCGTACCTCTTGGTGTTCTTTTGTTGCCTTTTGGTGGCATCTTGTCTTGTCTCCAGGCCATCTCCGGCCGCCTCGAGGCATCTTGGGCCAAGTTTTGGGGCCTCTTGGGGGCTTCCTGGGGGCTTCTTGGAGGCCTTTGAGGTTCTCTTGGGGGTCCCTCAGGGCCTCTTGGAGTGTTCTTGGGGTAGGCTGGGGGCGTCTTTGGGCCGAAGGCTCGAAAAGGTGCCCTCTGGACTCCCTCTGCCATCTGGTGGCCCTCTTGGGCTGTCTTGGGGGCTTCGTGGGCTGTCTTTGGACCCTCTACGACCCCTCTTTGGGGCCCCTATCGGCCGAGTCATTGACCAGCTGAATTACCGCCCGATGGATAGCAACAAATGGGCGACCCACTCAGACACCCATTTTGCATGCTACTGGACTTCGGCACCATTGATGGAGTCGCCGATGTTCAAGCTCGAACAGGTGATCGAGATTCACGGCGGCCCCAACCATGCCGTACAGGAGAAGTTCGGGTCATGCTTGATCTTTCAATTCCGTGTCGGACCGCATTCGTGCGTGGGCGCGGGATCTTCCCGTGTGTACCGCGGAGCATTTCTTCAAGAAGGTGCTGCGGTTCTTCGACTCCGAGTTTGTGCAGGGTACGCGACGGGGATCTTCCAGTGGATCGCCAAGGTGTACCAGCATTTCTTGCTGGAGGGCATCCAAGAGCTGACCAAGTTTAACAAGGTCTCCATCAGTGCTCATCATCCTGCCCTCACAGCGCTCCGTTCGTCCTATAAACATTGCGAACACCGACACGAGTCTCCAGGATTCCCTCCTTGGGAGGAGCCGGTGGCAACACCTGCTGCGCCTGGCCAGGACGAGTCAGGCGCTGCCGAGCCCGAAGCTTCCGTCGAGGTGCCTCAGGGCCAGGCAGTGTTGCTTCGGCAGCACCGGATCAGGAGACGATGGTGCAGGTCCTGGCACAGCAGAAGAAGCTCGACCGCAACGAGGGTGACAACGAGAATGCCCTCCAGGCCGAGGCTGCGCGCATCCGCGCAGAGCTGGCCAAGACTTGCGGGAACTTAGATGTATCGGATAACGGGCCGGCCGCATGCGCCGGGTTGCCCGGTGATCGACTGTCGCTCACTGGGATCGAGGGGGTCGGTCGATCGGTCGCCTTCCGTGCCACCGCTGAGCCCAATAGAGATGCGATGAACCTCCTTGGTCATGCTCTCGCTTCTGAGGCCGGTGGCAACACCCGCTGGGGAACTCTTGGGGATCTCGTTTCAGGCGGGGCCCTGAGTCGCTCCCGCATGATATCCCTCGATGCAGCAATTGCAGTCGCTTTCTTTCCCAGGGCATTGTCACAACCAACGGCGCTCTGTGTGACATATGCTGGCACTACAGTTCATATGTGGGTGCCGCAAGGGCTGGCGGCGCAGAGGCTGCGGGCCTTGCGTATCTGCAGGAGCTCAACGAGTGGATCAGGACCAGCTTGTCTCAGAACGAGGTGAAACGCCCCCTCGTAGAGGGCGCGAAGATCTACTTCGGGGGACAGCGTCTGGCTGACAGTGAACAGCGCAATAGATTGAGGACAATGGCGAAGAAGGTCGAGGAAAGGTACAAGCGGTGGTGCGACGCGGGTTGTCCACCTTCCAGCGAATGCCGGCTCGTGGGCGAGCCCGACGACCATCGCACATTGCACCACCCCTATCGGACCGTCTTTCAGCGCTTCCTCAATGAGTCTCGCTCCCACCACCAAATGACTGGAGCCCGTGAGGCTATCGGCAAGGTGCCCTGGGCCGAGGAAGACATGTGTTGGGCTTGCGATATCCATTATCCTAGCCAAGGCGCTTGGCCTCGCCGGTCGCAGGAATTGGTGGTTGAACGAGGGCAGGATGGACAGACGCACCGGGCAAGAACGCGGTCTGGTCACGATTGCGGTTGCCCGCGGGGTCGGCACTTCTGACCGGGCACGTGTCGTAAAATTGCCAAGGCTGCTTCCGTCGGACCTTCCCTTGAGTCAGACATCCAACGTGCTGTGTGGGGAGGTAAAGGCTATGGGGGGAAGAGTTCAGGGTTTCGGAACCGACCCTAACACTGCCCCCCCCCCCACACACACACACACGCACACGCAACTTTTACCCCCGATGCCATGGCGCCGCCGCCTCGCGCTGTCCCTGGCGCTGGTGCTGGTGCGCGCGCCAGTGGCGCGCTGGCAGCGATGCCCGCTGGGCCGCGCGGCGACGCCGCTGCCGCGACCCATCCGAGCGGCTGACAGGCAGCTGGCGGCAGCGCTGGCCCCCGCGCTCCAGTGGCGCCCCCGCGGGCCAAGCGGGCGCGCGTCGCCCGCGAGTGCGCCGCCCACTGGCGCGACAACCTTGAGGGCAGCGAGTGGGGCCCCAGATGCTGGAGCTACTACAACAACTGCTGGGTGTACATCGCGGAGAACAACGGCGAGTTCGTGTACCTGCGGGACATCCAGCACGGCCCTCGCTTCTACAATTGGCGCGCGCGGGCTGCGTGGGATGCGTGCAGAACCAGCTACATTGGCACTGGCGGCCGCCGCGTCTGGGCAAGTGAGTTCTGCCCGCGCGGCAATGCCTAATGATGTCGGCCGCGAGGCCCACTGCTCGAGTTTGCCTGAACTTAGTCTTTACAGAGTTCGCCTCGAGCAGTACAAACGCAAACCTTTAGCCACTTCGCTATCATTGACAAGTGGCTTCACACAAACATCCTGGTGATGTCCCAGGCGCGCTCCTTAAGAGCACTGCCGAAGAGACTCACCCAATACAGAATTTGATTATGTAACCTTTCGTGTTCTTCAAGACGGCATCGCATTTATTTTGCTTGCGCGCGTCATCTGCGCGGTAGCTTTTATATTGCGCATAACGGAGCACTGATTATATTGACAGGCCAGCTTTTATTTGATGCTGGTGGCAACGCCCGCTGTGCCCTTCCTTCACTAATGAGGCTGGGCGCAGCGGCTTCTGATGTTGCTTCCTTTCTCAGTTCCTCTTGCTCCGCTCATCCGCGCCCCATTCCTCTCCCCCCTCGAGCGCCGAAGCGTTTTTTGGGGGCGCACCGAGGGGCACCTACGAGGTGTTTGGAGAGGTTGTTTTGATACTTGGATGCTCCTTCGCTCCTTACCTTGCCCGTTCACACTGTGCAGTGGCGCTGCGCAGTGACAGAAGCGGACCCTGATGGTGTGTTCGGGATATGTGCGTTTTGAGGATTGATGGGGTGACAGGTTCTTTCTTCCTGTTTCCCGATTCCTGCCCGCGCGGGCGGGATTCGGGATGGGGTGTGTGAAAGGTACCCGTCTTATACCCTCATCTCTACTCCTCACTCGCCCTTTTGCCTGCCCTATCGGTTCATGCACTGAAAGAGACCAGGGCGCTAGGCGCACGAGGGGAACAGATCCATGCATTTCCCTCCTTCCGCTACCTGCGGATCAGGGTTTCTGTGCCTTTGTGTACTCCAACCCCATGCGCAGAAGGTGAGTGCGTCTGGGTACCAGCGACCGAGTATGAGTTGGTCGGGCGTGAGTGAGTTCGAGCATGACTGACAGTTGTGTGCGCAGAGTGCATTGCCGACGGGTTCGCGTCGCGCAGTTAGCAGAGTTTTCAGCGCAGTGGCATGTGCCAGAGGAAATTGCCGAAACTGGCTTTCTCCGTGGACGCGAGCAGTGTCGCGCGTGACGAGAAGAAGGGCACCTTAAAATGCAAGGTGTGCGAATGATGCCAGTAGGGCGCCCGTGCCATGGCCCGCGGGGCAGGAGCTGGGGGTCCGAGCGACTGGGGGGGCGAAGCCGACGGGCAGAGGAACGCAAATAATGTGACATCGAAAGAGAAGGAGGAGGAGGAGGAGGAGGAGGATGAGGATGAGGAAGAGGATGAGGAGGAGGAGGAGGAGGGGGAGGAGGAGGAGGAGGAGGAGGAGTCAGTAGCCATTTTGGCTCAAGCCATTTTGGCTCAAGACCAAACGGGGGGAAAGCAACGAAGTTGCGAGGTAACCTGATTGGTCTCGCTGCCCATCCGTGGCCACCCTCGAGGCCGTTTCAGGCCAGGTTTTCGCGAGCACGTTCGTTCCCGCCACGGCGAGCAGCCAGCGCGGCCGTGGTTTCTGTCCCAGGACGCAGGAGCCCCTCGAGCCATGTCGCCAGGGTGGTACTGTGGCAAGTGCGGGTTCTACAACTACGGGCACCGCCGTGTCTGCCGCCAGAGCGGATGCGACGGGTGCAATCCAGTTCAAGCAGCCCGGCCTGATCAGAGCTACTGGGCACAGTACTCGGTGCCAGGCGGGGTGTGGTATCAAGGGCCTCCAGTGCTTCGGCGGGGAGATGGGGGCAAAGGTGGCGGCAGGCACGACAGGGGCGGCACAAAGGGCCTTGGGGGGGGGGCAAGTCCCCTCAGGGTGGCAAAGGGCCAGGCGGTGGGCAACCGCCGCGGGCCCTCGCGCAGGAGGAGCGTGAGATGTGGATGGCCATGTCGGAAGAACAGTTCGCCGTTCTGGGTCAAAGCTTGTCGCAGTCGCACAGATATCAGCTCGCCCACGCGCGTGCCATGGCCAACTTCGGGCTGCAGGGCGCGCAGGCGGAGGCGCAGCAGGCCAATTTGCAGATTGGCAAGTTCTCGCAGCAGGTGCTGCATCAAAAGCAGAGGCTCGCGAAGCTGGAGGGGCAGGCGCAGCGGGCGATCATGGCGGCGGTCGCGGCCAAGCAACAGTTGCAGGAGACGGAGAAGCAGCTGGGCGAGGCCAAGCGGCGCGCGGCCGAGCACCTGGGGGCCCAGGGGCTGGCGCAGCAGATCGCGACCGACGCGTTCGAGGTGCCGATCAAGGAGGCGCTGGGTAAGTTCGAGCCGGCGGTGCCGTCGGAGCTGGCCCCGCAGCTGCAGGGCGCGGTCGACGCGCTCAGGGCGGCCATGGCGGTGGTGGCGCAGCAGGCCGCGGCGGCGATGCAGGGGGGGCAGCCTGGTGGCGCCGCGGCGTCAGGCGGCACCGTCGGCGCCGCCGCCGCGGGCGCGGGCGCCGCCAGCGCAGGAGGCGCTGGCGCCCAGACGCCAGGCGCCCAGGGCGCCGCAGGCGGCGGCGCCGACACGGAGCGCGACGTCAAGATGGTCGAAGCTGATGGTGGTGTTCTTATTGACCTTCGCTCTCAGCTCGAGTCTGATGGCAAGCTCGCAGATCCCGAAGTGCAGGCCACCATCCAGAGCCTGTTCAGCAAGGCGACCCAGCGCCTTGAGGAGGAGAAGGCTGAGGCGGCAAAACGAGACAGGCGCAGCAGGAGCCCAGGATCGAGATCTAAGCTGTCCAGTAGCTAGCCGGTGGAGTTTTTTCTCGGCCAATGTCGCTAGTTGGCCGAGATGCCAGAGCTTTTTGGAGAAGGAATGTGATGGAGTCACTTGTTTCCTTCAGGAGTGCAAAGTAGAGAAGGCCAATCTGGCCCAATCCAGCAGCGCGCTTTTGAAGTTTGGTTGGAATGTAAGGTTAGGAGCCTGTGAGGTGACCCAGTCTGGAGGCTTGTCTTCGGGGGTAGGAGTCGCCTGTAGAGTAGGAGTAGGCGTGGGTACCCTGGAAGGTTCGCCGAGACCAACCTCGAGAGTTGTATCTGCGTGGATTGGTGGATTGCTGAAAGGTGGCATCATTGGGGTCTCGGTCTACTTACCGTCGGGGGAAGGTGCAGGGGCCCAAGGGCGCCAGATCCTGATGCAGCTCGGAGAGTCACTATATACGTCTGGGAAACCCTTTGTCATTGGAGGGGATTTCAATGCGACGGCTGATGAAATCAGAGCTCTTGGGATCCTGGAGAAGCTCGGAGGTGTTATTGTCCAGCCTGGGAAGCCTACGTGCAGAGTGGGCAAGGAATGGAGAACGATCGATTTTTTCATAGTCTCAGGAGGGCTGGTCCCAGCAGTGGTAAGATGCGATAGGATTGAAGACAGAGCTTTCGACGCATTTCCCAGTTAAGCTAGTACTTCGCACGGACGCGCATCTTGCTCATATTCGCGTGCTGGCCAAACCTCGTCAGTTTCCCGATGAGTTACCAGTGGGGCCTGCACCAGGCCCACCGCCAGCTTGGGAAGAGTTGCTAGATAGGTTGGAGACCTTCGTGGATGGCTCGGTTTTCACTGCTGAGCAGGCGAAGGATACGTATGCGGATTTCTGTGCATTGGCTGAGCAGGAGCTGGTGAACACTTGCCAGATCGATCCAGCGCAGGCCGATGGGCACAAAGGAAGAGGAGCCCCCTTCAGGTTCGTTTGGAGGCCCGCTCTTACGAAATTCGGAGGCCCCTACCCTCTGGGATCTCCAGTTTCCAGGGCAATGAGGAGGTATAGCGTCAGGGTGGAGGAGTTATTGTTTCTGCTCCGCAAGGGCCGTTCAGGACAGGGTAAGCAGGTGCAGGACTTGTTGACAAAACGGCAAGGGAGCCGCCCACGATCCTGTGGGAGTGCGAGCGCTGAGTCAACTGGAGGCATAAACATTTTTCTCTGGAAGGATACCGCGCCGAGGCGCTGCGCGGAGCGATCCAGGGCCATGTGAAGTGCATCCAGGGTGAGGAGCAGGTTTGGAAGAGGTCTCGGCAACAAGAGTGGAGACAATGGACCCGCTCGGCCCTGGAAAACGGCGGAGGGAGAGTTCGCAGGTGGACGAAGCAGCCCAACGACTGGATCCCCGCGGACCCTGGCCTCGATGGGGCCCCTGGTGGTTTTCAGGATCAGGTGGAGGCCCTGGAGGAGGAGTGGGAGCACATCTGGAGGTTCGGGGAGGTGCCCAAGGTCGCTCCCAGGATGCTCAGTGAGATGCCCCTCGAGGACCCGAAGCCGCCTGTTGCGCCAGATAAAATCAGGTCCGTCTTGGGGAAGTTCAAGAAGCACACCGCCGTGGGAGTCTGTAATTGGGCCCCGCACGCGCTGAAGCAGCCCTGCACCTCTGGCCTGCTTGCTCTAAGTGTCCCGATGTATTTGCGGGACACGTACTCCCAGCTGCCCGAGCAGATTGCGCTGCTCATTTTGCCGTTTTTGCAGAAGCCTGAAGGGGGGGGGAGGCGCATTGGGATTATCTCCACCCCCGTGCGGCTCTATAGTCGGCTTCGGCATGAGGAGGCGGAAAGGCGGGGGGACAAGCACGCACGCGCGCACATGTACGGAGGAAAGGGTAAGAGTTGCGAGATGGCTATCTGGAAGCAGGCGTTGTTGAACGAGGCCGCTCGAGCCAGCAAATTTTTCAGTGGATGCACGCTGATTGATCTGGAGAAGGCGCGCGAACGAATCACGCACGAGCAATTGATAAGAGCATGCAACAAGCACGGGTTCAGTTTGAGGAGGTTAAGGTTTCTCCTGTTGGTTTACTCGGGCAAGCGGGTCATTAAAGTAGGAGAGGCGGTGTCTTTGCCCTTTGAGCTGAACGCCACCATTGTGGCAGGCTGCT
Organism: Prorocentrum cordatum; assembly: GCA_963575745.1. Lineage (NCBI taxonomy): Eukaryota > Dinophyceae > Prorocentrales > Prorocentraceae > Prorocentrum > Prorocentrum cordatum. The sequence continues at coordinate 102,834 of CAUYUJ010022124.1, forward strand.
CGTATGCGACGACGCTGCTGAAAGTAGTGTTGTTAGATGTTTTCGACGATGCGGCCAAGAAGTGGCCGAGGATCGGCATTTCTTTGATGGTGACGACACTGGTCTCCAGGCAGTGGGTGATCAGAAGCATGTTCGGACTCAGTTAGTTAGGTGCACTCTGTTTGTTTGCAGGTCCCTGGAGAAGCTCGAGATGAAGGTTTCGAGACGTAAATCGATCCTGGTGGCCTCGGACCCGAAACTTGGAAAGCAGCTGGCATGGGCGCTTCGGGAATTTGGGTTCAAGCATGTTCAGGCGACCAAAAACCTCGGGGTCGATTTCAAGCTGGGGGCTGGCGACCAGGGGCAGGGTGCGAAGGTTCAGGGCTTTCAGATTCCCTCGGAAGCCGCTGCAGAATGTGCATCGAGGAGGCCCCACGCTGGCGGTAATGCATGGTGTTTCTGTCGTCGGTCTCGGCGACGCGCAGTTGGAGCAGCAGCGCGCCTCGACAGGGGCGGCTATTTTCGGGCCTGTCAAGGGCCGCAGCCGCAGCTTGCAGTTCCTTTTGGCTGAGGTCGAGAAGCTCGACCCGATGTTCGCAGCAAATTCTTTGCCTCTGCAGATGTGGGTCAGAGCAGTATTTGATTCGTGGGCCACGGATGCCCAGATGAAGCACGCCTTCGACTACGCGGTCAAGGCTAGGTCTCAAGGGTGGAGGACGGTCCTAGGCCCAGCAGGAGCGGTAGTGCTCACCCTTCGAAGGCTCGAGTGGGAAGCTGTCTCCTGGGATGTTGGGGTCAACGCTGACGGAGTGACCATCAACATCAAAGAAGTAGGGCCTAGGACTGTGCAAACCCTAGCGGATGAAGCGACTAGACGGCTGCTACGTATACGCGCGGGAGTTCATTACAATGCCTCTTGGGGGCCATATGTGGAGCCTCTGCGTGATGAACTTGCTAGGTTAAGAGGTGCCGGAGATTTTCTTGGGGCCAGTCTGCTTATCGCACAGGTTTCTGGAGGTCTCTGGACTCAGGCCGATGTGTTCAGGAAGAGATACGCGATTGATGATCGGTGCCAGTGGTGCCTCCAGAAGAGGGGGTCGGTTTTTCACCGATTATGGGGCTGTGACGGCTCCAAGCCGATCAGGAGGGACCATGACAATAGTGGAATGGGGGCCGCAGCCGCGCTCCTGACTCAGCCTGACATCTTGTTCCCGAGAGCCCCGGTGGACTCCAAGAGGACCGAGTTCCCCAAGATCCTCCAAGGTGCCGAGTATAGGTGGGCTGTGAAGCCCGAGAGCGAGGTGCTAGGCGACACCGTCTGCATCGACGGCTCCGCCTACGACGGAGATATTCGTTGGCTTTTGCGTGCTGGTTGGGCGGTCGTCTCGATTAGCCCGAGTATGCAGGTGGACGCAGTGGCCTACGGGCCCTCCCCTCTCCCAGTGCAGGACGTGCCGTCTAGTGAGCTTTACGCCCTCTACATGGCGCTGTGCCTCATGGGACCCAGTATCCACATCATAACGGATTGTAAAATGGTCTACGACGGGTGGAACATGGGAAGGGAGGGGACGGTAAAATCCAGCAAGTGCTACGCGGAGCTCTGGCGCCTCATCTGGATGAGGATCGAGGACGTCGGAGCAAATTCGGTGAACGTGTGCTGGATGCCTTCGCATATGTCGGAGGCGGCGGCGCAGCGCAGAGGCTACGAGCCTCATTGGTTCAGAGGCAACCAGGAGGCGGACTCCTGGGCCAAGACAGGTGCCAAGGCGCATCCAGCAAATCATCACCTTCGGGATCGTCTGCGGCATCATCATGATCAGGTTACGCTCATCTCCAGATATATGGTGGCAGTTCTCAAGCATGTCCATCAACTGGGCTACCCTGATGTATCACCATACTCTGAGCGTGCCAAAAGAGAGCCTAGGAATTCGGAGGCCCCGATTCTCGAGATAGTCCCAGATAAGGGTCACGTTGTCTCGCAGGCTCCTGGCGGTGGGTGGGGATGTGGTGTCTGTGGGCTGGCGCGGGCGATTCGCTCTCGGCTGGTGCAGCTGCCGTGTCTTGGGCGTCCGAGGATTGTGTCCCAGGCCCACCCCGCCCATCGTCTCTTGCAGAATGGAGGGCTGACCTGGTGCGTGCGCTGTGGAGCGTATGCCCGATTGAAGGTCAAGGAGTTGTGCAAAGAGTGTGCGGGAAACCCCGGCACTGAGTGGAAACGGAAAGCCCTGGGGATTTTGAAGCAGGGGAAGGATCCCTCGAACTCTAAACTGGGGGCGGTTATCCCTGTTCCCCTCAGGCGCTGAGTTTCCGATTCATGTAAAACGCGGGCGCCTTGTGTCATCGGGGCGACCGCTGAGGAGCGCAAGAGCGCAAGAGGAGGAGGAGGAGGAGGAGGAGGAGGAGGGAGGAGGAGGAGGAGGAGGAGGGGGAGGAGGAGGAGGAGGAGGAGGGGGAGGAGGAGGAGGGGAGGAGGAGGCGGAGGAGGAGGAGGAGGAGGAGGAGGAGAGGAGGAGGAGGAGGAGGAGGAGGAGGAGGAGGAGGAGGAGGAGGAGAGGAGGAGGAGGAGGAGGAGGAGGAGGAGGAGGAGGAGGAGGAGGAGGAGGTCCCGCGAGCACAGCGTGGGCGAGCACCTCGCGCCCACCTGCGACAGACCTGGTTAGACCTCCGCACCGCCTGAGGCGGCGGAGGAAGAAAGTGCCTCCACGCCGCTTCCAGCGGCAGAGGCCCTGGCAGCAATCCCAATCGACTCCAGAAAATCCAATTCCTGGGTTCTTGACAGCGCGACCACCTCTCCAGGCAGTCTCTCATTCTTATACGGATGCTTACCTGCCAGCAAACGATTTCGTCGAGTCTTGGCGTTGTGGTCCTTCGGGTCCTTAGGACATCCAGCAAGTAACCCACAAGCCCTGGCGCTCAAAAAGGCGCCGCACTCTCGACAGAAGGTATAGTGGCCTATTCGAGACAGCTTGTGTCGCCTTGGCCCCTGCAAAGGAGCCCCGTCGACGCGCGCTATCTTCTTCCACTTGCCGTGGGAGGAGAAACCCTTCCTGCAAAACTTACGAGACAACACCAGCTTGGCCTTATAGCTGTGGGCCCGTCTAGCACAACAAGCACACCTCCAAGACCCCCTATCCCACTCCAGGACGTGCCGAGACTCTGGGGGAGGCAGCACCGGACGGCGCGGCCGAGGGCCAGGGGGCTGGGGGGCATTCTGGAGACGGCCTGTGGTGTCGTCAAGCGTGCCTATCTTACAAGTCATGCCACCGACGAGCCCGAGAACAGCACAAACCTCCTTGAACCTAGACACCCACGTGTCACGAGTGTGAGGCGGGATGGCGTCTAGCTTGGCTCCTTCCTTCGCTTGAAGGTCGGCGCATTGATTCCCTAGGTAGTTGCACAGCTCGAGTCCCTCGAGCTGCTGGGCCTGAGCCTTTTTGGAATGCGCTTTGACCTTGACGACGACGAGGTCCCCCTCCCCCGAGAACGAATCCTCAATCGCATTCCAAATCATGTGCCATAAATCGGCATGCGGTCGCCTGGCTTGGCGGCGCCAAACTGGGCCTCGCCTGAAGCCCCGAACGACTGTGGAATTATCGATCCCTACCTGCAGCGGGGCTGTGCCGTGACGAAGAACATTCAAGAAACCATGCAATTCAGCTCTAAGCGCACTTTGTGCCTGCCTTACTCCTGGAACCCCACCATGCATCGCTTTGCGTACATTACCGTGCTGGTCAACAAAGCAGAGGCCCCAACCGAACGTTTTCAACCCAGAGACCCCGACCCCCGACCCATCCGAATAGGCCGGGCCCGAGAGAAGGGGATCGTCCCCGTACTCGGGGTCCAGGGTCTCAATGCTGGGCGTGACGTCCTGGAAGGGGTCCCCCAGTGGGTGAGGCGCGAGAGCCCTGGAGAAGAGACGGGAGGAGGAGGACGAGGAGGAGGCACGGTGGATTCTATCAGGATAAGATTCACCTGCAGCCTGGCGCTGCTCCTGAAAAGCTGGACACCTACAAAATCTATGGTGCTGATTTCCGATGGCGTGCCCGCACTTTTGACAACTTCGATCTTCCGAGTGGCCTGCTCTCCACGCTTTATTTTGCGCCCAAAAATCGCTGCACAGGAAAGCTAGCATAGCCGACTGCTTCTGGCCCTTTTTCTTTTTTGTCCTGACTGCTGCGCGACAAGGGTCGAGGAAGGGCTTCCGAAAGGGCATGCCTCGATGCGCTGCCCAGTCGGTGAGCTCTTGATCCTCTAAACGAAGGTAAATATACTTGCGCAGCGTGCTGGGCGCCGATCGGCGCATGCCAAACATTTCACCAGTGTGAATGCGGATGGTGTGCCAGCTAGGCCAGGACCAGCCCGGCCTCTGCAGCGTAAGATTACAAGCAGAATCTGGCCCTCGAACTTGGCTCCAGGGGCGATCTAGCGTCCGACTCCGTCTGGCCGCTTCGCGTGACATTTCCCTGCGCCAGGCCCTGGCCATGTCTACCTGATGCACTCCATTCCAGGCCTGCGTGGCCCACATGCATAGCGGCCTCTGCGATCCCTCGACCACAGGATCAACTTGATACGTCCAGAGTCGGAGGACTCTGTCTCGACCAATCGCACTACGGCCCAGGCCGCCCGAAACCATGACACGCATTCTGTTCAGAGAAACAGGCGAGACTCCTAAACAGCTCGACCCGTAGGTCACGGACGGGATCACCCCTTGGCGGACAACCCTGGCGAGGCGGGCCCCTTGCTTTGAGAGGGCTTTAAATTTTGACTTGCGCTGGCATGCGTATTTAAATCGCTTCTGCATTTTCTTTCTTTTGCGAACTACGGCGCCTCCAGCGCTGTCCACTCCCAGCTGTGAGCTCGTGTCGTTGATGGCAAGACCCAGGTCTTTGGCCCAAGCAGCGCAGCGATTCCGAGCCGAGGCCGAGGCGACGAGGATGTACCCTTTGCCGCGGGCACCACGGGAGACAGGGATGCGCCAGGTACCTTCAATCTCACGGATATAGAACGTGACAGCAGCCTGCAGAACATTGAGACATCGCAACGCTCCTCGGACCTGAATACTGAGATCGTCGACGAATAATTTCATCTGGAGGCGAGCCCCCCAGGCTTGATGTATTGCATCTGTGACCTGCAGCACCACCGTCTTGAGTGCCCTGGTGCCACCGATCGAGCCAGCCACAACGGCCGAACAAGTTTAAATCGACTTCTTGGCTAGGACCCCTCGAAAGGCAACCAGCCTGGTGGACGTGTAGATGCTGATGAGAAGCTTGGCTAGCTGCTGTGGGAAGCCGCAAAGAGGGGCTACGACCCACAGAGCATTCATGGTTACATGTTCAAAAGCACGCGACAGACCCAGCACCCCCGTCACCGACACCTCCCCCTCGCGCGTCCCCTCATCGTGCACCATCTGGTGCCATGCTGCCTCTTCGGAGCCCCCTCCAGGGCCCTCGAAGTCATATTTGCGCTTGGCCGAGCGCTCCCAGTCGTGAAAGAGGCCAGAGTGAGCTCGTTCTACTACACGCATGAGGGAGGGGAGGAGCCCAATCGGCCGTGTGCCTCCCGACTCCTTCGAAAGTAGGAAGTATATGATGTACCTTACCTGCGGTGGGAACTGTGCCGTGCGAGAGATAAACATTACTAGCTGAATGAGGCAGTCTTTGCCTTCGTCCGAAATCCAAGCCCACCAGCGTGGGTGCCAGTGGTCGGAGCCTATTCCAGTCCTGGCAGGAAAACTCAAACATATTTTGGTCAACAGCTGGCGGTCCAGGTGAACCAACGGATGGGCGAAACGAGCGGCCTCCCAGGGTCGGTCTGAGGGGCCCGTGCTTTCCTGTCCATGGGAGCCCCAAACGTCAAACCACTCTTGCGCAGCCCTGTCGGCCGCTTCCTGAGGATCAGCAAGCTCGAGGTTGGAGACGGAGTAACCCGTGACGGGGGGAGGAGGGGTACGCCACTTGCTGATCCTGTGGGTGAAAGAAGAGCCTGCTGCCGATTCCGTCTTCAAACGTTCTCGCCATTCTTTTGACCGTGTGGCTGCCTGATGCCGCTCGATGGTCTGAGCGTTGGCTACAGCTCGTCGCTGGAGACCCATGATCTCGGGGGCCTGCTCCATGAGCGCTGGGCCCTCGAGACAAAAGGCGCGGTATCGTTCAAACTGGGCGATTACGTGCTCAGCCTCCTCCCCCAAGTCGTGAACCAACCGGCTCCTTCCTCCTTCGATGCGGCGCTCGAGCTTTGCTCGTCGCGCGCGTGCGTGCATCCAGGTACCTTCCTGCTGGGCAGCTTGCGCGAGGAAAATAAAATCACTGGCTCGTGCGGCGGCCCACCGCCAAGCTCGGGAGCTAGGCGTTCCCCTGGGGCGTGCGTGCGATTGAGGACCAGCGAGGGGGGGCCCAGGTCCACCGAGGAGGATCGCCCCGACCGAGGTAGGATTGGGGTTCTTCCACGCCCAGGAGATTCACCAGCTCTGTTTCAGCACAGTGTGAAATCTGCTTCCAAAGCTGGTCAAGCTGGGTGCCATTTAAATCGTCCTGATGATCGAAATCTGGCCACTGCGCAGGCTGCGGGACTGGTCCGCACGGCCTCTCCATTGGGAAAGGTCTGGGCTTGGCAAGCCTCCAGCCGCCTTTTGCTCGCATCCTGGACTGACTGCATGACTAGGCGAACGGGCGAGTGAGGTGCGGCTGCGGTGTCTAATACTTCTACCGTGTCTCCGAAAGCATGCTGGATGCGGGCGTCGAGCACAAAGAAATCGATGATACTGCCACCGCCGACTCCTGAACACGTGGTAGTGGAAGGGGGTCGCACAACTCCACCCACATCTTGGCACCAACCCGTCTTGAGTAAAGACTCCCCCGTCTCGTTGAAGTCTGCTTGGAATACCCGCGGTATGTCATACTGCTTGATGACCGTTGCAATGGACTCCAGAATTGACAAGTTTCGAATCGTCCAACCTTCCCGTGTCCAAAAGTATGCCGTGATAATCATGAGGCCACCCTTCTGTCCAGCAGAGCACCAGCCCACTGCCACGCGGCCAGGCGACCCAGGAGGTGAGATATCAAACGTATTCATGCCTTCAAGATGTGTAAGGCCAACATTCCTTGGCACGAGGAACCCAACTCCACTAGTCGGCCGCCCGCCTGGGCCGCTGACAGCTGGAACCAGTGCTGCCGTGTAGTGCCTGTTGAAGCTGGCCGCCTCGATGTCCTTGGCAATGGGCGCGGCCAGCCTATGCTCCTGAAGGAACGTGATATGCATGGGGCCCACGATCTTCCTTGTAGCGGCCTCATCCAAGACATCAATAGCCTGCGCCCAAGATGAACAGTTGAAGCCTATGAACTCGAGCCCCACGTTGCGCGTGCCGCCCTTGCCTCGACGACGCGGAGGGCTCGCCTTCGGTGAACTTGACCATGTAGAGAATGATGTACTGACTGCGTCAGGAGGAGACCCTCTGAAAGGTTCTGGCTCCTGCGACGTGCTGGGCTCATGCCATGAACCCGACCATGTAGAGCATTGTGTACTGGTACCTGCAGCCGTGGAGGCCAGGCTGCCGAGCCCGTGCGGGCTAAAGAGGTACTGGCTTGGCGACTGCCTCCGCCCTGCGAGCCCTGGCGCGCTGCAAGGCCTCCGCCAGCTCCTTGCCAGCGGCTTCACGACCAGCGTCAGGGCCAGCGTCAGAGCTGGCAGCGCCAGGCGAAGCGCCCTGGGCACCCTGCGGCTCCGCGGCGGGCTGGGCAGCCTGCTGGGCCTCCTGGGGGGCCTGGGCTGGCGCCTGCGGCGGGCCTCCCTCGGGGCTCTGGGCCGCTGGCGCCTCTGCAGCCGCCGCCTCCGCAGGAGGGTCCTCGCGCTTGGCCTGGGCAGGCGCCTGCGGCGGGCTCCCCTCGGGGGTCTGGGGCGACGACGCCTCTGTTGCCGCCGCGGCCGCAGGGGGTGCTCCCGCCTGCGCTTCTCGAAGGTCTCGCGGAGCATCCTGATCTCTTCGAGCTGCTCGCGCTGGGACTTGAGGACGTCGGCCCCTGGCCCGAAGTGCGTGCGGACCGCCTGCTGCACCGACGCCTCGAAGGTCTGCTTGAGCTTGTTGAACTGCTGCCGCTGCTCGGATGTGATATCCAGCCCCTCCAGGTCGAAGAGGGGGCCGTCCTCGATGACAAAACTGGCCTCTCCTTCGCCCAACAAGGCAGAGAGGTTGATGACCCCGCCGCCCTTGTTGGTCCCCTCAGGCTGAGGGTCCTTGCCTGGAGACGCCAACGCCTTCTTCTCCTGCGCCAGCTTGACCTCAGCCCCCACCAGGGCGTCAGCTGCCGCATCGGATCGAGCCTGGCATTCGTCGAGCCAGAGCTTGGCGTCGGCCAGCTGCTTGGCACGCTTCTCCAGCTCCCGACGAGCAGCCCTCTCCGCCGCGGCCGCCCGCTGGATGCCCTCCTCCAGGAGCGCGGGGCGCTCTGCAGGGGCCGGCGGGGCGAAGGCGCTCTCGAGCTGCTGGAGCGCCTGCCTCTGGGCCTCGGAGAGGGCCTGCCCGCCGAGGGTCTGCGCCACCTCGCCGATCGCAAGCGGCTCGGTCCTCTGCGTGGTCTCCTCGGCTTCCTGGTACCAGTCGGCGCCTTTGTGGTTGTCCTGCCACCAGCCTCCGCTGCCGCTAGCCCAGACGCCACGGGGCTTGGGAGCAGGAGAGTACGATGGTCGCAGGGCCTGCCCACAGCTGTAGCAGGACTGCTTGGTCTTGTAGGTCCAACGGTAACCGCACTTCTTGCATCCCACGTAGTCGGACGAGAAGGAGACCCTTGGAGCTGGGGACTTGCCGCCTCCGCGCCTGCGATCCGACATGGCGGCGGGCTGGGCTGGGACTCTGGACGGCAGCGCGTAGCTCCCCGTACAGGTCTCGAGAGAAGATGTCGGGCTGAACAGCCCTGGCACTGCCGCGGACTAGCGGTATCCACTTGTTCCCCTGCGGAACTCAACATCTTGAGCCAAAATGGCTACGGGGAGGAGGAGGAGGAGGAGGAGGAGGAGGAGGAGGAGGAGGAGGAGGAGGAGGAGGAGGAGGAGGAGGAGGAGGAGGAGGGAGGAGAGGAGGAGGAGGAGGAGGAGGAGGAGGAGGAGGAGGAGGAGGAAGGAGGAGGAGGAGGAGGAGGAAGGAGGAGGAGGATGAGGAGGAGGGGAGGAGGAGGAGGAGGAGGAGGAGAGGAGGAGGAGAGGAGGAGGGAGGAGGAGGAGGAGGAGGAGGAGGAGGAGGAGGAGGAGGAGGAGGAGGAAGGAGGATGGAGGAGGAGGAGGAGAGGAGGAGGAGGAGGGAGGGGAGGGAGGCGGAGGCGGAGGCGGAGGCGGAGGCGGAGGCGGAGGCGGAGGCGGGGCGGAAGCGGAGGCGGAGGCGGAGGGCGGCGGCGGCGGCGGCCGGCGGCGGCGGCGGCGGCGGCCGGCGGCGGCGGCGGCGGAGAGGAGGAGGAGGAGGAGGAGGAGGAGGGAGGAGGAGGAGGAGGAGGAGGAGGAGGAGGAGGAGGAGGAGGAGGAGAGGAGAGGAGGAGGAGGAGGAGGAGGAGGAGGGGGAGGGGGAGGGGGAGGGGAGGGGGAGGGGGAGGGGGAGGGGGAGGGAAAGGGAGAGGGGGAGGGGGAGGGGGATTGGGAGGGGGAGGGGGAGGGGGAGGAGGAAGAGGAGGAGGAGGAGGAGGAAGAGGAGGAGGAGGGGGAGGAGGAGGGAATATGGGCGTGTGGCGGCAGGCGGTCAGGCTTTTCGCGAGGTTCGCGAGGGCAGGGCCGAAGCCTTTTGGAAACCGTTTTGGGGTCTCTTGGGGCCTCTGTTGGGCTTTTTGGGGGCCTCGTGGAGCCTTGTGGGCGCCTCTTGGGAGCCTTTTGGAGCCTTTTGGGATTCTCGCGGGGCCCTCTTGGGAGCTTCTTGGGGCCTCCTGGGACGTTGTCGGGGCGAATGGCTCGGATTTTCGGTTTGTGGTCCCCCTTTTGGGGCTGTTTTGGGGCCCTATTGGGCCGTCTTGAGCGCTTCTTGGGCTGTCTTGGCGCCCTCTTGGGCAGTATTGGGAACCTCTTGGGCGCTTCTTGGGCCGTCTTGGGGTGGTCTTGGACGCTTCTAGGGCCGTCTTCGACGCCGTGAACGCCGAAAGGCCGTAGATACCAAAGATACACGTTTCCCCATAGGAAATCTATGAGTTTTGCTTGTTGGGGTCCCCTTGGAGCGCCTCTTGGGCGCATCTTGAAGCCTGCTGGACGCGTCTGGGAGCGTCTCGGAGGCATCTGAGGTCGTCTGGGTGCCTTCTTGGGCGTCTTGGTTCGATTTTTCGGTGACCCGGGGCCTTCTTGGACCGTCGCGCGGGCCCGTTTGTGCGCTTTTGGCCCGTTTTGGGACCCTCTGCTCCCCCATGGCGCGTTCGGCGGTGGGTGGGCCAGGGCCGGGGGGGGGTCAAATCTCTGGTTTGGGGTCCCTGGGGGGGGCTATGGGGGGGAGCTATCTCACACGCCTAGAGACCCACAAGGGGTCGGCTGATTTTTCGTCCTGCAGGGCGCTGGCCACGCCAGCGGGGTTAGGGATCGGTTGAGCGATACTCAGGTTGCCTCCTCCTGCTCCTCCTCGAGCCGACGGTCGGGGAGCGCGTTTTCGGCGCGCGCCCCGCGGGTTTGGAGGAGCAACGCTTTGTGGTATAGAGTACCGCGAAAGTCGATTTTACCCGCAGGGGGGACTCTACGTTTTTTTCTTCGGATTTGCACGTGCGGGCTCCTTGACACGAGTTTCATTGATTGCCCCGAGTGCTCCGCAGCCACGGTCATCCATGTGCCCTATACAAATAACGTTGAGTAGAATTGTGAATCAGAGAGTTGAACGTAACACAACATAGTATGTTACATTTTTGAAGATCAATTTGCAGACCCGAATGCAATACTGTATAGTCACTTCGTCCAGGATCGAACAATGATGCACCAATAGAAAAGAACTATCAGTGACCGATTAACGGCGTCGTCCAGGATCAAACAATGATGCACCAAGAGAAAAGAACTATCAGTGACCGATTAACGGCGTCCTACCAAACGCGACGTGCGCGCCGAGGACAGGCTTGCCACAAGAACATAGAGGCGCAGAACCATGAATATAAAATGTGACAGACGTCAAGACGTCAAGTCGGCTTGTTAAGAGCATGATATGACATTATACAGTGTTCCACCGTCTGACAAACTGGAATATAACATAATTGAAGTTTGTAGAAGATGCCGTCTTGCGACTCATGGCGCCCTATCAAACGCAACATGCTTGCCCGCGTGAGGTTGGCCACAGAAACAGACGGGCTGAGCAACGACCGGTTCGATTACATATCAATCGAGACAGGCGTCACGACGTCACGACACTCATCGAGAGCAGAACGGAACATACCATATGATGTGGCGACAGCATAGTGGGCGTTTGTTTTTCATTGTTTCCCCCCCAATGAGTAGATCCTGACTGTTTTGGGCGCCTTTTTCAGGCTGTTGGGGTCTCCCCTCACAGGACCCAGTGCTGCAAGCAGTCGCACTAAGCAGAGGTCCAGATCCAGACCCCCCCCCTCCCCCCCCCTTCCGCCCAAAGTCGAAGCGCCGAATCAAAAAACGCTCACACAACACTGCCGAAAATGGCGAACATGGTGCGATCGAGCAGACAGATCCGCAGCGGTCGAGCCACGGCGCCTGTGTTCCAGCGCGACGCGAGCGCCGAGCGCATGCTTGCCACGAGTGACGAGCAGCACCAGGCCTGGGGACACGCGCCGAAGGCCCCGGTGGGCATCTCTCGAAGCAAAATATTTGCTGTTTTCGTGACACTTGCTCTCTCTCTAACTTGGCATCGCTCGGACGTGTGCATTTTTTTCTCTGCGAGGACCGTCAAGGAGCATCCTGGATCATTTCGCAAAGTAAGCACGCACGAAACCGACAAATGCACGGGAATTGGACGTTTGAGCGACGGCAAGCTAAATCCCTTCCCAGTCCTCGTCGACGAAAATTGAGTCGACTGGACGTAAGAGTGACCTTTCGCTGGAGTGACTTTTGGTATGGCTGAAAACGAGGCAGGAGCAACGGCTTGCGCGCCCAGGTTTGGTCCCCACGCTGCCCCCCAAAAAGCCGCGCACCAAAGGTCACTCTTACCCAGGGTCACTCCTGCGTGTACCGGCCGTCTGCTGTTTTCATGACATTCTTTCTCTCTGGGAACATGTCGTGGTTGGCCTGCAGGGGGGCCGGGGGCTGTCGGTCCCTGCCCGGTCCTCGCCGACGAAGCGTTGGTGCGGTCACGCCAGCCGTGTGGTCTGCGCCGCCGGGGCCCGAGGCGCACTGCGCTGCCCTCCGCGGCCTCGAGGGCCCCTCGCCGGGGCTGCGGGGGAGCAGCTCGTGCGAGGGCCTCGCCTGCTCCCCCTCGGCACGGAAAGAATGGGTACGATGCCCAGCAGCAGTTGGAGGAGGAGGAGAAGGGAGGAGGAGGAGAAGGGAGGAGGAGAGGGAGGAGGAGAGGGAGGAGGAGGAGGAGGAGGAGGAGGAGGAGGAGGAGGAGGAGGAGGAGGAGGACCAGTGTAAAACCCAAGAGTCATCAACGATGTTGGAATTAAGCCTCCCTCCAAGCTCCCTCTTCGTAGGCCCCTACAACGGTTCATTTCCATTGAGGGAACAGCCTCGTTGGAAGACAATTCATTTTGAAGAGGACTCGCTGTCCGCGCCGCCGCGGCCTGTGTCCATTTGAGACAGAAGGCCGCTTGCCCAACAGCGGCCGCTGCTGGCTTGGGGCAACATTTGCTGTTGGGCATTGTGCTCACTCTTTCCGTACCCATCTTGGGCGTCCAAATCCCCAGGGCGCGGGTTGCAGGCCACGCCCCTCCGTGTCGCGGGCCCTCTGCTGCTGGGAACTTGCTGTGAAGCCACGCCCAGATCTCCGACGATCTTCAGGGGTTCCGGCTTCTTGCGGGCCTATGTATCGGGCTCGGGACCATGAAATACGGGTTCGGGACGGAGAGATGCTCCTGGGGAGGGGATCGAGACTTCTCCTGGGGGCGCGCATGGCAAAGCAAACACATCGTCGGATGTCTGGGAACAGGTGAGGAGTTTTGAAGCTTTTCCGCCGTGTTCGGGGCCAGGGGCCCTTCACGGGCCCAGGGAGTGTGACAATCAGTTCTTGGCGGAAAATTTGTCCTGGTGGAAGGCCTTGGGGTTCAGGACCCATTTCCCTTGCGACTCGCTTGCTTCATGCCAAAGGGAAGTTGGAGGAAGTTGCTGAGGCCAGCCCTTCTACTCATTCCAGCCCTAGCCAGTTACCCTATGGTTTTTCTGGCCCTTGCGGCGTCGTCTCAGGTGTTTCGGGCTCGTGTCAGCCCTCGCCAGATTCTCCAGCCCTGGTCACTTCTACTGTCATGGAATTTCCAACTTCCACTGCCAACTTTTCGAGCTCCTCTTTATACGTCGGAGTGACCGTGTGACCTTCGGTGCGCGGCTTGTCGGCACCGATGTCTCCGTTGTCACACCGAGGTTCGAGGTTCCAGGACGCTCTCGTCAGCAGTCGGCGTTTTTGTCCAGCCTCCGGGTGCGTTGCAGCAGCCGTGCCTCGCCGAGAGCGTTCCGCTGCTGCCCAGAACGCTCCGCATGGGCCGCCGAAGACCCGACAGTGATGTCCCGAAGGCCAGCGGAGACTTCGCTGCACCGACCTCGTGGCGTGCTCGGCTCTCGGGGGTGGCCGGCCTCCAGGCGCGCGCGCCGGCAGCGGTTGTCACCGAGCGCATCGGGAGCCTTGAGACGGGGGTCAATGCAAGCGGGGGTCAGCCAGAGCGCCCGATCTTGCAGGATCCTGCAGGGCCATGGTCGCACTGACCCGGGTTTGGGCGCAGGATCCTGCAGGATCCTTGGCATTGACCCAGGTTTGGGCGCAGGATCTTGCAGGGTTCTGCAAGGCCTGACTGACCCGGGCCTGGATTGACCCGGGTCAGAAAATCCCCGAGCGCAGAGCAGCGTCAGGGTGGAGGGGGATAGGGGCTCCCAGGGGGTGCAGCGGCCGCCAGTTTTAGGTCGGGCATGTCGGCATGTCGGCATGTCGGCAATTGGAAGGAAACATACAGGAATGGTAAAAAAACACCCCGCAAATGATCAAACACAGTCAAAGCAAAACATCGTCCCCAGACTATTTTTTGTGTTTGAAGCTGTTTTTGAAGATTTCTCCGGTATGGGGGACAGGCCCGACCTAACTCGGAGCGTGAACTACCTACCCCGCTTCCGCTTCCAGGCAAAACCAAGCCATACCGCGCGCCTCCTCGTCAGGCGCCTTGACCAGCACAGGCTGCACTTTGGCATCGTTTGGTGTCTCTTGGAAGCGAGGGTGGTCAAAAGCGAGGTAGGTTTGTTTTCGGGCGAAGAGAACTATGCACATGCACCGATCCTGGCAAGGCCCATCCTTGACCCAGGATCGGTGCATATGCCTTCCTGGCCAAGGTAGGAGGGCGTATGCACCGATCCTGGGCTCAGGATGGGCCTGGCCAGAATCGGTGCATGTGCATAGTTCTTTTCCCTCTATTGGAAGCGAGGGTGGTCAAAAGCGAGGCAGGTTTGTTTTCCCCCTACTGACGCCAGTCGCCCTTTGATCGCCGATATGGGGCCGCATGGGCCCAGCCCCTGGCGCAGCCCGCCCAGGGTCGTGTGCGGTCTCGCTGTCGGGGGCGCTGGCTGGCTCGGGCTGGCTGCTGGCCAATGGGAGGCTCCACCAGCGAGTTCACGATGATGGGCCTGCTTTCCACCACCACCACCATAAGTTGGAGGGGGAGGGGGTCCTCCTCCTCCTCCTCCCCCTACTCCTCCTCCTCCTCCTCCTCCTCCCCTCCTCCTCCTCCTCCTCCTCGTCAACCTCCTCCTCGCCCTCCTCCTCCTCCTCCTCCTCCTTTCCCCCTCTAACGTATGGTGGTGGTGGTGGAAAACAGGCCCATCACACGAGGCTGGGGCAGGCGAGTGCTGGGCGGCCAGCAGCTCCTTTTTGTCACGACTGTTCGTATCGAGCTTTCGGCGGTGCAGTTGAACACATCCTTATCACCATCGCCATCTCCGCAGATCCGTAGGAGGTGTATCGCCGGCTCGAGCTCGATGGTTGCCCTCCCGAGCTGGTCCTCCCTCGGTGCCACTCAGCCACTCTCCCTGCTCCCCGTTTCCCTGCTCTTTTCGGAGTGCCCTCGGGCGCGTCCGTGGGCGTCATCGCTCCCCTGTTGAAGGTTCTTGCAGGGCTGTTGTTAAATTGTCTCTGGAGCACGGGAAGAGGGGAGAACGGATCCCCGACGCGACGAGGACAAATATTTATTGCAGGATTGGAACCAGAACTGGACACGGGAACAAAGACGGCGACGGGACCTGGGGAAACATAGGGAATGGGACGGTCCCGCATCTGATGTCAGATTACCTAGCGAGAGCCTCGCCAAAACAGCATGAACATGATTTAACAGTTGAGGAAGTCAACGCATTGCGATGGGGGAAGCGTTGCCCAAGCAGCTCCCAATCTCGCGGTATGCTGCTTGCCAAGGCATGCGCGCCGCCAGCATGGATTTAGACGTCTGCCTTCAGATCGCCTCGCCTGGACTGCCAGCCCCACCCTTGCCCCCCCCTGGGACTTGCATCTGGGCAAGCTGTTCGGCGGACAAGCATCTGTAGCGTCAGTCCCTTCGTCCTCCTCCTCCTCGTTTGCGCCGAGCTGGCTCTAGGTGCAAACCTGTGTCGCTCGTCCTCCTGATTGCTGAAAAAGCTGATGGCGTTTCGCCGAACGGAGCCACACTCCTCCTCCTCCCCCTCCTCCTCCTCCTCCTCATTCTCCTCCTCCTCCTTCTCCTGCGTCTCCTCCTCCTCCTCCTCCTCCTCCTCCTCCTCCACCTCCGACTCCTGCTCATACTGAACCTCCTCATCCTCCTCGTCCTCCTCTTGCTCGCCCCTGATGCCCCCGCCCCATCCTGCCCCCTTACCCCTCCTCTCCGCGTTCGCCTGCCCGCTGCCCATCCTTCTGTTCTTCCCCACCTCCTCCTTCTCTTCCTCCCCCTCCCTCTCCTCCTCCTCCTCTCCTCCATTCCTCCTCCTCCATGTCCTCCTCCTCTGACTCCTCCTTTTCTCCTCTTCTCCCTCTCCTCCTCTTCTTCTCCCTCTCCTCCTCTTCTCTTCCCCTCCTCCTCCTCCTCCTCCTCTTCTCCCTATCCTCCTCCTCCTTTCCTCCTCCTTCTCCTCGTGTTCCTCCTCCTCTTCCTTCTCTTCCTCCTGCTCCTCCTCCCCCTCCTTTTCTCCCTCTCCTTCTCCTCCTCATCTTCTCCCTGTCCTCCCCCTCCTCCTCATCTTCCTCTCACTCCTTTTCTCCCTCTCGCCATCTCTCGTTCCTCTCTGCCTCCTTGGCGCCCGCCCCGCGCAGGATGTCCATCCTCATGAGCTCACAACTTCATAGCCTCTTAGCACCCATACTCATACGGTCTCGGGCATGCCTGGGTTTGAGTTCTGGGGGGGGGCTTTGGGTGCGTGTTCTCGGATGGGGTCCCCGCCCGCATCGGAGCCACCGTCGGGGCCTGACAGACCGCACCCGTGCCCCCATGCCTATAGCGCGCCCTCAAATTGCGGAGCGCGGGTCAGGACCCCTTACAGGTATGAGGGCGGGTACTTCGCTCATCATTCCGTGTCCATAATCAGGGTGCTCCTGAGGTGTGTTAAAGTGTACCCTCAGGGCACAAGCGGGCCTTCAACGCCAGAGCCCGTGGGGGAACGTGGTCTGGTGACCAGGGATGCCACGCTCCAAAGCGGGGGATAATGGATACCGCCACGATTTCGAAGTGCTCAGTGCGGAGTATGTGGCGAGCCTCCACACCCCCTTTTGACCGTGTCCGCCTGCTGGGGGATGGCTATGAGGAGGACCAGCCAAATAATCGTGAAATCCGGAGGCATGAAAGGCAGTGCAACTGAGAGGTCATGCGAAGGGTGAACACTGTTCGCATCTGAAGGCATCGCGCATTGGCCATGAGCGCACCGGCTCAGTTTGGGCAATACCCTCTGGCCTAGGTGAAACTCCACAGTGGAAGACCAAAGGGCTTGCTGATTCATTGGCGATGCATCGCCGATTCCAGCTCAACATTTCCCCCCTTGAGCCAGTCTCCCCTAGTGTCCGCCTCGGAGGAGGACGAGGAGGCGGAGGAGCAGGAGGATCTTCTCGAGGCGTGTGAGGAGCCTTGCCTGTGTGCCAAGCTCTATGACCTTGCGGGCTACTCCACTCTCCCACCTCTCTTCTGCCCTTCTGCACACTTCTGCTGAGCACACGTTGCCCTTGACACTTTATCCTGGTCACGCGCGTGCTGCTCTTCTTGTGAAACAGCATGGTCGCTCAGACGCTGCGTTTCCGTGGCGGAAGTCCGAGCGGCGTAACAACATGTTCTCCCGGGGAGGGGGACCCGGGCATCCCCCGCTTTTTTTCGATCCGCGACCGCAGAGGTCCCGACCTTCTCCCCCGGGGTCAGTTTTCCTGGGTCCTGTCTTGCAGCCGCTGGAGGCCGAAACGAAGGAAAAGCCCGGGGCGTCCAAGAGGGTGTGAGGACTGTCGGGTTGGGACAGAACCCCCACCCTGACACGTCGACATGTGAATTGTCCGTTTTTGGCTCTCGAGGGGGCGCCGCGGCTGTCATTTTCCAGGCTTGCGCCGGCCAGGTTTGGACCCGAGGTCGGTTTCACTGAACCACGTTTCACCAAAGGGGGTTCTGTCCATCCCCACGATCTTCTTCTTCCGTCGCGTCCCACGAGGTCTCCCCAGATCTCACGACCCCCCTCTTCTTCTCTCGACGCGTCTCTTGGCACCCTCCCCTCCCCCGGGGCCGCGCACGTGCCTCGGGCCATGCTCTGCGGACCCCCCCCCGTGGACGCCCCGCGTCTTGCACTTGAGTCGGGCTTGTCCCTCTACAGGAGGAGAGTGCCCCAAATAAGCAAAACATGCTACGGGGGCGATTTTTCCGGCATTTTCTGATTATTTTGGCTGATTTGGTTGACTGTTTTTTAGCTTTCGTCCAACATCCGCCTGTAGGAGGACATGCCCGACCCAATCTTGGACGTCGCTTTCACACGCCGCGATGGCAAGACCAGTCGGTCGGGCGTTGCTGCAAGTGCCCCCGGCCCAGGGTGCCCCCCCCCGGGATTTCCAGGCCCCAGTGGGCCCGAAGGGCTCCAACATGGAGTGAGGAAAGCTGGGGGCACCTTGCGCCAAGGGCACCTTCCTCCCCCTCCTCCTCCTCCTCCTCCTCCTCCTCCTCCTCCTCCTCCTCCTCCTCCTCCCCTCCTCCCCTCCTCCCCTCCTCCCCTCCTCCCCTCCTCCCCTCCAGCCCCCGAATCGGGGCGGCGGTGGCGTGTGCCGCGCCTGCCCGCTCGCGAGGCGCAGTCGTGGTGCAGCCTCCTGTAGAGCAGCCGCGCCCCGCGAGGGCCGCGCACCCTCGCCCCGGTGTTAGGCCGGGCCTGTCCCTCTGCAGGGGGAAGACTCAAACCGAGTCAGCACATCGTGTGGGGAAGAGTGTCCGAGTATCGTTCTCGTCCATCTTTGAGCTTTTTTGGTTGGGCACTTTTGTTATTCTTCGTCCAAGATCCCCCTGGAGGGGGGACATGCCCGACCCACTCCCAGCGGTGGAGGGCGGAGAGGGCGCGTCGGGCGGCGTGCCACCCGCGCCCGCGCCCCTTGGGGCGAGCGCCCCCCCCGGGCCTCCGCTGCCCTCCCCGCCGCTCCTCGTGCCCCTGCCCGTCGCGCGCGGGCCCTCCGCGCCTCGTGGCGCATCGCCGCCCTCGTGCTCCGCCTCGCCCCCCCCCCCCCCCCCTGGTGCTCCCTCCTCGCCCGCCTCTGTGCTCCCTCCCCGCCTGGCTCCTCCTCCTCGCCCCTCCTCGTGCTCCTCCTGTGGTCTCTTCGCCCCTCCTCGATCGTGCTCCGCCCGAGGCCTCTTCGCCCCTCCTCGTGGCCTCGCCCGCTCGGCCGTGGCAGGCCCGAGCAGCTGTCAGCTGTGGTGGTTCGTTCGTTCGTCCCGTCACGAGCGGCGGGCATACTCCGGGTCCGCGCCCTCGCGGTCCGGATCCTGGGGCGCGATCCTGCGGATGCGCGGTTGAACGGGTGCATGCCGCGCGAGGCATCCGCGAAACAGAGCATGTCTCGTGTCCGCGGGGTCGGGCCCAGGGGCCCGGCCCGCGAGGCCGCGGATACGGATGTGTTCTTCGCACACGATCTTCACGCCCTGGCCCTCTATCTCCCATGCTCTGCAGCGTCTTGAAACATGTCCTCAATGCGGGCGGTCCTTCTTTCGAGAGGTGCAAGGGGCCAGCCGCCATCGCCCCAGGAGAGGGGGTGGCTGAACGCTCCACGTTTCGCTTCAAGGTGTGGGGACGGCGTCGTTTGCGAGCCCCCTCCAGGGCAGCAGCTGCGCATCTCTGTGGGGTGGGCTCCTGAGGCCCATTCACTCGAGCATCACGCTGGGCTGAACGTCTGGGTCTCTGCCTCAGGCGGGTATGTTGCCGCGCCCAGCAGTTGGTCAAGTTGTCTGAGAAGTGCCGTCACGTGGTGGATGGCAATCGTAAGGATTACTCACTTCGTATCGAGCAGGGTCTACTTTCCAAACTTCACATCAAAGCAGCGCTCTGCACAGGATCTCAAATAGCAGCCGACATGGTGGTCGCATCATCCGTAACTCCGTAATTTCACTTCCCTGATCCTCACTTTCCTCCTCCTCCCCCTCCTTACAAGCCTCCTCTGCCCTGTACGTTGCACGGGCGTCGATCGAAGCGCTCGCCGCCCTTGAAATCTCCTCCACACCCTTTTCCTCCTTCCTCTTCGACTGACGTTCACCACCCCCGCTCCGATCCGAGCCGGTCGGGCCGACCCCTGGGCCCCGGGGGCCGACGCTCGCGGTACCGGTTCCGATCCGATTCTACGTCGGCTCGACGTTCCTGCTCCGGGCGCTCCGAGATCCGATCGGGACCTGGTTTACTCGGGAGATGTGGTGTGGCCCGGTGCTGGAGAGCCTGGCACCGTGGTGCGTCATTTGGCGCGGCCGATTCCCGATTCTGATCTCGGCTCGGTGCCGGCGTGACCCGATGCGTCGCACGGTTTTGATTCGGGGCGGTGTCTCGATGCGATGCCGAGTGGATCCTGGGGCTAAGTCGGGCATTTCCCTCTTCGCTCTACAGGGGGAATCTTCCCAAATAAGCAAACAATAGTCGGGAGACGTTTTTATTTCTCACTATTTTTGTTTGTTTGAATATTGTGTGACTTTTTGTATTCGTTACTTTAGCTTGTCGTCCAACATCTGCCTGTAGGAGGACATGCCCGACCTAATCCTTGGGCTGGGGCTCGTGGATCACGCTTTTGCTCGTTGGCCTCCCAGAGATATGTTTGGATTCCCCGGTTCCAATCTACTTTGAACGCCTTCCTACTTCAGTTATCGAGTGGCTTCACCGTTTCCGTCATCCTTAGGGGGTGGGCGGACATCCAATCTATTTTCAACGCCTTCCTACCTTCATGTTTCTACCTGCTTCTTCCGACCGATGTGTAACTATTGGCACGTCGCATATCCCCACCAGCGTCCGTAGCCTTGGCTCAAGCCCCCTTGGCTCAAGCCGCTCTGGTTCGAGCCCAGGAACCAGCATCCTGCGACGGCGGCGCCGCGCGGCCCCGCCCAGCCGCGGCTGCCGCGGTTGTTACTCGGACGCGTTCCCGCTCCGTGCTTGCGAACCCGGACGCGTCACCGCTCTGGGGCCCCGGACGCGTCACCGCTCTGGGGTTGGCCTCTGCGCCTTTCATGCCGAAGAGGCGCGGCATCCGCTCAGCTCTTCGCGTGGCCGCCGACGCTGCGAACCCGAATCTTCCCGCACCAGCCCCCTTGCCGCAATGGGTCACTCGAATGCTCGAGTGGATTGGGCGGGTCGGCCTCGTCGAGGAGCTCCGCAGCTTCCAGCGGCACCTGGAGCTGCTCCTGCGAGCTGTTCGCACGCGCCTCAACGAGGTGGAAATCGATGCGGAGGAAGCCAGGCGCGTACGGAGGAGGTGAGTGCTTGGAGATGGCATTCCACTTCCCAGGATGCTGGTGCGCAGGCGGCGCCGTTACGAACGCATCGATGGATGGACGATAGGCCTGCAAGCTGGGGCGCCGCCAGGAAGGCGGAGCCGCTGCAGAGCCCAGGTTAACGGTGGACTTCATTTGACGGAGGATGGTGGGAGACCCCATCGGCCCGACGCCGCCGGCAAAGTGTGGCGGCGGCAGCTCGACGGAACGAGGTTTCTCCGCTTCCACAAGAGGCACTGGACTCCGCTGGCGCCGCTGGTGCTGCGGCGCCCCCTGCCCTGGCGCCCCCTCGCGCTGGCCGCCTGGCGCTGCCGCCGCGGCCGCCGCTGGGTGGCGCCGCCGCCTCGCCCGCCGGCGCTGCCGCCTCGCCGGCTGGCGCCGCCTCCGCGGTCGCCGCCCGCGCTGCCGCCGCCCGCGCTGCCGCCGCCGCGGGGGTTTGCGGCTGCGGCGGTTGCGGGCGCAGCTGTTGGCGCTTGGGCGCCCCCCGCCGTGGGCGCCGACCTGCGCCGCGGGCGCCGACGTGGCCGCTGCCTCAGCCGTGGCCGCTGCGCGCGTACGCGCGAGCGCGGTGCCGGCCTCGGCTGCCGGGCCGCCGCGGACGCCGCGTGGCGCCTTGGCCGCGGCTGCTGTCGCCCCGCGGTCGCCGGCGGTGCCGCCGGGCCGTGGCCGCCGCCGGCGCCGCAGGCGCTGCGGCGGCCGCTGGCGCCTTTGGCGTACCTGGCGCGCGTTAGCTGGTGCAGGCTGCGGCGGCCGCCGGGCGGCCGCCCTGCGGCCGCCGCCCGCCGCAGCGGCGAGGCCCGGCCGCCGCGGGCCCTGGGAGGCCGTGCGGCACTGTTCCGCGCCGCTGGGCCTGGCCGCCGGGGCGGCCGGCAGCGGCGCCGTGGCTGCGGCGGCCGGCTGCCGCTGCCGGCCGGTGGCGACTGCGGCGCCGGCCGCGCCCTGGGCCCTGGTGCGCTGGGGCGGTGCCCGCGGCCTGCGCCGCCGCGGCCGTCCCCACGGCCGCCGGCGGCGCGGCCGCTGGCGCAGCAGCTGCGGCGGCCGCCGCCGCGGCCCTCGGCGACCCCCCGCGGCGGCAGCTGCAGCCGCAGTAACAACAGCACCGGCAGCAGCCGCAGCAGCAGGGCAGCAGCAGCAGCAACAGCCGCAGCAGCAGCAGCAGCAGCAACAAACCCCAGCAGCTGCAGCAGCAGCAACAGCAGGGCAGCAGCCGCAGCAGCCACTGCAGCAGCAGCTGCAGCCGCAGCAGCAACAGAGCCCCGCAGATGCAGCCGCGGGACCCCCCGCAGCAGCAACAAGAGCCACCCAGCGACCACAAGAAGAACCCACGAGAAGACGCAGAGGTACCGTGCTCCCCCAGCAGCAGCAGCAGGGCAGAGAAAAGGAGAGGGAGGTCACGGCGGAGTCGGCGGAGGCTGCGGAGGCCGCGGGGTATCGGGGGCCCGAAGCGACGGAAGCCTCGGAAGGTGCGGAAGTGGCACAAGCCGTCACTCGTGTCTCTGGACTAGAACCGGGCGGACAGGGGGTGGCCTCCGAAAGTGCTGACGGTAGCCGCAACGGTCAGCTAAGCGTGATCCCGGGACAGCAGGGGCTCGCCTGCCACCCCGTGCCCCCCCCCTCAGAACAATCAGACCGTCAGCAGTCCTCTTGGGGCGCCACAGACCCAGCAACGTCCAGACACAGGACAGCGAAGCCATCCGCTGGCTCGTCGGGAGAAACCCCTTCGCGCCCATTCGCCCCCCTTCCCCTGTCAATGAACCCATTCTTATGGGCGGCGAACCCCAGGCGCCCTCCCCAGAAATCCATGGCGCGACTGGCAAAGAACCTCGTGCTCCGGAAATGGAAGCTGCGTCGCCGCGCGCGCGCGCGCCTGGCACGACCGGCTGCGCCCCGGAGACAGGAGAGAGTCCTGCGCTGACCGAAGGGGGCGCGCCTGGGAGCGGGCCCGGAGGCGAACGCCAGCGAGAGGGGCCTCTCCCCGCGTGCCGCAGGGCAGCGTCCGCCCTGGCTGCCGGATGCGATCCGACCCCCGCCTGGCGGCCAACAGTGCGGCCTGCTCCCCGCAGAACCCCGTCAGGCGTGCAGCCGGAACTGTCGCGCGCAGATCGATGGCCCTCCGTCCAGGACAACGAGGCCGGCACGCTGGATACTTGCGGCCAGGAAACACGGCAGCACGAATGGCCTGACCCGCGCCAATGGCCAGAGCCCAAGAACCCGACACGGGACAGCAGCTGTACAAAACAAAATTCAACAACATCCAGTGGGATCTCCCCGGGGAGAGACCCGGCGAGGTGACGAGACGACTCCGAGTCACGCTGGGGCCAATATTCACTGGCACGTGGCGCGCTTTCGCCAAGCGGCAGTCTGTGCCCGGCAGCAAGGGCGCGCTCGACCCGCTTCGGCGCGACCCGCAAACCTGCCACCTCTTCTTGGAATCCTTCCGCAGCCACAAGTGCGACGCACGGGTCGTCAGTGACGCGCTGGGCCTCGTCGTCGACTGGACTCGCCTGTGGCGCTGCACCTGGGTCGAAGCGGCGGAGTGAGCAGTGATCACCACGCGGCAGAGGGCCACCCGAGCAACCGGGCCCCCAAGAAGCGCAAAAAACAGTGGTGGACCGTCTCCCCGCAGTCGCCTTTGCTGCCCCCCCTCGTAGGAGGAGTCGGCTTGCAGGGGGGGGCGGGCGCGGGGGGGCGCCAGCGACCGCGCCGATTCCATCGCGGCCCGCTGCCCCTTCCCGGGACTCTCAGGAATCCTCCGGGCCCAGTCAGCCTCGCAGTCGGCGCCGGCGTCGCGTCGCCCGCGAGCGCCAGCCGGCGGGCGGGCCGACCTTGTTGCGCATGTTTGGCGCGGGAGACCCGCGCGGGCCTCGCGCTGTGCCCGCGCCCAAGGGCGACGGCCCAGGCCCTTGTAGCCCCCCGCGCTGACGGTCAGGGCCTCGCGCGTGGCGCAGGAGCGGGCGCCGCCGACCGTTCGGTTCGGTCCCGCGCACTTCTCATGCGAGAGCGCATAGCCCCCCATGCTGCTCACGCGCTTTGCGCGCTGTTGCGACGGCCGCGCGTTCAATTGGAAACCGCAGCGCAAGTTGCCATTCCTGCGCGCGGGGCGGGGTGTGAACTTCCAGATGCGCCGGCGATCGAGAACTCGCGCGCGCGCCCGCGCCTGCCATGTTGGGCGTGCGCACTGGGCCCGGAAATCTGCGGTTCGGCCGCCCGATGCGCCCCGCAAATCACTCCGCCTCCCCCCCCGCCCCCCTCCCCCTCAAAACTCGTCCGCGCCCTTGGGGAAACCGCGCCGCCGAGGCGGGGGCTCGGGCCGCGGCTTGGTGGTCCCCGGGGCACAGGGGAATCGACGGAATCAGTGCGGAGTCAGCACATAATCAAAACAGAATCGGCACAAGTGCGACCCCTGATTCTAGCGGAATCAAAAGAATCAGTGCGGAATCAATGCGGAATCAAAGGGGGAATCGGCGATGGAACTTGAGTCGGCCAGAACGGTGAGGTAGGCTAGAATCGGTGCCAGAACCCATGGAGAGAGGCCTTTTCCCCGCGAGTTCATTGAGGCGGGTCCGCGGCGCGGGCGCGCCGCGCGACTTCGCTGGTTCAGCGAGGCGCGCAGTCGGCGTTCAGAGTGAACAGGTTGTTTTCAGGGCGATGTCCTGGCGGCGCGCTGGCGCATTGCGCATTTGCGTATTCCTGGCGGGCCGTTCGAGGGCGACCCGGCAGCGTCGGCCGAATGGCCCGCAAATGCCGCGCGGCCGATCGCGCGCCCCACGCGGCCACGTCGACCGCCGTGTGCCGCGACGGCCGCGCGCCCCGGACCGCGCCATTGCCGCGTTGGATTGGACGGCGCAGCGCCCGCCCTCCAAAAGTCGCCACATGCATATCGCGCGCGTCGAGCCAGCAGCAATCGCTCCCAGAAGCAGCCTTGACAGGCGCCCCATGCCCGTTGTCGCCCGGTTCCGATCCAAATCATAGTTTCTTAGGATGCGCCTGCGCGAATGTGAGCGCGCGGGCAAGTAACTCGCGCGCGCTTGGCGCAGCCTGGGAAATCCAACATTGGAGCCCCCCCGGGGCGCGGGGCGCCGGCGACGCCTCCGCCCGCCTCCCGCGCGCCCGACCCCCCCGCAAGCCGACTCCCCCCTACCCCCTCTTGGCGTCGCACGCGCGGGGGACAGGTGCGTGGAGGGCGGTCGCTGGCAGCAGGCCCGTTGCTGCCCTGCAAGACGCGGCCTGCGGAAGGAAGGGATGCATCCTTCGCCCCCCCCCCCGGGCGGAGGCGCAGGTGCCCCCCGGGTGGCGCCTCCGACGCTGGCGCACTCAGTGTAAAGGATGTGTATACTCTGCGGCTGTTGGCTGCACCCCCAGTGCGAATGGAAGTGCGATCTCCGCGGCTGTTGGCTGCGCCCCCCATCGCCATGAGAGAGAGAGAGAGAGAGAGAGAGAGAGAG
>CAUYUJ010022125.1:0-128273 GCA_963575745.1 Prorocentrum cordatum
GTTCGAATTGAGCGCCGTTCCTTTGCAAGGACCCCTGTCGTTCGTCAACTAAGGAATGCCGAAACAAGTCTTATTCCAGAACTGGAGGTACCACTTGAGTTAGAGATTTGTAACAAATCAAGTAGTGGAAATAAAATTGATTGAATCCGACGAGAACCCGCACTGCAGGATGTCGAAGTGGCATGAGCATCAAAGCGGCAAGGCACTGATCATGGAAGGGTCCCAAAGGGTCCTCAACCGACTGACCGACCGACTGTCTTCAGATCATCACGCATGAACTCTTCTTGCTCCGTGGAACCAATATTGCGGATCCCAATGAACGCGATGCACTGTAAGAGCTTGCCGCTTACATTGTGCCTCTGTTATCTGAGCAACGCAATACGCCTGGCAGATCCCGCACATGTGACACATGCTTTAGCTTCAGAGCCCTCCAGATCAAAGAATCCAGGACATATCAGCGGCATGTGCGTGTCAAACCCCGTGGGGGGCCACATGTGCCGAAAGACCGTGGCCCTCATCTGTCCATCGCCTGCAAGTCAGACGAATCGCAGATATCCAAAGCACGGTCACGAATAAATGCTGCCACCCGCTCCATACCAGAAGGGACCGTCATTTCTCGCCGTGAGGTTGAAACAGTTGCGGCAAACCCTGCTGCGTCAGCTGCTGCGGCGGCAAGCGACGGAAGTCCCGTCAGCGATCCCATTGACCAGCGTCAGTGCCTGCAGCCCGACTGCGTTGCACAACCACTGTCTTGGGCCAAAACGGCTTGAGCCAAAATGGCTACAGAGGCCTCTTCGGGCCTCTTGAGGCGTCGTGGGGGGGCCTCTTGAGAACGTCCAGGCGCCTCGTCGTGGCCTCTTTGGACCTCCTGGGGGCCTGGGGGGGCAGAAGGCTGGAAGTGTGGGTTCGTGTTCCCCCTCTTGGCGTCCTCTGGGGCCGCTCTGGGGGGTCCCTCTTGGGCCGTCTTGGGGGGCCTCTTAAGCCGTCCTGGGGCCCTCTCGAATCATCGTGGGGCTCCCAAGAGGTCTCTGACGCCGTCTTCGGGTTTTCTTGGACCCCTCTTGAACTTTTTCGGGGCGGTCGTGGGCGCCTCTGGAACCGCCTAGGAGCGTGGGAGACCCCGACGCGGTAAGAACGCCCAAATCCTTGGAACATCTGTAATGTTGGCCTCTTGTGGCACTCGTCGGGGTGCTCTTGAAGCCTTCTTGGGCCGTCTTGGGGGCCTCGTGGTCCGTTTCGAAAGCTTCTTGGGTCGTCTGAGACCCCTGGAGGCCGTCTTCGGGGTGGCTCGGGGCCGTCTTGGGCCGCCCGATCGGCTGTCTGATCGCTCTGGTGGCCGAAATGCGGCCTCCGAACAGCGGTCATGGCCCCGCAGCGCCCCGAAAAGGTTCGGCTTCCCCCGGGACTAAAAACGGCCCAGGGGGAGAAAATTTGAAGAAATCTGCCGCCCCCGTAATATGAGATGTTCCGTGGCGCGTCCCGTGGCGCGTCCCGTGACTACCCCTGGCACATCGCGCGGCGCGTCCCCTGGCACGTCCACGTCCGTCGGCACGTTGCGTGACGCGTCCCCCTGGCACGTCACTGTGCGGCGTGGCACAGCGCAGAACAGCACGACACAGCCCTTGGCACAGTATCATCAACATTGAAATCTTCAGCACAGCCAATGCCCATCTCCCAATTGAGATGCTTGGAAGCGTTCACATGCCTCGAAATTCTAAATCCTTTCCAGGTTCGTGGGTCGATCATGTTTCGTTGTTCGGCGATTATCCGAGTTATCCAGTGGCTGGGGGGAGGGGAGGTGCTGGACGATCACCTCACTTTTTCGCTGTGGGTATAGCCCCACCTATGCCCGCGCGCACCATATTGCGTACCTCTTTTCTGACCTGTGCAGCTGACACGGTCAGACTACTGGGGGGGGGCGGGCGGGCCTGATAACCAGGTTACAGCCGGAGCCTGTGAAGAACACTCTCAAGCGGACCCCAGGAGCCGAAGCAAATCACATCGTCGAAAGTCTGGGGATCCTGGTCCGTGTGAATTTCTTGGGCTGATCCCCATCCAGCAGCTCCGCTGTGGCACTGCGAGCGCAGCGCGCCGGAGGCGCCGCCTGGGGGGTCCAGCGCCGACCCGAGCAATCTGCGCGCGTCTCGATACCCTGTTTGTGTCGTCTTCCCAGACCTCCTACCATGCTACTTGTTCCATCGCGGCGTCTTCTCCCTCCGCTTCGGCCTCCAAAACACCGTTTCGGGCCCCGGGGCCACCAGAACTGGATCCAGGACGCAGCACTACCCCCACAGAAGGGGTCGGGAGCCCTGGAACCGCGAATTGAAAAAAACATATCGCGGGATGTCTGGGCTTCCGTCTCTCAGCCACTGGCCACCACCCCGTGTTCCCGCCAAGAACTGTCGGGGATCTTCTGACCTGGGTCAATCCATACCCGGGTCAGCCAGGCCCTACAAGATCCTGCAAGATCCTGCAAGATCCTGCGCCCAAACCCGGGTCTATGCGACCCTGCCTCTCTATGATCCTGCAAGATCGGGCGCTCTGGCTGACCCACAGTTGCATCGACCCCCGTCTCTTGAGCCCCGAAAATGTGGGGTGGAGATGCTTCTGGTCGGAGGTTGCCAGGGGCGATCCTGCCCGAAGGTGCCGGCTTTTCGTGACGGGTGCTCCGGGGGCCATCTGAGCCTCCCTGGAAAAGCGTGTGGGTCGCCCTGGTGGAGCACAAAGCAGCACGGCGCAAGCAGGAACATGCGGAGGTCCTCGCGGCATCCAAAAGCCTCTGCTTATATCTTAAGCAAATTTGGGCCTCCCTGGGTAAGCTGAACCACCCTGGGCCAGGGTCGCCTCTGCCATGACCCGAAAATTATGGGCCCCGCCCCGCGAACCACGGCGCGGGCGCCAGGCAGGAGCAAGGGCAGGGCGCCGTCCAGGAACGATCTGAGCTGCTCCATTTCGTGGTTGAGGAACACCCTGAGGGCCTGTCACGAGCCACGAGGATATTCGGCGGAGTGCCCAGGGGGAAGTGGGAAGGAGAAAGCCTTCTCAAAGGCGGGGCTTCCCAGAAGCCCTCTGGTGTTTGAAAGAAGTGTGTTGTGCTTTCGGGGAAAGCGTAAGAAAATTCTCAAAAAGGCCCGCCCCTTCCCATTTCCCCCTCAAGCTCGCCGCTAAAATATCCCAGTTCGTGCTCTCGCGGTCCGGACACCGAGGCGCGATCCCACGGGCGGGGCATTCGCGCAAGGCCGCCCTGCATCCGCGATGGGTGGCGGCATGGGAGCCCAGACCGAAAGGCCACGTGTGGACATGCTTCCCGCCCCACGAGGGCCTGGAAGGCGAGCTTGGCAGGGTGCTGCCCCCTGCATGGAGGAGACTAGAAACTACCGATGCCGTTGATTCTCCCTCGCCCTCGCATCTCTGGGCCTCTTGGGGCGGGGGGGGCTGGTCGCCGCGGCCAGATTCGCCTCGAAATCTGGGTCAGAATGCACAATGAGATTGAGATGTAAATGTCGGCTCCTACATGGATGTACCAGAATGAATTGGTTGCTTGAAAATGTATCGAAACTTACCTGAAAATGTGTGGGACATTGATTGAACAATGGGTTGGACAATTGGTTGCGCGAGCGGTTAAACATTGGGCGGGGAATCGCGAACACGCGGCACATGCTAGGGGATTGGGCGGAGTGTTGGAGCGCGAATGAGCTTGGATACAAAAATCACCAAAAAAAGGAATAGCAACGTGGAGGGGGTTCAGCGGGAGGTCGCAAAATAGTTTCGTTTTCTTGGAGGGGCGGAGGGTCGCAATGTCAGCCGCAGTATCGCGAAGGGAAGGGTCGGGTGGGAGGTTGGGCGGAATCGGAGCACGGAGGGGCCTGGACGACGGGTTCAGAAGGAAGGATGGGGGAACGCGGAGTGGTGGTGGCCGGGGGCTTGTCAGAACTGGCGGTAAATTGACCAGGCGAACGCGGTAATCGCGAAAGGATGTTAGCCAGCGACGTACCCAGCCCAATTGCAGCAAGTGAGCGAAACAAATTGCCACGTCGTTACGCTTTACGGGCTCATGACAGCTAACTGCGAGACTTGCAAATTGCACGGCCCGAAGGGCACGTTTAAGAGAAATGTCATTCTGATCTGGGCATGGCATAATTCCTCCAGGCACCCCAAGATCCAACACCCAACGACAGCGGCGACGACAATCCCACAGCTCGCGACCGCCAAGGCCCAGGGAGGGTGAGGTTTCATTTGTAGTCTGTAGATCGTAGGTTGCAGCGCGTGTCACCGCTCTGCGTTGGGCAGCAACTTTCTCAACCATTTCATCGCCCCCTTGAAAACGCACGACAACTTTCTCAACAACTTCAACAGCCCCCTGATATTGAGCAGCCACTTTCTCAACCGCTTCCTCGACCCCTGCAAATTGAACACTCAAATTCTCGACCACTTCAACAAGCCCCTGAAACAACCGCAACCACTTTCATCACACCCTCAAGAATAAACAAATTCATCAACCGCTTCCTCAACCGTTTCATCAACATAATGGCAAACGAAATAAGAATATTGCAGAAGCCTAACTTATTTTGCAGCCCTAGGATGAGGTCCTGCGAATATCCCATGGTTCCCTTGAGATTGTTACCAACCGTCCTGTTGTGTTGGGTCCTCATTTTGAATACGCATCGCCCCGCGTCCTCCTCTCCTCTCCTACTCCCTCCTCCCCCATCCCCTCCCGCCATCCGCATGTCCGTTTCGGCACCCCCATTACACGCTTCGTGACTCCATGGAGAGCTCCACCGAAGGCCTCAGTGGCTTCGTTCGCATAGCTGACCTGCGGAAGTTTCGGGGTACCCCTCACACGTTTCGTGGTCCCATGGGGGGCTTCACCGAAGGCCCCACTGGCTGCGTTTGCATGACGGCCCCGCGCCCGATTCGGCACACCCCTCGCACGCTTCGTGGCCCCACTGGGAGCTCCACCGAAGCCCCAGTGGCTGCGTCTGCATGGCGGCCCCGTACCCGTTTCGGCACGCCCCTCACACGTTTCGCCGCCCCATAGGGAGCTCCAATGAAGGCCCCATGGGCTGCGTTCGCATGGCGGCCCCGCAACCGATTCGGCACACCGCTCACACGTTTTCGTGGCCCCAGATGGGGCTCCACCGAAGGCCTGTGTTCGCATGGCGGCCCCGCGCCCGATTCGTCACACCCCTCTCACGGGTCGCGGCCCCAAAGGGAGCTCCACCCAGGGCCTCAGCGACTGCGTTCGCATGGCGGGCCCCACACCCGATTCGGCACACCGCTCACACGTGTCGTGGCTCCATGGGGAGCTCCACCGAAGGCCCCAGTGGCTGCGTTCGAATGGTGGCCCCGCGCCCGATTCAGCGTACCCCTCGCACGTATCGTGGCCTCTTAGGAAGCTCCGCCGAATACCCCAGCAACAGGGTCCGCATGCGAACGTCGCACCGATTTCGGCGCACCGTTCACGCGCTTCGTAGCCCCATTCGGCGTTCGCATGACGGTTCCACACCCGTTTCGGCACATCCCTCACACGCTTCGTGGCCCAT
This sequence comes from Prorocentrum cordatum, assembly GCA_963575745.1. Classification (NCBI taxonomy): domain Eukaryota; class Dinophyceae; order Prorocentrales; family Prorocentraceae; genus Prorocentrum; species Prorocentrum cordatum. Next base: position 5,544 of record CAUYUJ010022125.1, read on the forward strand.
AAAGGGTTCAACCGAAGAGGATGCTCGCAACCTCGTTACTCACAACTGCATATAATTTCCAATACTGGCAACGGTCGTTACCCGGTTTGGGGGGTGGGGCCCTGAGCAACAAGAACGCTTGGGCGGGATGGGGCACGTCGGGGCGGGGGTGCGCTGCGATCGCCGTAGAATACGCGCGAGCACCAGCATGTGGGGGGTGTCCAGGCCGCCACCTTACGTACGGTCGCTATCGTTACCCATTGCGGTTAAACGTCCGGGTGACGACAGTTACGCGACAAAAAAGATGACAAACTATATTCTCGCGAGCCCACTCGGCCGCCGAATGGGCAGCCGAGTGGGCCAAATTCTGGCAACATGGTGGGAGTCGAGGCCGCCCGGCCGTCGCACTGGCCCGATCGTGAGCCCATTCGGCGGCCGAACGGGCTCCGACGCCGAATAGGATCAGAAGGGAACCCTGGGTTCCAAGTGTTCGAGCCATAGTGTGTGAGGGCTTTAGGCGGCCGTTCAGGACGATCCGTGCACGCCCACGCCTCTCAACGGGGCGCAGCTGATTGGAAGCACCCTGGGGCCCGAACAGCCGAAACCTAAACAAACATGCTAGCCAGCGTGGACACCCAACTGTGTCTCTAGCAGATGTATGTGGTGTTATATATGTGGACCTATCTATCTGGTGCAATATATATATATATATATGGAGCAACCTATGTGGCGCGATCTGTGTGGCGAGATATGTGTATACATACATGTGTGGAACCATGTGTGGTGTGCAGTCTACGATCTGCAGTCTAGGTTTGGTGCAAGCTGTGTATAATACATGTGGTGCAGTGCGATGCGATCTATGTAGAACAAGCTATATGGAGCAATATAGGTGGTGCAATCAAATCGGTGCAATATACGTGGTGCAATATATTGTGCAATATACGTTGTGCAATATATATGTGGTGCAAAAATATGTTGTGCAGGCAAAGTTGCGCAACCTGTGTTGTGCAATGTATGCGATATTGATTGCTACATGTGCGATGCAATATGTGTCGTGCAATGTGTGTGAACCAATTATGTGGTACAAACTAACTTGAGCAGTATGTGTGGTGCAGTGTGTGTGTGGAGCAAAATATGTGGTGTAATCTACTGAATGCCTTCTATGTTGTGCAATATAACTTATGCAATACGTGATGTGACATATGTGTGTTGCACTCTTTCTGTTGCATTATAAGTGGCACATTATATGTAGTGCTGCTGTCTATGTTGTGCAATGTATGAAGTGCAATATATGCTATGCAATATATCTATATACATGGTACAGTCTATATTGTCCAATAGTATCTGGAACAATCTATGTGGTGCAATAGGAGTTCTGCTATCTATGTGGTGCGAAATGCGAGATGCAATAGATGTGGTCCAATCGATGAGTTTGTGCAATCGATGTTTTGCAATACATGTAGCGCAGTAATATTGTGCAATCTATGTGAAGCAATCCATGTGGCGGCCACGAGGCGGCGACGGCGGCCACATAGCCGCCAGACTCAAGACACGGCCCAGACGATAGACCGCGACGAGGCGACGACGGGGCGGCGACGGCGGCCACATATCTGCCAGACCGAAGATACGGCCCAGTTCCTCAGAACAGCAGTACGAACCCCTGAGTGCAAGCACTCTGTGGGGAACATTCCAGACTTTGGCAGAGAGTAGCGGCGGCGGGCATCTTTCTGTGCCCCCCTCCTGTCGTCCTGGGCGAGCTTGACCTGCCGGATGACCTCCGCGAGCTCGAGGGTGGACCTGTACGGCCCGTGCCGGCGCTGCCAGTCCAGGGCCGCGTCCGCGATCCTCAGCGCCATGACAGGGTCGTCGTCCTTGCGTCGCCAGAGGATGTCCATACAGTGGACGGCTTGAATAAGAAACACTTCCTTTTCAAAAGGGGCTCGGTCGTTCCTTAGGCTTGCATGCGTTATTTATCGTTCCTTATGCGTTATGTACTATTTATCGTTCCTTACGCGTTATTCCCTGGAAGAAAAGGGCTTCGTTCCTTATGTATCAGTCCTCAGGTCAGGTCGATGTCCATGCCCACTGCCGCGGGCTCGTGTCCCTGGGGCTCGGGGAGCGGCGGATATGGATACCTACCCGCCCGCGGGCACAGATCCATAGCCACCACCGCTCGAGAGCCCAAGGCACGACTCCGAAGCAGCGGATACGGACAGATTCTGAAGTCGGGCATGCCCCCCTACAGGCGGATGTTGGGCGAAAATTGTAAAGATTGCAAAAAAAATCACACATCGTTCCCAGACTATGTTTTGACTATTTTTGAATATTCCTCCTGTAGAAAGACACGCCCGACTTAAACATATTCAGGTGGTGGAATCCTCGCCCCACTCGCGCACGATCCAGGCGACTTCCTCTGGCGACGCGGTGCGCAACCACTCGGAGCAGGGTAGCCCGTACTCTGGGTTCATTCGCAGATCCAGCGGCCCGTCGTCTACTACGGAGAACCCCCTGTGCTGCTGGTCCACCTGCGGTGAGGAGAAGCCGATGTCGATCATGACGCCCGCCAGCCTCTCCCCGCGAAGCACCTCCCCTAGTAGAGGTTTCCCAAATGGGGTCCAAATAGATGGGGTCGGAGAATCGCGCCGCATCGCCAATGCACCGTCGATGCATCGGCGACGTCGGCGATGCTATCGGCGCCGTCGGCGTGGAGAAGATCGGGCTCTACATCGAGCCGTACCTGCGATGCACAGACGATGCGGCGCGACCCTCCGATCCCGTCCACTCGGACCCCGTTTGGGAGGCCTGGACCTATGTCGCCGAAGGGCCTGTGCACGATCCGGAACCGCGGGTCCGCCTGGGCAAGTCGGCAGACCAGGTCAAAGAAGGCCGTGCACGCGACATTTTTCGGGGGTGGGGGCAAAAGTGAAGGGGCCCTGAGACACACAAATAAATACACATAAATAACTGGATTCCTCATATATTCCTATATTTTCTGGGTTTTTGTCTTCCCCCCCCACTTCCCATAGTTTCCCATATTTTCCTGGGAGTCGACGATTAATTGTGTCTGTGTGTTTTTGTCCCCCCCTGAAAAAGGATGCCCAAGAGGAAGTAAGAGGACGAGGATGGATCGGTAATCTGTGAGAGCCCGCGGGTCTGGGGGAAGAGTCGGGTGCCGAGGCCGTTCCGGAGCGCTCCAGGACGCTCCGAAAGCGCTTCCAGAAAGCTTGGGAACGATGTATCATCATCTTGGGCATGCCTGAATGTCGATACTACCGACACTCGCCGCAGCTTCCCGAGGGGTGTTCAGGCCAGGAATCCTGGGAGACCCCAGCCGCGGCAAGCACCCATCAGGTGGTGCCCATTCGGCGGTCGAGCGGGCTCAGACGCCCAATGGGCTCAGCAATAAACCCTGGAGAACTCCCCCTGAGCTCCTCCTCCTCCTGGGGCGCGTTCTGACCAGAACCCCGGGGGGAATCCGACCACTCAAGTCCCGTCCCGCGATCGCCCAAGACCGAGACCATCTTCAGGCCGAACCGAACCGCACGTCCCAAGGAGTTGCCCTGGCTGCAGACAGAAGCCTAGGATGGTCGTGGCGCCCTGAACCCTCACCATCGAATGAACCATTCACGCCTCGCCCAAAGACCACCCGGAAGGTTGGATTCTGGGCGGGAGTGGTCCACTCGGGAAGCACTTTTTCAGCCGAGGGGGTTCTCGGAATTATCAAATGATGCCATTTCCGAGGCCAGCTTCAGGCGCCGCGACTGTCCAAACATGGCTCGGGGCGAACAACAGGTCCATGGGCGAGGTGTCCCAAAAAAAATCCGGGGCCCCGAGATTCGAAGAGACCCGCTCGTCGGAGGTATGGGTCAGTGGGGGCTCCCCGCCCGCGGGGCGCGCACAACGACCCGTGCCCACCACTTTGTGGGGGTCCCGCGACGGTGCGGTGACCTCGAAGTCCCCAAAGATTTCACCGCACACTCAGCCATCGCACGGGTCTGGGGCTAGCGGAAGCCCGAGCGGCCCAAGACGTCCTCAAAGAACGGCCCGAGTCCTAAAGCCGTGCTGTCACCCCACACGGTGTGGTCACGACGCCGCCTGGGGGAGTCGGGAATCTCGTTAAAAAATTCAACCCCGTCGTGATATTGCTTGACTCCTCCGCCGCGCAGTGGGCTCGACAGCAAAAGCACGTGACCTTCCACGATCGCTCCGACATTGTGAACCTGCGTCCCGAGCGTCTTGGATATCCCTCTGTTTGGCATCCATGACCCAAGAGGGGAAGGTCAATCCTCGTGCAACAGTGTTTGTCTGTAAAAATTGTCACCCCTTTGATGGACAAATTCAGCCTGTCCATACACGCGGCGCTTTCGGCTGCAACAGCGCGATTCTTCTTGAGACACAACATCATAATTGGCCCAAAGTGGTAAAATGCAGCCCGTTTCGGGCTTCGGTGTCTTTGTGTTTTTCGTGGTTGAACAGCTTGGCAAAGAATACTTTAACCGAGGTCGATTTCCTCAGCTCCCTCAAACTGTCTGCAATCGTAACCGGCTCAACGTACAGTCCTCCGCTCAGTCTCGTCGCGACTCTGACGCGTGTTTCTTACGATCCCAAGGCCAACAGCTTCTCTTGCTGCGCGGGTGCTCGTTCCTTCGTGTTCCCGCGCCCATGGAAGCAATTACGGTTTGCCCGTCGTACAGAATCATGCGCTGCCACGTCTGGCGGGGCGGTCAGTCGCACATGACGTCATCATTGGCGGCCTTTCTCGGATCGATGCCCGGCTTCACCAAGCATGGCCAACTGTCAAGCTCCCTCTTCTTGTCGCCCGGCATGGAGACATATCTTGTTCGCTCTGCATTGATGGCGAAAGCCGCGCTCGATCGCCTTAATCCGGGGCACAGGTTCTCCCACTGAAGAAAGGGTGCCCCGAGATCTCGGGCTGCGATTCGTTTTCCGCTCGACAGGGCGGTCGGCCCCCACCGACCCGTCTCCGCGCTCGCCAATGTCACCCCCCGGATGTGAGACGGTGCCCGGGCCGACCTCTCCTGACATGGCTGAGCGCGTCGCGGCGCCAGTCGGTTTCTAACCCGCACGACCCAGCCACGCCCTGTCCACGGCATCCTTCATCGCCGCGTCATTTCGGCAAGGGGCGCGCTCAACGCCAGCAGGAGGCATGCTAGGGATGAATATTTGTGGGATGCCTGGCGCAGCGGGTCGCGCGAGGATATCAGAACGTTCCTTCCCATCTGGGACCCACGTTTCATCTTCTTCGAAATGCGTCCGAAACTCGGGCGACAATTGGGATAGATCCAAACCAGGAAGGAGACCAGGAACGCACGGAAACTCATGTGTACCAAAAGGTACAGCAAAGTGCTTGGTTTTAACGGTAGAAAATGGAGCCCGCGCCAGCGTGGCGCTCCAATCCACCAGACATGACTGCCATCGATGCCGGGCAGCTTCCTCGCGCATCCCAAACTGCGGTTGCCTGCCCCCAGCAGCTGAGCCACCGCAGGGCTGCGCATAGACGCGGGCGGCAAGTCTGATCGCCTTCAGACCGTAGCCCCGCCCATTGCAGTAGCGATTGCCACGAGGTTGATGCTTATACCCCATATATAAAAGAGCCGCTTCCAAGACGACAATTCATGGGAATGCACTGGCAGCCCGGCACTGTTCGTTTCTTCGGTTCACATCACTACAAAACTAAATTGAGATGTCTTTCCACAGAGGGCCAGGGCACATGAATCAATATCTTGACATCCAGCACCTGTTGCCACCGCCAACATGGAAGACGCGCGCGACGTTGAGCGGCACGCGAGCAACAGCACTCACTATCCACGACGAACCTCGCATTAGTTAGCGTCTACGCCACGAGTCGGGCAGATAGGTGCGTCTTCGTTCCCGCAATCAACCCCGCGTCGCCGTCAGAAGCACCGTTCAGGTTCCAGAAAGCACGCGCCACACGGAACTCATATTTTATCGTTGGATGGGAGCTTCTCCGCACTTAGCCACTCCGATTCGCGGAGCTGTCGTCTCCTGCAGTTACCCGTCGCGGCGCTGGGCGCCACCCGTGCGCATCCATGCGTTTCTCCACCAGGGCATCGCTGATTTGGGGCTTGTTCTTCGATTTGGTATTCTTTTGAAACGACGTCGTCGAATCGCCAACAATCGAAGACACCTGCTCCACTGCATATACAATTTCCTGTGGCCGATTTTAAACGACATCTTTTCCATTGGTCTCGCGAAATCACCCAGCGACTTACCCGCGCTGCGCATGAAGGAAAAATCCTCGCCGACGACAGGGGCCCACCGTGGCCATTTGCCTCCGCAGTGGCGACGATAGTTGGCACTGTAAAATCGAAGGGAACTGAAAACTAAAATTGCCCGACTCGTTTCACCAAGGCGCAACTTCAATATGTCCTCAAAAATTTGGTTTCTTTCTGGGGAGCCGAAAACCCTCTCTGCATTCCCCGCTTCTCAGAGACTCGAATTATTGCCCTCTGCCACTGCGCGATGTCCCAGGGGCCTCGGGCCAAGTCGTCGGCATTATTCCCCCCCTCCATGGGCCCGGGCCTGGGTTCCAGCCGGCGACGGCCCTGCTGGCGGGACCCCCGCATCACCTCCACCACCAGCTGAGCCGGTGGCGGAGGGATTTGGCTTTCCCCCGCTACCTGCAAGCTGAAGCGAGCCGCCCGCGTATCCATGACCAGTTAGAACGCCACCCGCCCTGGCACTGTCCTGCACCATCAGTGGGACCCCTTCCACGGGGACATCGGCCACCTCAACGTCTCCATTAGTGCCAGCCGTGATCACTCTGAGAGAAGGGTGGACTACGAAGCTGTCAGCTGCTTTTCCGGCCAACACGGCTTCGCGGCAGGGCATTTCCTGGTGTTTGTTTCCTTCGAGCTGCTACCAGAAGGCAGGACAATGCTATGCCTATGGGTCGAGTCCTCGTCTGTGCCCGCCTAACTTTCATGGTCCACCGATCGACCTTTCCATCTGGTAATTCGCCGCGGTGATTGCTCTATCCAGAACAGCACGCACAGACTTGACGCAGTTGCTGATCGCTGCAACTCTCTCGCACAAGGCGCAAGTCAACGCGGCGCAAGTGAGGGACGAGCCAGCAGAGCAGCAGGAGCGGGAGGGTCGCGGCCGCCCGACGGGGCGGCCCCGTTCGCGGGCCGACGGTCGCGTCGGCTGCGGGCCCTGGAGCCAAAACGGCAAAGGCGGCGCGCGCATGCGGATTACGCGTGGACGCATTAGTACGCACACGAAAATCACGCGCAAGGAGATCATGAATATGTTTTGCTAGCGCGTAGGTGGAATCCTCAGCTAACTTGAAAATATGTCCACTTGCCTCGACATGCGCGCGTGTTCCGTCGCAACAGCGACGCAATACATTCGCGACCCATGAAGATGCTGATGCATTTGTCCAAAACCGTTTCATGAAATGCCCCTGCAAGTCTTTCAGGTCTACATGCACATCCGTGTCGCCTGCATTTCTGCAAATGCTCGGCACTAAGGACAATCCCGCACTTGTGGGCCCCGTCAGTAATGACAACCCGTGGGCCGCTCTACGCATACTGTTCCCAACTCTGACAGCGCCACATGTGCAATCTCTCTAAAAAAATAAACAACTGTCTGAATGTCGCCCAGAAACCCCTCAGTCGCCTCAGTGACCTGTAGTCTCCTTGCCGATACTGAACGGACTCGTTTGCCTAGTGCCAGGTAGGCCAATCAGCGCACGGACTCGATGCCCAAAGTGGAATATGGTACCTTTAACGGTACCAGAGAAAAACCCAGTCAGGGCTATAGTGCTAGGGGCTATAGGGCTATGGGGCTATTGAGCTATAGAGCTATAGAGCTATAGGGCTACAGAGCTGTAGGGCTACGAGGCTATTGGGCTATGGGGCTATAGGGCCATAGGGCACCCCCGGGCACCCCCGGGCACCCAGGCACCCGGGCACCCCCGGGCACCCGGGCGCGCAGCGAAAATCGGCGGCCAACCTCACCCCCGGGCACCCCCTGGCACCCGGGCGCGCAGCGAAAATCGGCGGCAAACCTAGCCTAACCATATGAATCCGCTAGGACCCCTCCAGAGGCAAGCTCTGATTGGGGAAATATGTAATCGAGAGCGTTTTCTCTCCATGCGTCTGCGGTCATGTTTTCGTTTTCTGCATAGCGTGCTAGAACACTTCTGTGGGCACAGAAGCCGCTTGGCTTACCCCAATGTTGCTATGTTCGCCGCAGCAAAATTCGAGTGCCAGATGCTCGGGGCATGACTTTCGTTTGGGGCTCTTCTGGACACCGCGATTTCGGCACATTGCGCTCGCAGCTGAGCCGCCAGTCGCAGCGACGGCCTTGTCTACGCCCGCAGCTGAGCCGCGGGCTGCAGCGTTAGCCGCCATGGCCACAGCTCCACTGGGAGTACTTAACTTGCCTATGGCTGGCTCGCCCTTGCCAACACGATTTAGCGCGTCCGATTTCCTGTTGGGCAACTGCGCCCCCGCGCGCACTGCCGCCGCGGGGCCGACAGCTGGCTCGAGAATCCCCCCCTCAGACTTCGGGGGAAGTCAGCCTGCGGCAATTGATGCAGGATGCCCCCGATAACATCTGATTCCCCAGAACTGAGGGGGCACGATGCAAAGATATACGAGACCTTGATCCATGCAGGTGGGTCCGCGAATCGATTGGCCCCTATATATGCGGCTTCGTTTCGAGTTCCCTGACACTGCAGTTCTACAGTGCCTCGACCGAGCTGTTCCGAATCAGCGGCAGCGGCGATCCTATACGCGCGGGGTGAATGCATTAACGTCAGATCCCCCCGCCTCGGCGACGTTGCATTCAGCCCGGCATCTTCCACGCAGAAACATACACGCCCCACAAGGGCACCGAAGCCAATAGCTCGGCGCGCAGGGCCAAACCTGCCGCCGCAATTTCGGCGGCCAATGTACCAAGAAAAACATGTCTGACGTCGGGAAGCCATGCAATGCTTCGCTCTTGCGCACGGCCCCCAAATGACCTTGCGAACGTCGCGTGCCAGGTCTGCATGCGAGTACTGTCGAATTTGCACAGCTTCACACATGAGACCATACGGCAGTGCGTTCTTGTCTTGATGTAACAAATTAAAACGAAGAAGCATGTCCCGCTGCTCAGGCCCACCTCGCCACGCAACAAGCAGCCTGACATGCAGCTCTCAACAGGTCGTATCTGGCCGTACGAGCTCCATACAAGATCTTCATCAACACCTTTGATGCAATGGCTTGCAGCATTCCCGAAGGTTCGGGTTGCTGTGTTGTCCAGTTCGAAACGTACGCGGGCATTCCGATGACTGGAATGTCCTGATGTGGCGGGCCAGTTCGGGCCGAAATGCTGAGGGCCTCGGCCAGGGCCTTTTCGGCTGGGGGTGTGATTCCCCGTCTTGGCCCGCCTTGTCCGACTTCTCCAGATGCTGCACCTGCAGTTGGATACGTTGCGGGACATGCGCCTGTCAGCTGAGCATACAAGAGAGCACAAGGCTCGAAGAAACCCGTCACATCATATTATACTCCCTGAACATCCCTAGTTGGTGTCGGTAACTATGGCTCTATATGGCTCTGGCCATTGCACAGAAATCCCCGGTCATCATTGTCGTCTCAGATAGATTGCCCCCCCGAATCGTCTACTGACGTCGACGCATTCTTCTGCTTCGACGGTGACGGATCAAGAATCGCGGGTGGCTCTCCGCGCCGCTCACTTGTTTTTTGGCAAAGCCGATGATCGCATCCCAAGTATCGCCCAACTTTCGCATGCAAACGGATTTCCATCCCCCTCGGGCAAACTCCCGAAAGTTCCTGAACCATCTCCCAGCCTGCTTCATGGCCGGGATGGTTTCGCGACAAGCAGCTGCACGACAAGGAAGAGACAGATTCACGACAAGCAAACCCACGCTCGCCACCCACTTTCGCCGCCCACTTTCGCCGCCCACTTTCGCCGCCCACTTTGGCCGCCCACTTTCGCCACCCACTTTCGCCACCCACTTTCGCCGCCCACTTTCGCCACCCACTTCCGCCGCCTACTTTCGCCTATATATATATATACATATATATATATACACATATATATACATATACATATATATATATCCTTGCTTTGATCACTCACATCGGAACCGTCAAACACAACTCCCCCATGAACGCGCGGTCCATGCGTCCTTCTGGAAACTCGGAATCTTCTCCGTAAGAACAGCGAAGAATCAACCGAAGTGCGCAGTTCCACATTTCAGGCTCTCAACAACGCCAGGGCACTGTGACGACGGACCGGAGTCTGACCCACTCAGCTCGACGCGCCTTCTGGGCTTCCGGTCCCACTGCTGCTTTTGTAACCGAGCGAACTGCTGCCGCGCTGGTCGCAAATTCATGGGGGCCAAGCAGCAGACCATCTGAGTCGGTCCCTGATATTCCCGCATCAAATGCATGACTCGCGTCTGTGAACGCGCTGCAACCAAACTGAACGTCCATCCTCTCATTTTCAGGGGGCACCTGATCAATAGACGCTGGTGGGTGGAATGGCATTCTGGGCGCGCCACGCCGTTGGGCGGCGGCCGCTTGGCTCGTGGCCCAGCGGGCCCGCGACGAGGGGGGCGACGCCCCGGGTCGGCAATCGTCGCAAGCTGGGCCTGGATCGACACCGCCCCGGAACATCGCCCCCCAACGCCGAGTTCATTGCCACCAAATGTTCGCATCATAAGACTCGGTGTCGGATCCCGGCCAAAGGTCTATTGTTCGCAAATGATATGAGCCGACATCTGGCAGAAATTCCCCCACGACAGCAACGCCGCCTATGTCGCGAGCAACCCTCGCCGCCCACGCACCGACGCCCCTCGCGAGTTCGAGGCGCGGCCCTATATCGCCAATCGCAAAGAACCTCAAATTCTTCATTTGTCCCACTGTCTTGCTGCATCATCCGCCAGGCCCTTTGGTCACGCGGAACCACCTGCAAGAGCGCGCCCCAGGACTGGTGGACCCGGAATATTTTTCAGAAGTCGGGCACCGCATCGGGCATCTTCAACTTGCATCAGAGTGACAGGTTCGCGCTCAGGGCCGCAGTGCAGAACTGCGCGCGCGGCGCGCGCCATGCGCTCACCTGTCAAAGGTAGCTCGCGGGATATTTCCCAGGAGACCATCCATGACCAAGTTGCACGCCCCCAATGTACTCCACATTGTCCAGTCTTCGGGTGGTTCGAGCCAGCGATTGTTCAGGTCGCGGACCCCCCCCCCCCCAGAAACGCGACGTCTGCGCGAGAAATGCGACTGTCTCTCCACCTTGCCCTCTATCGAACATAAGCCGAGTTTACCTTTATCAGCTAGAATGTCTCGTCGATGATAAGCCCATCTACCACCGCAGGCCCCCCGGGCGGTCGCGGCCCCCGCGGGCCCGCGTCGTCGGACGGGTCTTCTGGAACATGATCCCCCACAGCCTCGCCCCTCTCACGTGGCGCCGACGGCGGCGAAGGTGGAGTTCAGACAACTCTTCGCCCCCATCATCATCATCATCACCGCCATCATCATCATCATCATCATCATCATCATCACATTCTCCGCTGGCAGCTGGGCTGTCTGCGACTCGTCGCGCTCTGCAGGGCGAACTGCCAGACGCGTCGTCGGGCGGCGACGTCGCCGAAGCATTGCGGGCGAAGGCCTTCTGGTAAACATATTTCATCGGCACTTCGGCTTCTTGGTTCGATGCCACGGGGTCAAGACTGGCACTTTAGACTTGTTATGAGATCTCCACGACGGGTCGAGCACCGCCGGGTCTGCGCCCAGTCGCCATGTTTAGACGATCGAGCGACCCCAAGGGCGCAACATAACCCTCTGGCCCAACGAGTCCCCCAAATTTGCGCACGTGCCCCAGATATACCCCAGGGGCAATGGAAACGCCCGTCTTAGCCCCAGTGCGCCGCGGCCCAGGTGGGGGCCCACAGCGGACGATGGATCCGACAGGAAGAAGAGCCGAAGGGAAATTGAATCGAAACCTGGCCCGCCAGTTGGACGACCCATCCGCGCCCGGCCGCGCGCAGCGACAGATGCAAAGCACCGCGCGGCGCAAGTCCAGAGTGGCGGCGGCAAGCCCCGAGGCAAATAACAACGCGCGGGCGCCTATCTGCACTGCGCTCTTCGATATCTCGGCACCTGCTGCGAACCTCTTTCCGCGAGAATTGGCAGCACCATACGCAATATTGAATTCCCAACAAGCACTCGCAAAATCGCGGGCACCGTCTGCGAAACAGCATTCCTGTTCTTCTCCCGGGCCTTTCGGGTTCATCAAGAAGCCGCAAGAGTGCCCCGTTATCGCGAGCGCCCTGCGCCACAATGACTTTCGCGAACAGATCGCGAAATGCCGCGCGCGCAATTTCTCCGCGAAGTCCTTGCGATAGCCAGTCAGCCGCGAACCAGTGACCCACGGTGGCGAGGTGTCCAAAGCCAGGAGGGTCAGCATAAGGTCTGGGAACCTTGAGCCATAAAATTCTGCCTCTTCCTGCGATGCAACCAAAGGGCCATCGCCATTTTGCATGTCTCGCACAACGAATTATCGGGGAGCTGCGTCAAAGCGCGCTGGGCGGGGACTGCGTCTCGCGTTAGGCGCTGTGTATTCGACATCTACTAAACGTCGACTACTTCTGGCTCTGCTGGTGGCTCAGCGACGTCCACTAACTCCTCGCCGACTTGGCCAGCGACCCCACCTGCCCGTGGCCCATCGGCAACGGCGGGGAATCGAATAACTCACCATGCACATGGTGTGGAAGATCCCTCAAGACAGACACAGAAGGTTCACGCGCGTCGATCGGCCCACAAACCATCGACTGAGTCGACGGCAAAAAACTTAGATTGGACAAACAAAAACAAACAATGACGTCCACAAGTAACTCTGACGGGAAATCGTCGTCCAGGTGGATTGGTCGCCCCTCTCGGCATCTGCGCGTTGTAATCAGCTCTTTTGCGCAGATCTACTGTTGCGCGGCGTTGGCTGGAATCGGCGGGGGGCCCCCCCACCGCTTCTACATCGACCAGAGAGCTCGCAGCGCCCAGCATCACGCAACCTCATCTCCAGGACAGCTGCACCTTGAGCGACTGCGCACCTCCATCGGCCTGAGGCCTCTCTTCCCGGCGGCGCGAGGCACTGCATTCTCCCGTCGACTGTCAAATTAACTCTCTGCCCGTCGGACCAGAATTAACGCGGGGTCCGACGCGCGGGCCAATGAAACTGAACCTGGGATCCCCAACCAAAAGTACAGTCGGAGTGTCTGGCATGGCGAGTGCTTTGAGGTGGCCATCTTGAAATGCGCTGCACGCCGCACCAATTGAACCAAGGCCTGCTCTAGAACCCCAGCAGCACTCCGGGTAATCCGAAGAAAGAGATCCTGATTCCATCCATAGAACTGGCGCTCCGTATATATATCGTTCATCGTTCAGCAATGAGATCGAATGCGCAACCGGTGGCAACAATGGAACGCATTGAACCAGGCCGACAAAATCATTCTTCTATTCCCGACGGCTGCGTCGCTTTCGGCTTCATTCCCCCACCCGAACCAGAACTTCCAAACCTCACTCGCAAGTTTAGAAGCCCGTGGAATGGCCTTAGACAGTGACGCTTTCGATGACGCGTTTGACTTTGCTTTCGTGGGACAGAGCCACCTGTCCTCGTCAGACAAACTCGGGGTCTCCTATGAGTCACAGTGGGACTTCTAGTGAGGCGGTGAGACCGGACCGTTCAATCACGCGGCGCGGACAAAAAAAACGCCTGCGCGCAACTCGGCCATGGGCTCACGCCACACACTACCTTGCTGGCCTCCCTCGGCAAATCAGCATAGACAGGAAAGGGCCCCCCCTTTCCGCCACATCTAAGATTGTGACAGGTGCTGAGTCTTCAGTATACTTGATGAACCCCAAGTAGGGCAAGGGCGCTAAATTGGCAACGCCATGGGGATCAAACGATTCTCAACAACAGACACCGACACGTCGGAACGCGCACCGAACTTCAACGGCCACGACCGGAATACGCCCTCTCTGGGCAAGGCCCGCGGCAACGACGACCCCCCCCATTGCGTTGCGCGCGCAGTGGCAGAAAGCGCGCATCGGAACAGAATCATGACCATAATCGTGGCATTGAAACGCAGGTGATCCACGCATCCCAGAAGTAGCTGAACCACAAACGCCTAGTAGCTGATGTCACGGGTGCCCAGTGGCATTGGCACGGAATCGACATCAGGAGCCGACAGAACGTTCGCCTTCCTCCGTGCAGTTCCAGCAAGGCGCGTTCCCTTTGCATCTAACACCTCTTGCTACTGGCATTGTTCTGGCTGTCCTTCTCGCCGCCGGCGTCGGCACCAGCCGCGGGAAGTGCCCTGGCCACGTTTGCCGCTGCAGATTCAGTCTGCGTTTGCCTGCGCTCATATCGGACTGCTGGTTTCATGTGCCCTTTGTGCCCATTTGTCCCGTTTCAATCCGCCCCCAGGACTCAGTTGCCTACGCGCGCGGCAATGGGGAGGGCAATTTTGCCGGCCGCGGCACTTGCCTCTCGAGAGGGCGCGCCAAACCATCTTCCCCTGGCGTTCCCCAGCGGGCCCCCTAGACGAGCCCGTCTTCGATGCCCTCGCTTTTGCCCTCGATCGGTTTTGTAAGATCCGCGGGGTCGCAGGGGCCGCCGCGGGCATCCCACGATTGAATGGGAACCAGTGTTTCTTACCTGGGCAAGACCATCTTTTCCAACATGCCAACATAGGACAGATTTCTGCAACCCTCCGTTTTTCATTTTGCCCGCGGGGGTTCACAATTCCCTGGGCCCGCTAGATCAGGGGCGGCAGGTTCACCCTTTACCTCGCCCCCTTTGTTGAGATCTCTTTCGACGATCAAGATTACATTCGTTCCTTTCTTTTTCCATAACCTTCTGCAACTGCCAAAGTAGCCCCTCGTTTGCGTTGACGTCTGATCCTACAACTGATGTCACGGCGCGCAATGGCACATTTGAATCTCGGGGGCCAGCTTCATAGATTCGCAATCATCATGGCGAAGGACCCAACAATATGTAGTTGCGTGAGTGAAGCAGCGCGCGATGGGGCGCGCCGCAGTGGGCGGGTGGTGCACACGCGGGCGGCGCCTTAGGGGGCCTTCGGTGGACCCACGGGGCCACAAAGCGCTGCACTGGGCGGGCGGCGGGGGGGGGGCAGGAGGCCCCACTGGGACCTTCGGGGCCACGAAGCGCTGCGCCGGCGGTGGGGGCGCAGCGGTGCCACTGGGGCCTTCGGTGGGGCCCCCAATAAGGCCGCGGAGCTACTGGGTGGGGCGGCGCATGCGGGCGGCCCCGCTGGGACCTTCGCTGGAGCTCCCCATGGGCCGCGAAACGCTGCGTTGGGCGTGGCGGACGCGCGCGGGCTGTCCACCTGGTGCGTTCGGCGGGCTCAAAGCGCCGCGCTGGTCGTGGCGGGCGCACGCGGGCGGCCCCACTAGAGCCTCCGGTGGAGCTCCACACGGGGCCGCGAAAGGATGCAAAGGGCGTGGCGGGCGCACGCTGGCACCCCCGCTGGGGCCTTCGGCGGGGCGCCCTATGGGGCCACGAAGCGGCGCCACGGGCGTGGCGGGCGCACGCGGGCACCCCCACTGAAGCCTCCAATGGAATTCCCTGCGGGGCCACGAAACGCCGCACTGGGCGCGGCGGGCGCACGCGGGCACCCCCGCTGGGACCTTCGGTGGGGCCCCCTATGCTGCGCTGGGTGTGGCGGACGCACGCGGGCGATCCCACTGGGGCCTTCGGTGGGGCTCCATATGAAGCCACGAGAGGCTGTGGCGTGGCGGGTGCACGCAGGCGGCCCACTGGGACCTTCGGTGGAACTCCCCACGGGGTCACAAACGCTGCGCTGGGCGAGGCAGAAGCATGCGGGCACCCCCTCTGCGGCTTTCTGTGGAGCTCCCTAAGGGCCATGAAGCGGCGCCCTGGACGTGGCGGACGCACGCGGGCACCCCCGCCGGGGGCTTCGGCGGAGCCCCCCATGGGGCGCGGCGGGCGCACGCGGGCACGGCACCCCCACCGCGGCCTTCGATGGAGCTCCCGATGGGGCAGCGAAGCGCTGCACCGGGCGCGGCGGACGCACGCGGGCACCCCCGGCGGGGCCTGCGGCGGAGCTCCACATGGGGCCACGAAGCGCGCGAGGGGCGCGCTGAAACAGGCGGCGGCGACGATGGTGACGAGAGGAGGGGGTGGGGGCAGCGGAAGTAGGAGGAGTAAGCGAAGGGAGAACAGTCAGTAGTGACATTCTACTGGCGAAGCTTTCGGCGACAAAACGCCAATCAAAAATTATCCCGGCAAAGCAACCTAACAGCGATGTGTAGGAGCATATCTGGAAGCATTCCCCTTAAGATTCAGATGAGAATCCAGTTGTACAATTGTGCTGTTCTCGCAGTCGTAGTCGCATTCGCGATGACAGTCGCAGTGGCAACGGCAGTCACAGACACAGCCTCAGCCTCAGCCTGCCTCAGCCTCAGCCTCAGGCAGGAATGAAGTTCTGGGAACTCGAAGAGCACGAAGTGGCCTACAGTTGGCTCCGAACATCCAAAATCTGGCCCGGGAATGGAGTTCTGGGAACTCGAAGACCACGAAGTGGCCTACAGTTGGCTCCGGGCATCCAAAATCTGGCCCGGGAATGAAGTTCTGGGAACTCGAAGAGCACGAAGTGGCCTACAGTTGGCTCCGGGCATTCAAAATGTGGCCCGGGAATGGAGTTCTGGGGAACTGAAGAGCATTCAAAATGTGGCCCTCTGGGAAGTCGAAGAGCACGAAGTGGCCTACAGTTGGCTCCGGGCATTCAGAATGTGGCCCGGGAATGGAGTTCTGGGAGGTCGAAGAACACGAAGTGTGTGACTGTTGGCTTAAAACGACTTTTGCGGCACCCTGTCCGGCACCCGCCCAGACCCCCCTGTGGAGTCATCTGCTGCTCTCTTTTGACCCTACTAGAAACCTATCAGAACAAGCTGTTAGGTAAATAAACGATTACAACTAAAAACGAATGGCGTAGCTATGGCGTAGCGTTGGTAGAAGCGCAACTATCTGATCGCGAAAGCATGCGAGCCCGCGCGATGCTTCATACCCAAGTAGGCTACTCCGAGAGAGGTGCGAGCAGCACGGTTAGCACGAACGAAATCGAAAACAAGTCGACCGCGAAGAACGACGACGATGCGAACACGACCAGGAAGAGCAATACAATTCGCAAGGGCGAAACATTAAAACAAAAGTCTGGGCAAATAGCAATGCGACGGCGGCAATCGAGGCAAGCGTAACTTCACTAACCGCTGAAGGTCGCGCAAACAAGCGCGAGGCCGAAAAAACACTTGATATTACCACGAAGCCCGACCTTGGAGGACAAATGGGGGCTCCTGCGATGCGGGCTCAGCACGCGACCATGCGAGCCACTGTGGGGGGACGCGTGGCTTGCGAGCAAATGAACTGCAAAGAAAACGTGCATGCGGACCACTAGTTTTGTTAGGTCCGTGCGTTGCAGGTGAGATGCCAAGAGGGCACCTGATGGTGGTTCCCGTGTTGTCCGTTTGAGGTGGTGACGCTATGTCGGGGTGTCTCTAGACATCCTGGGGTCCTCTGGAGCAGTGTTGGGGCCCTCTTGAGAGTATCTGGGGCCTTCCTGGTCGTGGGATGAACGCTGGTTCCCGTGTTGTCCGTTTGGCGGCGTTTCCAACCATCTTGGGGCCCTCTTGGGCAGTCTCGGGGCCCTGTTGGGGACGGCTGTGGGGCTTCCCGGAGGCCTGTTCCAGGCTCGTCGGGGCCTCTTGAAAGCCTCTCGGGGTTCTCCTGGGGGCCGATTGGGGCCTCTTGGGTCTCTTTTGGGTTGGAGAACCCAAAATGTAAGTCCCTGCCGCCTCTCTGAAGTTTTCCTAAGCATTCCTGAAGTTTTCGGAAGCAGTCTTGGAGGCCTCTTGGGCCGTCCTCGAGAGCGTGTTGGACTGGTCTGGGCGCTCTCTTGGGGGCCTCTCAGGCCGTCTTGGGGCGGTCTTCGGGACCTCTTGCGCGCCCCGGAACGTCGGGGAGCCGAGGGCGCCGAAACTTGAAAGACATTTAGAAAACCATCGAAAACCAATAATTGTTGACAAATGGGGCTCTCTGGGAGGGCCTCCCGGACGCCTCCCGAAGCGTCCGGGGAGCGCCGAGGGCCGTCTGAGCGCGATGTTTGGGGCCTCCTGGGGGCCTTACGGGACCTCGGGGGGGGGTCCTTTTGCGCGGTGAGTTTGAAATGTAGGTTCCTGCCCTTCTTCTAGAAGCTTTCTGGGGGGCTTCCGGGAACCCTCGGAAGCCGTTTTGGGGGGGGGGGGGGGTGCCGGGGCCCCTTCCCGGGCACAGGGGGGCGCCGGCGGAAGCAGGCGGAAGACGGCGGAAGACGGCCCCATTTCGGCAGACACGCCTCCGCGCGGCACGGGCGGCCCCAAGATGGTCGGCAAAATGTCCCGAGAGGGCCACGAGTCGCCATCAGGTCGACCCAGGCCGTCCAAGATCGCGCCCAGCTGGCCCAGGGAGCTTCCAGGACGCTTCGGGTGGCTTCCGAGTGGCCCTCCCAGAGAGCCCCCGGTGTCAACATGGATCGGTTTTCTTTGGGTTGTTGCAATTTTTTTCTGGTTTTCGCGTCTTCGGCTTGCCGACGCACCAAGACAGCCCAAGAG
This sequence comes from Prorocentrum cordatum, assembly GCA_963575745.1. NCBI lineage: Eukaryota > Dinophyceae > Prorocentrales > Prorocentraceae > Prorocentrum > Prorocentrum cordatum. The sequence goes on from CAUYUJ010022125.1 coordinate 24,212, forward strand.
GGCCCCCAAACCGCCCAAAGACGGCCTCAGAGGCCCCCGAGAAGGCGGCCAGACAGTCCAAGACGCCCTCATGACGGCCCAAAGGCCCCCACGACGGTCTCCGAAGGCTCCAAGAATGGCCCAAAAAGACCTTCAGAGTAGAGGCAGCAACCGGCATTTCAAGCTCACCGCCGAAAATACCCCCCGGAGGCCCCACGCGGCCTCCAGCAGGCATCAAACATCGCCCCCAGACGGCCCAGGGAGCTCCCAGGACGCCTCGGGAGGCCTCCGAGAAGCCCTCCCGGAGAGCCCCAGTGTCAACGTGTATTGGTTTTCGCTGGGTTTTTGAAAGTTTCTCGGATTTCCACGTGTTCGGCTTGCCGACGCTCCAAAATAGCCCAAAAGGGCCCAAAGACCGCCCCAAAACGGCCTAAGAAACCTCCAACAGAGCGCTCAGACAGTCCAACACGCTCTCAAGACGGCCCAAAACGCTTCCAAAACGGCCTCCGAAGGCTCCAGGAACGCCCCCAGAAAATTTCTAGAAGAAAGGCAGGAACCTACATCTCAAGCTCACCGCGCAAAAAAAAAAAAACGGAGGCCCCGCAAGGCCCCCAGGATGCCCCCAACATCGCGTCCAGACGGCCCTCGGCGCTCCTCGGGCGCCTCGGGAGGCGTCCGAGAGGCCCTCCCAGAGAGCCACGTGTCAAAATGTATTGGTTTTCGTTGGTTCTACAACAGTTTATCGGGTTTCGGCGCCCTCGGCCCCCCGACGCTCCGGGGCGGCGCAAGAGGCCCCAAAGACCGCCCCACAACGACCTGAGAGGCCCCCAAGAGAGCGCCCAGACCAGTCCGACGCGCTCTCGAGACGGCCCCAAAAGCCTCCAAGACGGCCTCCGAAAACTCAAGGAATGCCGAGGAAAACTTCAGAGAGGCGGCAGGGACTTACATTTCAAGTTTTCCGGCCCCCAAAAAAAACAGGAAGCCCCAACCGGCCCCGCGGAGACCCCCGAGAGGCTTTCAAGAGACCCCAACAAGCCTGGAACAGGCCTCCGGGAAAACCCCAGCCGTCTCCAACAGGGCCCCAAGACTGCCCAAGAGGGCCCCAAGATGGTTGGAGACGCCGCCAAACGGACAACACGGGAACCAGCGTTCACCCCACGACCAGGAGGCCCCCAGATACTCTCAAGAGGGCAACAACACTGCTCCAGAGGACCCCAGGATGTCTGGAGACACCCCGACAAAATGTCACCACATCAAACGGACAACGCGGGAACCAACGTCAGGTGCCGTCTTGGCATCTCACCTGCAACGCACGGACTATCAAAACTAATGGTCCGCATGCATGCTTTTCTTTCCGGTTCACTTGCTCGCAAGCAACGCTCTCCCACAGTGGCTCGCATGGCCACGTGCTGAGACCACATCGCAAGAGCCCCAATTTGTCCTCCAAGGCCGGGGTTCGTGGCAATATCAGGTTAGCGTGATGAATATGGTTGCTTTCCGTGCTTCCGTCGACCAACAACCCTGACCGCCACCCTCGTTGGCATCGGGATGCCTGGTCACATCGGCCTTTTGGGCTCTCTTTGGCCCTTGGGGCACTCTGGGGGCGCTCTTAGGCGCCTCTTTGGCCGGTGTTGGGGCCTTTTCGGGCCTGCGAGATTGTTTTGGGTTCTCTTGGAATCTGTTCGCTCCTCCCGTTCCTCCGTTCCTCCTCCTGCTCCTCCTGCGCCGTGCGCGTGCGCCCCCCCTGCCCCCCCTCGCCGCCCGCATTCCCCCCCCCGCCTTGCACCGGGGGCGCTGCCCGCAAGGGGCCGACGACAAGAAGAACGCAGGCGGGCCGACAAAAAAACAACGTGGACCGACAACCAACTTGCCCGTCAAAAAAAGTGGGCCCGACAAAAATTGGTCGAAAAAAATGACAAGATGGCCCGACATAAAAAGCACTGGCCCGACAAACAAAACCGGCCGCCGTGACAAAATGTTGAAAAATGCAGCGACAAAATTATCACTGGCATCGGCGGCTGGGCGGATGCATTGAAAATTCACAGCTACGGCGCTTGCCCCTGCGATTTTGCCGGGCATTTTGTCGGGCACTTTGTCGGGCAGTCTGGCAGGGCATTCTGTCGAGGCAATCCAGTTCCGCCCCACGATTGCGCCACTTTCGCCCCGCGGTGAGCACCCCCAAAGGCCGCACAGTTGCAGAGAGCAGGAAAGGGGGGTGGGCGGGGAGGAGGACGAGGAGCAGCGGGGGCAAGATTTGATCATTCCCGCGGCATCTCCCAAGGGGGAGACGGCGCGACGACGCCGACGCCGATGCCCCTCCGTTGTCGTTATTCTGTTTGGCCCCATAGGGCGGTGCCCTTTGGCACGGCCGAGCGCGGCTTGACATTCGCGCCAGAACCCGAGAGGACCCAATGTGACCCCAGAGGCCTTTCATATCGCCGACAAACAACCCAACAGGCCACCATGAGGTCCCTCGACACGACGCCACAGACGGATCTCAAGACTGCCCAAGAGAGCCCCAGAGGCCCAAGAGGGCCCCATCACCGCCCGAGGAGGCGCTGAAGAGAGCCCCAGGATGGCCACAAGGGCCCAGGGGAGTTCCAGATGCATGCCGATGCGAACAGGACATCTCGAGGCCAACGAAGGTGGCGGCCAGGGTTGTTGGTCGACGGAACCATGGAAAGAAACCGCACTCGTGACGCTAAGAAGGGCCAAAGTCACGACGATTTCACGATGCGAAAGGTTCAACATTTGACCCTGCCAATGTTCATCGCCAGTTACATTCAGAGCTCCCAGAGACGGCCGACGTTGCTCAATGCGATCATCTGCGAGGGTCGGAAGCTCGACGCGGTCGCCCAGTGGCTCCAACAGTGCCCCAAACTGCTTGAAAACAATACGGGCGCCCGCAAAAATGCTGCAATTGGTCAATGAAGGCCCCCGGGGCGCCACCAGACTGCTAAGACCAAGGAGAAGATGGAATCGGCGTTCGCGCCCTCGCCTTCACAAGTTGCAGAACGCCCGGCACGCCCCGAGGGGTACCACAAATCGCCGCAGGATGGCCCGGAAGAGTCCGGAGGAGGTAGGCGAGGCCTACAACCTCCCCCTCGCGACCCTCCACCTCCCCCTCGTTCCCTCCCCTTTCCTGCTCCTCCTCCGTCTTCTCCTCTTACTCCCCACTTCCCCAGTGATCCTCCCTCTCCTCCCTTTCATCCCCCCATCCCCCTCGTCATCTTCGCTCTCTTCCACTTCCCCCTGCCCCCCCTCGGTGCCCCTCCCGCGCTCGGGCGGCTTAAGTTCCATGGTCGCGTCGCGCTGCGGCGCCGAGCGCCCCGGGCCACGACGGTTGCGCACCGCTTTTCCGATTGCTCTACGGAGCGCGTCTGGCGAGATTCGAATTCGCAGTGCAACCTTGCGTCGCGCTGTGACTTCAGGATCCACCATCGCCCTCGCGCGCGCGTGCACGCGCGCGTTCACCACGATTCGCGCGCGTTTTGTTCGAGCGCGCACGTCGTGCTCGTGGTCGTGCTCTTACGCGGCTCTTTTGTGCGTCATCTTTTTTCCCCGACCTTGAGGAGGGGTTCCCGTTTAGTGTCCCCCTGGGGGGGTCTGGGGGGGGCACCCCCCGGGACCCCCCCTCGGCCACGGGGGGAACGCCGGCGGAAGCCGGCGGAAGACGGCGGAAGACGGCGGAAGACGGCGGAAGACGGCCCCACTTCGGCAGACGCGCTTCCGCGCGGCGCGGGCGGCCGCAAGATGGTCCGCAAGATGGTCCGAGAGGGCCACGAGTCGCCGAAAGATCGGTGCAAGACGCCCAAAATGGCCTCAAGATGGCCCACGAAGCCCCCAAGACGCCCTGGGAGGCCTCCAAGAGGCCCCCCAAAATCAGCCCAAGAGTCCAAATTCATTCATTTCCTATTGGTTTTTCAATGTTTTTCGCGTCTTCGCCCTTTCGGCTTCCCGACGCTCCAAGACGGCCCAAGAGGCCCCAAAGACTGCCCTAAGACAGCCTGAGAGGCTCCCAAGAGGGCGCACAGACGGCCCAAGACGCCTCCAAGACGGCCCAAGAAGTCTCCAAGACGGCCTCAGAGGGTCCCAGGAACGCCCCAAGAGAGACCCCAGAGGGGTAGCAGGGACCGATATTTCGAGCTCTCCGCCCAAAGAGACCCCCAGGAAGCCCCAAGAGGCCCCCAAGAGGGCCCAAGGAGCCCCCAAGAGGGCCCCAGGAAGCCCCGGGGGCATGTTCTCATCCTCAGTGCCCTCCGTCGAGCACATGGCAACGTGCTGAGCTGACCCTAGCCTCTCCCCCTCGCATCCGTCGCCCATGGCCATTCTCCCCTCAGCTGTTGTCTGGCTCGCAAGTGACGGCCACCTGTCCTCCCCCAGTGACTCGCATGGTCACGTGCTGAGCTTACCTCGGAAGGGCTCTGCCCAACGCCATTCTCCCCTCAGCTGTTGTCTGGCTCGCAAGTGACGGCCACCTGTCCTCCCCCAGTGACTCGCATGGTCACGTGCTGAGCTCACCTCGGAAGGGCTCTCATTTCACGAGTGGCTCGCATGGCGACGTGCTGAGTTCATTTCGTGTCTCGCATGTTCACGTTCTCCGTCCGCCCACGAGTTCGTCCTCTCAACACCTTCCCAAGCACGACCCTCACGGCCCTGTGCGCCATCAAACCGCTCCAGGAGACCTCGGACACGCACCACAAGAAGCTACAAGAAACTCTCCAGAGGGCTCCAATAGCATCCCGAAGGGATCCAAGATGGCAGGAGACACCCCGACAACGCGTCACCACTTCAAACGGACAACACGGGAACCAACGTCAGCTGCCCTCTTGGGGTCTCACCTACACGCGCACGGCCCTATCAAAACCGGTGGCTCGCATGTTGGCGTGCTGACATCACCGCACACGGCTTCATGTTCTCAAGTCGCTCGCCTGTTCTCATCCTCAGTGCCCTCCGTCGCTCGCATGGCAACGTGCTGAGCTCACCCCAGCCTCTCCCACTCGCTTCCCTCGCCCAACGCCATCATCTCCTCAGCTGTTTTCTGGCTCCCCAGTGGCGGCCGCCTGTCCTCCCCCAGTGGCTCGCATGGTCACGTGCTGAGCTCACTCCGCAAGGGCTCTCATTTGACGAGGACCTCGCATGGTGCCGTGCTCGGCTCTCTCCGTGCCTCGCATGTTTCCGAGCTCCGTCCGCCTACGAATTCCTCTTCTTAACAGGGCTCCACGATGGCTGAGGACACCCCGACAAAACGTCAGCGCGTGAAACGGACAACACGGGAACCAACGTCAGGTGCCCTCCGGGGGTCTCATTTGCGCGCGCACGGCCCTATTAAAGCCGGTGACTCGCATGGTGGCGTGCTGACATCACCGCACACAACTTCATTTTCTCAAATCGCTCGCACGTTCTCATCCTCAGTGCCTTCCGTCGCTCGCATGGCAACGTGTTGAGCTCACCCCAGCCTCTCCCCCTCGCATCCGTCGTTCAGCGCCATCATCTCCTCAGCTCTTCTCTGCCTCGCCAGTGACTGCCACCTGTTCTCTCCCAGTGGCTCGCATGGTCACGTGCTGAGCTCACTTCGCAAGGGCTCTCATTTGACGAGTGGCTCGCATGGTGCCGTGCTGAGCTCACTCCGTGCCTCGCCTGTTTACGTCGTCCGTCCGCCCACGAGTTCCTCCTCACAACAAGGCTCCAAGATGGCAGGAGACAACCCGACAAAGCGTCAGCGCGTGAAACGGACAACACGGGAACCAACGTCAGGTGCCCTCTGGGCATCTCACCTGCACGCGCACGGCCCTATGAAAGCCGGTGGCTCGCATGGTAGCGTGCTGAGCTCACCGCACACAACTTCATCTTCTCCAGTTGCTCGCATGTTCCCCTCCTCACTGCCCACCGTCGCACGCATGGCAGCATGCTGAGCTCACCCCAGCCTTCCCGCCTCGCATTCGTCGCCCCACGCCATCATATCTTCCGCTGTTCTCTTTCTCGCAAGCGACGACCGCCTGTCCTCCCCCACTGGCTCGCATGATCACGTGCTGAGCTCGCCTCGGAAGGGCTCCTACTTGACAAGTGGCTCTCCAGAGGGCTCCAATACTATCCCGAAGGGTTCCAAGATGGCTGGAGACACCCCGACAAAGCGTCACCACTTCAAACAGACAACACGGGAATCAACGTCAGCTGCCCTGTTGGTGTCTCACCTACACGCGCACGGCCCTATCAAAATCGGTGGCTCGCATGGTGGCGTGCTGAGCTCACCGCACACGGCTTCATGTTCTCAAGTCGCTCGCCTGTTCTCATCCTCAGTGCCATCCCTCGCTCGCATGGCAACGTGCTGAGCTCAGCCCAGCCTCTCCCACTCGCATCCGTTGCCGTTTCGGTCAGACGTCGCGCCCGCCCGACCAGGCCTGCTGCGCCATGTTCTACGCTCCCTCCGACTCCGTGGGACTCCTACTTCCCGATCTCCCCGCGACACATGGCTACGCCGACGAGATGGCCAGACACGTTGACGCCATCCTTCATTTCCACATGGGTTGCCCAACTAGGCTCTGCCTGGGAAGGCACCGTTTCTGACAGCCTGCACACTTGGAAAGCCCATAAGAAAACCAGACAGGGCAACAGCGAGATTACTATTGAGGATTGGTGTGCGGCCTTCAGCATCCCTTTCACAGGCTTCAACGAGACTCTCCGGGAAACCTACATCACGCAGATTTTGCGCGCCACCAAAGCTCAGTGCATCACTACGAGCCCGCCGACAAAGTGGCCGCGCACCCTGAACAGAGACTTCATTGCCGGCTGGATCGCGGCGCACGGGGACAATTGGGAATCGACGCTCACTTCAGGCCTTCAAGCATGGCAGCCCCGGAAAGAACATCGCCAGGGTCTCACAACGATCACTCTCGAGGACTGGGGCATCGCCCTGGGGGTGTCCTTCAAAGGGTACCGGCAGGACCTACGCCCCCAATACGTGCAACAGATCTTGGACGCAGCGCGGGCACTTCCACGCAGCTCGACACCACACGACACCAGGCGGACGAAGTGGCCTCGCATACTCACGGCCGACTTCATCTCTACGTGGATTGCGGATCAGGGCGAGTCCTGGGGAACGACTCTAGAATCCGGCCTGCAAGCCTGGAGCCCTGCCAAAAAGCAGCGGCACGGCAGCTTCGACATTACTATCGAGGACTGGTGCGTCGCCCTAGGGGTGTCCTTCAAAGGGTGCCGCCAAGACCTGCGGCCCCAATACGTGCAACAGATCTTGGACGCAGCGCGGGCACTTCCACGCAGCTCGACAGCAGACCACACCAGGCGGACGAAGTGGCCTCGCATACTCACCGCCGACTTCATCTCTACGTGGATTGCAGATCAAGGCGACTCCTGGGAGACGATTCTAGAAACCGGCCTGCAAGCCTGGAGCCCTGCCAAAAAGCAGCGGCACGGCAGCTTCGACATCACTATCGAGGAATGGTGCATCGCCCTGGGGGTGCCCTTCAAATGGCACCGCCAAGCCTTGCGGCCCCAATACGTGCAACAGATCTTGGATGCAGCGCGGGTACTTTCAGATAGTTCGACAGCAGACCACATCAGGCGGACGAAGTGGCCCCGCATTCTCACCGCCGACTTCATCTCTACGTGGATTGCAGATCAAGGCGAGTCCTGGGAGACGACTCTAGAATCCGGCCTGCAAGCATGGACCCCTGCAAGAAAGCAGCGGCACGGCAGCTTCGACATTACTATCGAGGACTGGCGCATCGCCCTGGGGGCGTCCTTCAAGGGGTACCGCCAGGCTTTACGGCCCCAATACGTGCAACAGATCTTGGATGCAGCGCGGGTACTTTCAGATAGTTCGACAGCAGACCACATCAAGCGGACGAAGTGGCCTCGCATACTCACAGCCGAGTTCATTACTACGTGGATTGCGGATCAAGGCGAGTCCTGGGAATCGGTTTTAAAATCGGCCCTGCAAGCATGGAGCCCTGCCAAAAAGCAGCGGCACGGCATTTTCGACATTACTTTCGAAGATTGGTGCACCGCCCTGGGCGTTCCTTTCAAAGGGTTCCGCAATGATTTACGTGCACAATACATCAACCGAATTCTCTCAGCAGTACGGTTACTTGTACAACCATGGCCTAGCGATCCAACTCCAACGTTCATCCGCCAATGGGTCCAGGAACACGCCGCAGATTGGGAACCCACGTTGCGACAGACTCTGTCCAGGTGCCCCATGGCGTCACGTCAGCGAGGTCCCAGCGACACATCAGTCGAGGACTGGTGCGTCGCTCTACAAATCCCACTTGACAGTTACGACGACACCCACCGACCACGCCTTACTAGCCACATCCTCATTGCCACCGCGAACCTCTGCGCCACAGCTTCACCACCCACCGCATTGCCATGCGACCCAGGCGCCACCTGGCCTGAATGGCCACTTGTGCTTACCCGTGCCTTCATCCAAGAATGGGCCCACAACGCGCCCCCCAACTGGCAAGAACACCTTCGACGCGGACTCTCCGTCTGGAAGCCGGCAAAAAAGCAGAGAGGCTCCGACGACATCACCATCGAGGAATGGTGCGCAGCTCTGCTCATTCCATTCAAAGGTTTCCGCAACGACCTCCGGCCGCAGTACATCGACCGCATCCTTCCCGCTACTTGCACTCTGCGAGCGGAGCCTCACTGGCCAGACGACCTCGACGCAACGTTCATCAAGCAGTGGGCTCGCCAGAACCCCCAGGAGTGGGAACACCGCCTGCGCGAGTGGCTCCCTACATGGAATCTCCACACCACACGCACTGCCGCCCCCATCACTGTCACAGTGTGGTGCGTCGCGCTGTGCATCCCTGTCGGCCACGACCAACTCTCTGCCGCTCTCCTGCCGGAGTACACCGAAAAAATCATCCACCACGTCAACATGCTCCTGCGCATTCCGACATGGGACCTGCCTCTGCGCACCGCCGCAGTCGTCCAGTGGGCGAAGCAACATCCAGACGAGTGGCCTCCCATTCTGCTACTCTCCCTTGACACCTGCGGCGTGCACTCACCATCCAGCGACGCGACGCTCGAGCCAACGCTGGAAACGCGGTGCTCTGCTTACGACATAGACTCCACTGACCTGCACAAACATCGTCGGCAACGCGCGAAACAGATCGTCGCCGACACTGAGCTCTACGTGGCCCTGCCGATTACCGCAGACGACTTGCACGCCCTATGCACCTGCAACTACGACACAGTGCACCAAGAGGCTGCTAAGAGCGCCCTTCGCCTGTCGCCCGCGTCTGGCCGAGACTCTCCACGGTCCGACCTCATTTGCGAAGTTGCATTCGCAAGACTCTCCCAGACAGACTTGGCCATCGCATTGGGCGATTTCGCCAACCGTCGCCGTCGCCCCCCCCCAACCACACCCTCGACAAGAGCGCCTACTACGGAAGTCTCTGCTCCACGCCCTCGCTGCCCGCACGAAGATCCCTCGGACGGGGGCTTCCTGGACCCCGCGAACACCATTGTCCGCAGAAGAGCGTGCTGCGTGGCAAACCACCGTGGACCTCCTCAATGCCCTGCCTGAGAGTTCCGAAACCTTCGAGTGGGAAGAAGACGCGCTGCTCGACGACATCGTCGCGTTCAAAGATGCACACCAGAGACTCCCCACTGCTCGAACACACCGAGGGCAGCATCAGGCGTATAATGAAGCAGAGTTGGCGCGTCAACTCGCAGTCACCCGCCAGGCCCGGTTCGGAGACCAACATCGGTTCCACTCGGTTCTCAACCGCAAAGTTCTCTTCCGAGCCCAGCTCGCCGAAGAGGAAGTCCAGCAATGGGAACGACGCCTCGGGCGCGACATCTGGACTGAAACGGCCGTCAGCGATTCCTACATTCCTGCCAGCCTTCTTCGTGACCAGGGCACTCGACATTCGTTCCCTCGCATACCTTTCTGTGGCGCCCCCGTCGCATGCTACCTTTGTGGCCATGGCTGCGACTCGAAGGACTCCTTATTCTAAAACGCCTCTGGCACTTTCCGCCTTTTGCGCCCCCCCCCACCCCTACCCCCCCCCCCCCCCACACACACACACACACACACACACACACACACACACACACACACACACACACACACACACACACACACACACACACACACACACACACACACACACACACACACCAACCCACATAATGCACGCGCGACGACTCCGCGCGAGTCAGACGTGCCCAGACGCTGCCCACATGTCTCTCTCGCTACCCACCACCCCGATTTATCAAAGCAATGGCCTCTTCCATCACCCATTCGCTCCGCGACCCCGCGCCTGCCCCCCCGCCTCCCCCCACAAACGCGACTTCCTACTTCTACCCTTCCGCGTCAACACGGTCGCCCCCAGCGATCCCCCCAGCTCTCAGAGATGCCTCTTGGGATCTCTTCGAAGGCTTTCGGGCGTTTCCAAACAGTACGTTCTGCGGCATTTTGGATTCCTGTTCAAACTTTTTGCGGGCCTCTCGGACGCCAGGCGTGCCAGGAGTTTCTGGGAGCGTCATAGGGCGCTGATCTCGACAAGTCGGCGCGCGTCCTCCCTCGGGGACTCGTCTGAAGAAACTCTTGGGGCCCTCTTGCCTATCTTGGAAGCTTGTGGGACCGTCTTGAGGACCCCTTCGACTGTCTCGGCGCCCCTGTGGCGACTTCCGAGGCTGTCGTGGGCCGACCCTTGAAGCGACTTGCGGTGTTCGGGAGTGCCGCGCCCTTCTGACGTCCGCAACAGCCTCCTGCGGTCATGCCGCGCCTCAAAATGGGGCCCACCGCCAGCGTTCCCCCTGCTGCTTTTGCTTATTTGCTCTCCCCTCCTCTTCGTGCTCCTCCTACAAGTCTTCTGGCCTTCCCCATGCCAGCAAAACCCGCGTGACAAAGCAGCTTCTCCCCGCCTCCTTCCTGCCCCCCCCCCCCCCCCCCCGCTCCTAATTACGCCCACCCCACCCGCAAAGACGACCCTCCCAAGGAGGCAGCGGACAGGCCATGATGATATCGCGGCTCTGGTGCAAAGCATTCAATTCTCGACGCTTCGCGTACCACCACCAGCCCATCCAGAAACGATGTCCACGCAAACTGAGGTGATCAGGGAAATCTCCTCGGAACGCAATTCGGCCTCTTGGGGCGGTCTTGCCGCGGCCTTGGTCCTCTTCGAGCATCTTCAGAGCCTTCTGGAGGCACCTTTGGCCATCTTGAAGCATCTTGGAGATCATCTTCGGCTCTCCGCGCCGCTCTGGAAACCGTCTTCGGCAAAAACTACCCTCTCGCACATCGCGACCGCCCCCGCCAGAGACCAACCGCATGGTACGGGGAGGCGGTCTACAGGGGACGTAGGAAATTGGAAGAGGAAACTCCCTAAACCACTTACGCCCACAGGGCTGGTAAGATTATACGCCCGCGAGCCGGGAGGAGTTCACAGATTTCAGCCGGCCGTTCATTGCCAAACCCTATGTGCGGTGCAACGGCCCGCGTGACTTGGGCCGCCTCCTGTCCAGCTTAGCTGCTGAAGCCCCTGTCGGCCACCGCCTCCGCCGGGAGTTCGAGCTGCGCGACGTCGCTCTCGTCGGAGAGACCCACGTCGAGCACGCGGCCTGCGAACTCCGAAAAAGGAGAAGCGGGACCAGCCCTGAGCATCAAGGCTACGCCTCTCGCCGCCAGCGCTCCCTGCGCCCCCCTGAAATGCACGGCCGCGGACCCTCCGTCGCAGGGCCTCCTGCACCCCAGTCCAGCATACGCGCCTTCCGCCCCCGCGCGGCACCGCGGACTACGCAGGCGCAGCGAGAACCGCTACGTCAAAAACGACGGCCGGCGGTGAGAGCAACGACGGTCCGGCTAAGTGACGCCGCGCGCTTGCAAAGCCGCTCCAGACGACGCTGCGGGGGCGTGGAAGCAGGAGCTCCGATGATCCGCACGTGCAGGGCCAACCTGAGTAAGGTAGGAGATGCACGATGCTGGCGATTCCTCAATTGCTCAGCATCGCTCGGACGCGTGCATTTTTTCTTCGGCGAGGACCATCGAGGAGCATCCTTGATCATTTGGCGAAAACACCACTCGCGAAGAAAAAAAAAAAAAAAAAAAAAAATGAAATGGACGTCCGAGCGATGGCCAGATTGTGCTACGCTGCCAGAGCTTGGAACCAGGAGCTCCGATGATCCGCGCGTGCGGGACCAACCTGAGTAACGTTCGGGTGGCCGATCATTGCAGGGATGGACGTGGGCAGCTGGGCCGCGCCTCCGACCCAGACTGCGTCGCTAGCAGGGCGGCAACGACCCAGACGGCGTCGCCAGTTCCTGTCCTGAACGTATTCTCGGAAGCTGTAGCATGTACATTGCCAGCGGCGAGCTTGTTTTCAATTCCAGGACTTCTTTAGACTTCTTGAGAGTCTGGGACGACGTCGGGGCGGCGCGGTGCATACTTGTTGCCCCGTTCCCCCGGGGGAAACAACGAAACATGTATCCACCAGGATCCTGTATACACACCAGGGTCCGCGCTCCTGTGTGAGTATCAGTGCGGAGCCAGCAAAAGCGTCGGTGAATGCAGTGGAGACCCATGCCAAGAAACACCCTGCTCGCCTCCAGGATGCCCTGGGTTTCTTGGGTTTCGATGGTTGTGCAGTGGAAAGCGCGATGTTCCCACGCCAGAAATCCATGGCCCTCCTGGGGTCTCACGGTTGGGTTCCTTGTGGGAAGTTTCGCGTGGGCTGGCCTCCGAGGCCGCGCGCGGGGGGCGCGCAGATGGCCGTGCTTCTCGCGGCGCTGCCCAGGCCAGCGCTGATTGGCCTGTTTCCCACTACCAGAGTTGGAGGGGGAAGGAGGTGGAGGAGGAGGAGGAGGACGACGAAGAGGAGGCGGAGGAGGAGGAGAAGGAGGTGGAGGAGGAGGAGGAGGAGGGCCCCCTCCCCCTCCTACTTATGGTGGTGGCGGTGGAACACAAGCCCACCCAGCGCAGTGAACCCTGCTCCAGGCGGGCGGCGCGGGGGCGCTCAGGTCCTCGCCTCGCGAAGCGCAGCGCGCTGCGGGCAGGATCGTACGCTTCGAGCGTCGCGCCGCCCGCGCTGGCCCACCACGCTGCGGCGCGACGCGCTTCAGTGGAAGCCCCTGCCAAGAATCGAATAATATCAAATCGCCATGAACAGAAACGGTTGGCGCTCCGCGTGGATTTCTTGGACCTGTGCTGGGCCCCCCCGGCGGCGCCTCCAGCGCCGCCCCTGGCGCGCTCCGCGCGCCAGGGAGGGGGGTCCAGCGCAGATCCAAGAACTCCACGCGGAGCGCCAGAAGTTTGTGTTTGTAGCATTTGTTTTACCTAGGCTCTGCCTAGAAGGGTTCTTGCCCTCTTCCTTAAAGGGGCCGGGCAGTGGAACGCGCCCCGGGCGGTTCCCCCGGCATCCGCCCCGCGGTTCCCCCAGCTACGCCCCCTTAGCTTAGCGTTGCTTATCTCATCTTATCGTAACGTATTTCATCTTAGCTTAGCTTAGCTTCATCTTAGCTCAGGTTTATTTTAGCTCAGCTTACCTTCATCTTAGCTTCGCGGAGCTTTAGCATAGCAGAGCACAGCATAGCATAGCATAGCGTATCATAGCATAGCGCAGCACAGCATATCATAGCATAGCCCAGCATAGCATAGCATAGCGCAGCATAGCATAGCATTAACATGGGTGTAATTCCCTACCGAGGCTCTGCCTAGAGGGTTAGTTTACCTTATCGTAGCTTAACATAGCGCAGCGCTGCATTAGCATAGCATAGCACATCATAACCTAGCCAATCATATCATAGCATAGCATAGCGCAGCATAGCATATAATATCATATCATATCATAACATAACATAGCATAGTGCAGATTGGCATATCATATCATAACACAGCTTAGCATAGCACATCGCATCATGATATTGTGTAGCTTCGCACAGTATATCATATCATAGCATAGCGCAGCATATCATAGCATATCATAGCATAGCGCAGTATATCATGGCATATCATAGCATAGCATAGCATCGCAACTGGTGTTGCTTTCCTAGGGGGCTCCAACTTCTAGGTAGGGTCGCACCGGGGTTATTCTTCTTCTGAAGAAGCGCCCTGCTTGCCTCCAGGGTGCCCTGGGCTCCCTGGGTTTCGACGGTTCTGCCGTGGGTCCCAGGGCCTCAGGGTGGGTTGGGTTTCTTGTGGCAGATATCTTGTGGTCGAGCTCCTACTGCATCCACTTCTGGGCCCCCCAGCGTCAAAGTCCCGAGCCTTTCCGAGCATCCCGCCCCGAGGGGCGGGGCGACACGCTTGCAGAGGATGGCGCGTCGCCGGGGCCGCCGCGACGACACGCGAAGCAAAAGTTCGCGGCCGTAGTTGAATGCCAATGGCGCCTTCACTTCGAGTTCTGCCTGGGCATGCTCAAACTCCGCGGCTGCTGCGGCAAGCGAGAGCCCGTGTGCCCGCCTTCCTCGCTCCCTGCGCGGCAATCCCTCTCGGGTGGCTCGGCTGGCAGCGGCCGCGCAGCCGAAACTCTGCCATGCTGCTCGGTTCCTCCCTGTTCCCCCCCCTTTTCCACCTCCCGTTCCAAGCCCCCTCCCTCGTCCTCCTCGCCCTCCCCACTGTCCTGTCCCTCCCTATCTGCTTGGGCAGGGGGGAGGGGGCGGAGGATGGGGATGGGGGGGGGGGGGGGACGGGAGCGGAGGGAGGACGATGAGGAACACGAGGGGGAGGAGGAGGAGGAGGAGGAGGAGGAGGAGGAGGAGCAGCAGGAGGAGGAGGAGCAGGAAGAGGAGCAGGAGGAGGAGGAGCAGCAGCAGGAGGAGGTGTAGGCGGGAGGAGGTGTAGGCGGGAGGAGGAGGAAGGAGGACGAGGAGGAGGAAGGGCCCGGAGCTCCCCCCGATTGACACTCTGCTTGCCAGTGATACCACCCCCAGCAATAATCGCCAGGCTGGACGCGGCACTAAACAAGGGGAGCTCTTCTAAACTCAGCCCAAAAATCACGACGCCCCAAGACACCCGCCTGAGCCTACGATCCCTCGAGAACTCCCCCCCCACTGGCGTCCCCCGCACCCCAGATGCGACGCCCCTCCACACGGGGAAAGGCACCTGACGCCGCGAAGAGAGGCGAATCGGGAGGAGGGGGAGCGTGTGTCCAGGACTTGAAAGGTGGGTCGCATGAAAGCATGTTGACCACACCGCGTGTTTCGCATGGTCGCACGGCCCGCTGACCCCATCAACAGAACACTAAGGTCCTCTCCCCTGGGCTCCCCAAACCTCGACTCTTCTCTGGAAAACGTGCGCTTTGGCAATGCCGGTGGCTCGCATGGTTGCGTGCTGAGCTCACCTGGCGGCTCGCATGGCAACGTGCTGAGCTCGCCGCGTAGGTACCCGACGCATTCTTCCTTAGCTGTCTGTTCCTCTTCGTTTTCCCGACCTCCGTTCCGTAGCCATTTTGCTTTCAGCCATCGGCTTCGTTTCATATCTTTCACGCGCCATCAAGCCATGGCCAAACACCGTCCCCGCAAATCGCGCGGGAAGAAGCACACGCATTCTAGATCAACTCTGTCGGAGGTTGCTCGTGCTTACAGAAGAACGACCAGGCAAGGAGACGAGAGCGACCCTGTCACGGCAGCACCCGCTCCGGCCTCCGCGCGGCACGAGAACAACCTCGGAGTTGCCGCCTTCCGCAACGGCACCAGCTTCGACAGTGCAGGCGGCTCCGATGATGACCGAGACGATATCATGCATCCATCTCGCACTATCCTGGTGACGGGATTTCCAGACTCCTGGCTCCGCCCCGATGCAGCGGCGTCGCTGCCAGACAGAATCAACAACCTCTTCATGAACTTCGGCCCGCTGGAGTCGCTGCCCGTTCTCCGCCCCGGACCCCCGTTGCACGCCACCGTCGCCTTCAAGCACGCGGCCATCGCTGCGCTCGCAGCTAGAAAGATCGACGGCGTGGACAGCCGGACCAACAAAGAGATCCAGAGATGCGGCGGCCGTGCTGCTGCCAGCTACCAACGCTTCCACGTGCACCTCCTGCCATCGAGCGGAACGTCAGCACCGCGCCCCATGGAGCCGGCGGAGATCGCGCGCCCGATGCCAGAGTACCATCAGACGCAGCCGCGCACCGCAGGCCCTCACCCGGGCCCGACTTTGGACGAGGCCCAGCGTGACATGCTTTCGAGGAGTACGCGCTAAACCCCGCGACGCCTCTCAGCACGGCTGCATCAAGTTCGGCGACCCCTTCTTGGACCCGTGAGAGCTTTTCAGAAGCGGGCCGCTTCCCTTGAACGTCGCGATCTTGCCACCACCGCACTGCGACGAAGTGTGAGTCGTCCACCAATCATCGCGTCCTGCGCTCCCCTGGCGCCCATCTCTTATGTGATTCTGCCCCCCCCAAAGCGAATGCGCTGCCCATGCAGCCTCCGGCTCAAGCGAGCATCGTTGCCCTCGCGCATTCCGCCAGCTGCGGAGTAACCGCAGCCGCCCCCACTTACCCGCGCGCCCCTATACACTGACCCGCCCGCCCGGCGACATGGCGTCCGCGAAGACGTTGAACGTGACCAACGCTTCCACGCAGACGCTAAAGGTGCGGCTCACCCACACGTACTTCAGGCAACCGACGAATGCCAAGCTGACGGCGTTCGGCGGATACTTCGTCAGCGAGTCTGGCGACTATATCGCGGGGGAAGCCTTGTTCTTCGGGACGCCAGACAAACAAAAAACGGAACTGAAGAACTTCCAGGACAAGTACACACCCGGAAGCGCCTGGCAGTTCCGCAGAATGCAAGCAAAGGCCAAGGACTCGAAATATCACTCTGCCCCACACCCGGTCACCATTAACCTGACCCATAAGAATATGACCGCGAAGAGCCTGTCTGCGACTGAAGCCCAGAACTTGCCTTCTGAAGCAGAGCCGAGGATGACGGCCGGGGACGTCCTCGGCCTCTCCCGCGACCAGCTCCTCGACGTCCACGGGCGCGTGGCGGAGATCAAACGCGACCTCAAGCAGAAGGACAGCTACATTAGCGAACTCCACATCTGCGACGACCAAGGCCGCATCCTCCAAATCAATTTCTGGGACAAGGACCGCGGCATCATCAGTGAGACGGAGAAGGGCGACGTGGTGTATATATTCCACGCGTGGCTTACAAAAGAACAATCCGGAGGCATCCACCTGACGGCCAACTCTACCACCGTCGTCGCCAAAGCTGGAGGGTCTCTCCCGGGCGCCGCCAGATTGAACGCCCTCGACATCGCCAGCATGACGACTTATACCTTGTCAGCGGCGGGGAACACCACCGACTACAAGACGGGACGAGCCATGTGGTGCAACCTTTCGGTCCTCGAGTACATGTCGGGATTCCAGAAAGAGTTGCCCGAGCAGTTGTTCGAGGTCCCCAGCTGCACGGTCGCTTTGTTAGACGCGGATCCCGACCACCTCTGCGCCAAGGGGACGGACCGTATCTACGCCAAGGCCTCCATACATGACAGCGCAGGCTCCGCGCAGGCATACCTGACAGAATCTTCGGCTCTGGCATTGGCCGAGTCGGATTCGAAAGCTTCCTTCCTTGATGCCGTCTCCACCGACGCCGTGAATTTCCCGCGCGCGCGTCTGCGCCTCCGGTACGCCACCTCCAAGGACGGCAAGGAGGCTGGCGCGCCGCCAAGTTTCGCAGTCGTCTGCGCAGAGCCCCGCACCTTCGACACCGCCACGCCCACCACGTTCATCCCCAGCGAGGACCGGCTCCTCCCCGCCAAACTGACCTGGCTGTCGATGTCGCCCACCGGCCGCCTTGCCATCAATCCCGCAGGCAACGGAGCACCCACCCTTACTTCGGGAGCTCTGGTGCTGCTCCGTGGCGCGCGCGACCCGACGGTAACGTCCATCGATGACGGGTTCGCCATTGTCAACACCGTCCGGGATGCGATGGAGGAATCCAAGGATGACACCTGGAGTGCTTCGACCACGGCAATCGTTTCGAAGCTCCCGCGCTATTCCATCCCGCGGAAACACGCCGCCTTCGCCCACATCACGCACATCAACGTGGATGCAAAGGAGCTGCTGCTGTCCGAGGTGTGGGCCGTCTCAGAGGCCGCGTCTTTCCCACAGTGGCAGAAAGAGTTGAACTTCGCGCAGGCAGGCCTGAATGAGCCCCCGGCAACCATGAAACGCAAGAGGGGCCCAATCTCCTTCCAGCACGCGTGCGACGAGATCTTCACTAACACGAAGAAGCGCTATGCACCCAGTTTCGGCAGCGCGGAGGAGGTCGAGGCATGAGCGCGCCTTACTGAGGCGCCCGGCACCGCCCGCGTCGGCCGCCCGCGGTAGCCTTCCCCCCAAGCCAACGGCCTCTGCGCAATATCCCACCAGAGACACTTCAGTCATTCAGCGACCACTCCCAAATCCAAACGGACAACCAGGGAACCAGCATGGCTTCAACAAACGCCACGACCGACCTCTTGTTTCTGCCCACCCCTCCTCGTTCCTGGCAAGTCGTCGTCTCTTGTCTCAGCTTTCTCTCCTTCGCCTTGTCCACGAGCTCCCCACCCGCTGCAACCGTCAACCCACATACATACGAAAGCCATCCTCGACTTTGGCCTCAGCACCGATTCTACGCCTTCCCCTATCCTCTCTCGCGCTTCTCCTGTAGAATCTCCACAACTAGGCCTACACTTCGCAGCTCGCCAGAGCAGACATTTTTTCAATGCGCCTCCTGTCGGAGCGTCACGCGCGAACCAAAACAAATGATCCTCATACCTCCTCACGCCTACCCAGCGTCGACGACGACATCGACAACCACAAGGACGACGACAACGACGAAGACCTCGACAGCGACGACGACTACGACGACACCGACGACGACGACGACGACGACGACGACGACGACGACGACGACGACGACGACAAGGACGACAAGGCCGACAACGACAACGACGACGACGACAACGACGACGACCTCGACGACGACATTCCCGACAACAACTACGACGACGACGACCTCGACGACGACGTTCACTTAGAGCTGGGGGCACGATACTGTCGATTCTGGCCGTTGGTGGATCGATTCTGCCACTGGGGGTTGGGGCAACATCCAGTCCAACTTTGAAGGCAACAGCCAGGAAACGGACAACTAAGGAAACGACCAGGGAAACGGACAACTAGGGAACCCCCTTGTTCTTGGTGCCTTGCCGATTTCATCTTCCCCCGAACCCCAAAGAGATTTCACGGCTCCACGTTGCCCATCACCGAGAACCTTCCCAGCCCCCTGCAGATATCACGCTCGAAAAGTTCGTCTCTTGCGCGTCTAGAGCACGCGGCCTCGAGGACGCGCCAGCCTCCGCAGGATTAGCCCCACGAGGCGTTCCTCAACCAGTTTCACGTGGAACTTTCGCCAGGGGTCCGGTTAACAAAATAAGGCCCCACCCTTTAGGAGCGGGCAGGTGCCCAGCTCCCCTGCCCAGCTCCCGGCAAAAAAAAGGTACCGTAGCCATATTTTAAACAACAATGACGCTTACTAGTTCGTGGACGCGCCCAGAGAAAGACTCAGGGACACTAGGGCCATTGAGGTTCGAACGAGCAAAGCGCGCGCGGGCAAGGAATTGCGCGCCCTCGCTCGAGCCCAAGAGACCGGGCGCAGTGCGACGTGCATCTACCCGTCGTCGTCATCGTCGACGTCGATCTCGACGTCGTCTCGTCCTCCATCCCCCTCCTCTTCCCACTACTCTCCCCCCTTGTCTTCATCCACTCCCCTCTACTCTCCTCCCCCCTCCACTCCCTCCTCCACCATTACTTCGTGGCCCCATCAAGCCCCCAACAAGACCCCAACACTACCCGACAAACCTGGAAGATGCTCGGAGACAGCCCGACAAGATGGAAAAGCGTCAAACGGACAACACGGGAACCAGCAGAATACCCCTGGATGCAGCACCTCACGAAACAGCCAACACAAGCACAGCAGGGCGCGCCATATAGTGATCCCCTTCTTTGTTTTTCTCTTCTTCGCAAGGCACGCCCACTTGTTCTCCAAGGTCGGGGTTCGTGGCAATATCAGGTCCCCGACCCTGAGGATGGGCCCCCGTTTAGCGCCCCCCTGGGGGGTCTGGGGGGGGGGCCCGGGACCCCCTCCCGCCCGCGGGGGGAACGCCGGCGGAAGCCGGCGGAAGACGGCGGAAGACGGCCTCATTTCGGCAGACACGCTTCCGCGCGGCGCGGGGGCCCCCAAGATGGTCGGCAAGATGTTCCGAGAGGGCACGAGTCGCCATCAGGTCGATCCAGGCCGTCCAAGATCGCGCCCGGATGGCCCAGGGAGCTAACAGGACGCTTCGGGAGGCTTCCGAGTGGCCTTCCCAGAGAGCCCCCAGTGTCAAAATGTATTGTATTCTTTGCAATGTTGGAATGTTGCAGGTTTTTTGGTTTTCGCGTCTTCGGCTTGCCGACGCACCAAGACAGCTCAAGAGGGCCCAAAAACCGCCCAAAGACGGCCTCAGAGGCCCCCGAGAAGGCGCCCAGACAATCAATCCAAGACGCCCTCATGACGGCCCAAGAGGTCCCCATGACGGCCTCCGAAAGCTCCAGGAACGGCCCAGAAACACCTCCAGAGTAGCAGCAGCAACCGGCATTTCAAGCTCACCGCCCAAGAAGACCCCCCAGAGGCCCCACGCGGCCTCCAGCAGGCACCAAACATCGCGCCCAGACGGCCCAGGGGGCCCCCAGGGCGTCTCGGGAGGCCCCCGAGAGGCCCCCCCAGAAAGCCCCAAGTGTCAACGTGTGTTGTTTTTCGCTGAGGTTTTGAAAGTTTCTCGGATTTCCACGTTTCGGCTCGCCGACGGTCCAAAACAGCCCACGAGGACTCAAAGACCGCCCCAAGACGGCCTAGGAGGCCTCCAACAGAGCGCTCAGACAACCCATCATGCCCTCAAGACGGCCCAAGACGCCCCCAGACCCCCCAGGGGGACACTAAACGGGACCCCCATCCTCGAGGTCGGGGAAAAAAAAGGTCAGAATTACAACGATTCCACGCTCGGAAAAAGTCAAACATTTGACCCTTCCAATGTTATTCGCCCGGTTTCGCCGCAGAGCCCCCGCAGACGGCCGACGCGGTTAAAAATGACCATCTGAGAAAATCGAAAGCACGATTCGATCGCCCAAGGGCCCCAGCAGTGCCCCGAACTGTTTGACGACAATACGGGCGCCCGCAGCAAGCATAATGAACATGGTCAACGGAGGCGCCCCCAGGACCACGTCACTCTGCCAAGACAAAAGATGGAAACGGCGTTCGCGCCCACGCTGTTGCAGGGCGCAGGACGCCCAACACGCCCCGAGGGGCAGCAGGAGTCGCCGCAGGATGGCCCGGGTGAATCCAGAGGAGGTAGACGCGGCCTACAACCTCCACCTCCTCCTCGCGATCCTCCACCCACCCACCCTCGCCCCCTCCCCCCCGTCCTGCTCCTCCCCCGCCTCCTCCTCTCACTCCCCATTCCCCCGCCCCCCCCCCCCCCTCTCATCCTTTCCCCCCCCTCGTCATCCTTGCGTTCTTCCATGCCCTCCTGTTCAATCCCCGTCGTTATCGCCCACTCCTTTTTCCCCCATTCCTCCGGCTCACTCCCCTGCGCCCCCCCCCCTTCCCCGACCCGCCCCCATCCCGATCCGCGCGCGTGCACAGGGGCGCGAGGGTTGGGAGCAAGTACAATGTTCAGATACGAAGCGGGGCACGACCTGCGCGCGGGCAAAGACATCGCGACGGCTGGGGGCAATATATAACGATGCTAACATGTGAAAATTCGCCGAGCGGCACGATCCGCGACCCGGCACAGGGATCGCAAAGGCCAGGGGTAAGATTGGACGGCGTTACAATCCGTCGACGGCACGATTTGCGAGCAGGCACAAATATGGCGAGGGTTGGGCGCCCCCCAGGCGCCTGCGACACGGCCGCGGGGCCCACGCCGCGGGCGCCCACGTGTCATAGCGGAAACGCGCCATGCAACGTTGCGCAATGCAGCGGCTCACGTCACGGCGCACTGCGGAGCGCCGCTTCTCGCGCGCATGATGCGTGAGATTTTTGCGACACGCGCATTGAATCTGCGTGGTTGGGCCTTAGGGACTGTATCTGATGCTGGCGTTATGACAACGTTGGAACAGCTTAAGTGGTGGCAATAAAGACACTCGCGCGATGCATGGGCGGCGGTTGCCCCCATAGTCCAAGCTGGGACGCGCGCGCGATAGCGCCATCCGTCGGCACCACCAAAACAAATTTCAAACAAATGCAAAAATATGTTGTCGGAGCTTCGGTTTTGTTTCCTGGTGGGCGCAAGACCTGAGAACGTCTCGCCATCGAAAATATGTCATTGTCGCAGCATGTAATAAAAACGCATTCCAATGACTTGGGGCTGCAGCACACACGCTATTTCTTCGAATTCCCCGAAGCCTGCGACGCGTGGCTGCGGTCTGCCCTCGGGGGCGCGATGCGAGGAATTTCCAAGCGCCAGAGGCTGGGCCTCGGTCGCCGTTCCTCTCGCCCCACCCCCAAAAGAAGACGCGCCCTCCTGCGTCGCAATGGCCAACGAGGCTATCTGAAGATCGCTTCGCACGACAGGCCGAGCCCGAGGCGCCGCCTGCATCTTTCCATCGCCGAGCGCGGCCGCGCCACGGGACTCGCGGAGTGCAGTCAAGTCAGGGCGCGCTTCCCTTTGTCGCGCAGGGTCCGCAGTGACCATGCGCAATTCAATATTCACCTGTTCTGCCCGATTAATAACATCATGACCACGAGCGTTCATAGATTCAACCATCGAGTTGGCATCTCCCCTCGCGCGTTGGACCATGGCAGCAGCCTGCGTCTCTTTCTCTTGCAACGCGCATTCTGCCGACCTATTAGATTATATACCCCCTGTAAAGAGTTCAGCAATGCGCATTGCCGGGCTTCTCTCGCAAACATTGCTCTTGCCTCTCGGCACCTCGTTTCCTGCTCTTTGTTTCATGGAGCTTCAACACTGATAGCTCGCGCCAACTCCTTCTCGTGTTGTTCGGCTTCCGTCGCGGACAGCCGGGCCCCCCCCGAGCGGCAAATTGGCTCAGTTGCGCCCGCCGAGCGACATGCCGGAAGGATTTCTCGCCAGCATAAGTTCGACGAATGTGCTCGCCCTTCTCATCCTTGAAGTGCGCACAACTCTTCGCGCAATCTCCTCTCGCCGGCCACCCTCTGCCCGCGCGGGCAGCGCATGGCCGGTCTTGGGGCGCCCAAGCGTTGGAGGCCACGCGCTGCCTGGGCGGACAGCGCGCGGCCTGTCTGGGGGCGCCCAATCGGCGCAGTTTCCTGCGCACGCGAATACAAGGACCACGCGTCGCCCAGGGAGGGCGCCGCATGGCGGGGGATGCAGCGGGACATGGCGGCGTCGCACTGGCTGGGGTCGCGGGCGCCACCGCCACCCAGAGCGCAGAATCTATGCCAGGCCGCCCCAGGCCCACCGCCCATCTGCTGCGCCCCCCCGACCCGGGCCGCCAGGGCCCCCTTCGAGCTGATGAATCCGAGCAAGGCGCGTGCTGGGACATCCTGGGGGCTCGCCCGATCCTGGCCCTGCTTCCTGCAGTCCTATGCGAACGCGCCCCGCCGGGCGCGGGCGCCCGGCACCGCGGCCCAGGTGTTCATGACGAGTAGCAGGAGCTCGCGCCGCGTAGGCAGACGGACCCCCCCGCGAGCCAGCGCCGGGGCGGCCAGCGACGCCAAAGCCGCCAACATGGCAGCCAACGGCCGCCGTCGAAGGGGGGGGGCCAAGAGCTTCAGGGGCGGGCAATGGGTTCACGTGCGGACGCCTGTCGGCGATGGCCCCAGTCGCCGGCTTGCGCCATTGACCTGGCGGGCTGCAAAGGCGGGCGCCACGCGCCGCCCCGACTGGCGGGCAGGGGGCGGGCGGGGGCGCCGGAGGGGGCGGCGGGCCGGGCGCGCGGGGGGCGTCAGGGAACGCGTCGGGGAAAGAACCATGAGAGACGTCGTCGCGGGGGGCGGCGGTCAGGGCGCCGTCGGGCACGGAGTCAGGAGGCGCGCGGGGCCGCGCGACGGCAGGCTCAGCGGCGTCGGACGGGGCGTTGGGCCCAGGCGCGTCGGTCTCGGCGTCGCCGTCGCCAGCTTGATCTGCCGGGCAGGGTCCGCCCGGCCGCTCGCGGTCGCAATGCCAGCGCTCATCTGGCTGCCCACCTCCGCACTGCTGGAATCGGGCACGCTGCGCAAGGTCGAGCTGCTGAGGTTCGTCGCGTCGTCTGCGGCGTTGCCGCTGGAGCGCGCCCTGCTGCTTGTGGTCGCGCAGCAGGAATCCGCCACTCTAGCCCCGACGGCGCTGCCGGCGTCCGCCCTGCTGCTCACAGCCCCGCATCTGGGCCCCACCTTCCAGCAGTGGCGACGAGGGCTCTTCAGGACGAGCAGCGGTCGAAGGACCCACCCTTTCACGGACGCACCAGGGCGCCGGCCGCGGCAGCGAAGGCTCTCCAAGACGCACGGCGGCGCCAAAGTCCCCCCTTCCCCCGCCCCCCAAACACCCCCCCCTCTCGAAAAATCCCCGCCGCCCCCGGGCCCGCCCAGGCGCCCGCCGCCCTCCTCCCCGCGCGCACCATGCACGCCGTCGAACGCGGCAACGTCTTGCGCGAGAACTCGCGCCGGTTTCTCGGCGCCCCGGCGGCCCCTGGACAACGGCCGCCATGGTCCAGGGGAACCGTGCGTTCCAGGCGGAGGAGGGCCGCCGTCGTCGCAGTCGCAGTCGCCCCGGCCCATGACCGCGACGGGGCCGCCTTCTGCAGGGGCTCAGATGCCGCCCCCCGGCCGACAGGGCCCGCCCGAACCGCTGTCGGAGGGCGGGCGCACTGGGGCGAGGGGGCCTTCAGCTGATCAGGTCTGCAGTTCTGCCCACCTCCTCCCGGGGCGGCGGCGATGCGCCGACCTGCGGGCCCAGCCCCCCAGCCGCCAGCAGCTGCAGCCCGAGGCTCGCCACGCAGCGGCGGCCGCATGAACCGCCGGGGCGCCTTGCCGCGGCGGCCTCTGGACAGGCGGCCGCATCGGGGAGGATTGCGCAGTTAGATGGCCGCCCGCGGCCCGCGCTCGATCCCAGGAGCCAGGGGGGCGCGCCAGCGGCGACGGCTGCGGTCGAGCAGGGGGGATCGGTCGTTCCCGCAGCATTGCCCCATTGCCTGTTGCCGCGCGCCGCTTGGGCATCGAGTTGCTGCTGCACGCTTCCTTCACCTGCGTGACTGGGGACGCCGGGGGCGGCCTGTGGGGCTGGGAGGGGGCCGCGATAGCCTTCTGGCCATGGGCGGCCGGGCCTCGTCGGGGCCGAACCTCCGCTTCCGGGGAGGCCGTTTCTGGGGCCACTAGGGGCGCCGCTTACCGCGCCCAGTCCCTGGGAGAGTACGTTGGCGTCGTCTCTGGGCGGAGACGACGCGGGTCGCGGGCGCGCCGCGCGCTGGCTGAACAACATCGATTGCGCAACGCCCGCCAATGGGGACGCCGCTACTCGCGGCAACTTCCTGTCTGGTGCCCCCATTAGGTCATCCCTGGGCGAGCCGAGCCAAAGCGGGGCGCCGCTGGGCCCCTCCGTCCACCCGCAACCTAGCAGAAGCGAAACGCGGGAAAAGCGACTATATCCCCCGACGGGTGAGCGGACGGCGTCGAAAGGCTCGCTCTGGGGAGAGGCTGCGCGGGTGCTATCGGGGGCCCAGCATTCCCCCGCCACTGGCCGCGGCAAATAATTGTTCGGATGGGGGCACTCTGCTGGCGTCAGCTCTGGGCATGGCCGACGCGGCCGAAGCGTCGCCAACCCCACCCTGTCCCCCCGGCGCCGCACAATCACTTTGAGGCTCGCTGCTGCGAGCGGTGGTGCAAGGTCCAGGCACACGGCTCGCATCCGCCTCGGCTTCAGCCAGCCCTGTCACAGGAAGGCCACTCTCGTGCGGGTGCTCTCTGTACCCTCCGCGTCGTTCTTCCACGCGCTGGGTAGACACGCAAGATTGCCACATCCTCCCAGCAGCCCGCAGCAGCCACTGGGCGACGGCCGCTAGGGTAGGGTAGGGGAGGACCGGCGGTCGCAGGATCGACCCCCCTCTGACGCGCCGAAGAGCCGACCGCGGGGACGAGGGGACTCCAGGACGCACAGCGGTGCCAGGATCTCCCCGACCACCGCCCGCCCGAAATCCTCCGAGCGACCGAGCATCCAGCCGCGGCGACGAAGGCTCTCCAGGACACGAGCACACACGCACGCACGCCTGCACGCAAGCAGCGTCGTCGCCGCCCTCGCTCTCCCCTCCTGCTCGACCGCCACCACGCGCATGTAGTCCTCCACGTCCCCCTCGGAGCCCTTGTCGATATTCCTTTCCTCCTCCTCCTCCTCCCCCAAGTCGGCGATCTTCACCTGATGCATCTCCTCGTCCGAAGGCAGCGGGCCACGGCGACGGGGTTCTTTGACTCCCGGGGAAACCGGCCGTGGCGACGAGGGCTCTCCAGGAAGAGCAGCGGCTCTGGGCTCGATGGTGGGCCCCGCGGCGCCCGCCGCGTGCTGGCCCAACCCCTCAGGGGTGGCCAACGAGGTGGCAGCAGGCGGTCTTACGGCCAGCGAAGCGTCGGCACCCAGCGCGGCCGCCGCCGACCAAAGGGCCGCACGGGCAGAGGCCACGGCGCAGGCGCCGGCCGCAGCGGCCGCAGCGGCCGCCCGCGGGGCCAGCCGCGGGGCCGACCGCGGCGCGGCGGCGCCAGCAGCGGCACCCGCCAGACAGCCGGGCGCGGCCGCGGCAGCGCCGAGGGCGACCGCGGCGGCGGCGGCGGCGGCGGCGCCAGCAGCCCTGGCGGCAGCGGGTGACGCCGCAGCAGGGACAGCGCCAGCCATGGAAGCCGCCGCGGCGAGGGGCCCAAGCAGCAACCAGGTGGCGGCGCCGCAGCGCAGGGGGCGGCAGCAGCGCGCCATTGCCACCGCCACCGCCGCGCCGCGCGGGACTCATCCGGCCCCAGCCCTCGGCGGCGGCGGACCCAGGTCGCGCCGACCAAGCTCGCGCCAGAGTGGCTTGAGCCAGAGGGGTACGGAAGTGCAGAACAACATGTGAGTCGATAGTTGTCGAGTCTCCGAAGGTCCACTGAGGGCTGGGCGCGAATTAATGGGGGCCGATAAAGGGGGGAGGAGACAGGTGCCATGTTCGGGCCCTAAAGGCCCCCGTCTGGCCTTTGCACCTTTTCAGCAGCCCCCGCTACCCCCCCCCATGCATCGCCCGCCTCCTAAGAGGAGGAACGTAAGGGGCGGACTGGCACAGGGGGGAAACATCGCCAAGAGCTCGGCGACAGCCCCCGATAGCAGGCTCGCAACAGGAGCCCGCCCGGCCAGGCAGCCTGCTCCAGCTGGCGCCCCACCGCGATCGCGGACGGATCCACGTCGAACGCCACGAGGCGGGAGTCGGCGGGCAGCCGCTTCAGGATCTCCATCGAGTGCCCGCCGCGGCCGAAGGTGCCTTCGACGGAGGCCGTAAGTTTTTGAGGGCCTGCTCTGGGGCCGCACTTGAACGTCGTACACCTTCTCGGCGAGCTGGGAGCCCATCTGGCTTTGGAGGAGGAGGTCCGAAATAGGATCTGGGCGCTAACTCTCGCGACTCAAGCGTGCTTGCAGAGACGGAAACCCGAAAAACGTACAGGGTAGAAGTCTCCGAAATGGGGACAAACGATGCCAGCCGCTTCAAGATCTCCATCGAGTGCCCGCCGCGGCCGAAAGTGCAGTGGGTAGAAACATCCCACACGAGCGACCAAAAGAAAGGGGTCTGACGCACGCTGACGCGGCGTTTTGGCGACGTCGTCGGCCTTCCTGAGGCCATCTTCGGCGTGTCTGGGGGCCTCTTGGGGCTCTTGGCAATCTTCAGGACCCTCTTGGTGTGTCGTGACGTGCTTGGGAGCGGGCCCGGGCAGTCCTGGGAGCACTGGGACCCCCCCAATGCACCCATGGGGGGGTACGGCACTGGCCCGCCCCCCCGCCCGCCCTCCCTAAGGTGCCGCGGCGGTTGTCTTAAGCGCCAAAGTGATGGCAATTATTTTTTACCGCCGGCAATCAACCGCCAGCACCTGCAGACATGGAAATCACGCTAAATGAATGTGACAGCCGCTGAAGTGAGAGCATGGGAGAACTTAAAAACTGAGATGTAATGATAGTAGTAGCTACGTTACGCGTATAGGTGCGATATGTATCGTCTGTGGTAAATTAAAGTTCTACCATTCCGATGTCCAGTGTAGCTGGTTGGCCGTTTCTTCACATTGGGCGTTGGTAGCTATTTATATAATACACGATGTGTGAAACCCCTGAGAGCTGAGCTGGTGTATCCACGTATGTGTGAGCGAACCTCGGGGGGCGATTGTCATTCTAACATTTGTCATCTGAAGTTTTGCTTGGGGGGTGCTGAGAATGACCCGAGGGGAAAACGGGCGTGCAGTTTACGCTGCACGGGGCCGAGGAGAGACAAGGAGGGATGTTGGGGCAGGTGAGGGCAACTGCGAGCAGGATGTTTGTCCTTTCCAGTAATGCCCCTGATCAAGATATGTTCTTCGAATAAGATCGGCGGCGCGCATTAGAGACCCTGGGAATGCCGCGTGCCACCTCCTCGAGGCTGGCTCGCGCCATGACTCGTCGTCCTCCCCCCCTCGCCCACTCGTGCACCCCCCATCCATTCTTAATTCGCCAATCTGGTACCGCATCAAGGTGGGGGGGAGGGGGCAACGGGTTATGACGCTACCCGACCTCGATCCAAGTCGAGGGCGCGTGACGCCACCGAGGCCAGAAATGTGGCCGCACGTGACACCAGTGGGTCCTTGCGACCTGCACGGTGCCATCTCGGGCGATCGGGCACCATCAGGGCAGAAAAGTACGAGCACATGAGCTTAAACGAGCCCGGCCGTGAAACGATTTACGAGGATGCTGGAACAGGAGGGTGAGATGAGGACGCGGACGAGGAAGAGGAGACAGGGAGGGCACGATATAATGATCACTCCAATGCGGCTGGCCGAGCTCGCTCTCTGCACACTCGAGGTGATTGCCTGAGAAATCGGGGGGTAAAAACAGTCCAGCTGCAACGTGTAGATAAATGTGCAGACGCAAATCCCACGTCATCCATTACCACAGTCGGTCCGCCTTCGGGTGCCGATCGAAACCATGCAATGCAAAGCAATTGGTGTTTCCTCCCTACTACCGCCCACTCCATCACATGCTACCGTTCACGCCTGACGTGCTGCCTGCGGTGGCAGCTGCAATCTCGCAAGCAAATGCACCATTACACAACAAGTGACCAACCGTTGGCCCACCATTGGCCAACCATCAACACCAACCATCGTACCGAGGCGACTGCCATCTGGCCGAGAGGCAATCGCGCGAGCCCAACGTGGTGTTGTCGGGCCCGCGTGGCAAAAAGGAAACAGGGGGCAACGTTGCAACCCTCGCGCATCCCTGGTCCCGAGTTGCAGCACACTCATTATATTAAGTTGGAGGCGGGTGGGTCGGGTGGATAACGATGAGAGTACGAGTGAGGGTGGCAACATAGTACGAGCGATGGGATCAGGAAGACGGGCGTGGGGGCGAGGGTAAGACGATCGTGGAGGCAGAGGGGTACGACATTAGGAACACTGATGATGATACTTCAATGGTTGACTCGCCGCCCCCGAGATCTCCCGATCGGCATTCGACCCAAGGTCCGCCCACACACTCCCATGGCCACCTCCCGCCTGTACCCCAGAATGTGCAGGCGCATATCATGTATGGTTGAATGTATGTATGCGGCTGTATTGTGTTGTTACTCTCGGTGTTGCTAGTTGGGGGGGGACAGGGGGCGAGGGTTGCAAACGAACGCATGCTAGCCAAACTCGCCGTCTGCGTGTATGCTATCACTGCACCTGGCGTTCCGATCAGTGATGGCGCAGTCGACCGCTAGGCAGGTCTGGTACACAAGGCCAGGGGGTACGCCGCAGACTGCTTCTGGCTCTTCGACGCCGATACCCAGGACTTGGAAGCTGCACCCCACCACGAGCCAGTAGCTGATTCAGCAGCCTCCTCGCTCCGATGGGTATTGACGTAGAGCGGCGTCGCGCCAGAAGCAGCCTGCTGAACCATGCGTATACGACAGACGTGAGGGTGGGCGGAGGGGGTGTACGATTGTGAAGATGAAAGTTGCGAAAGTTGTCAGTACGAGGCCATGGGGCGGAACTGCAGGGCAGTGTTTTTGTTGCGCCCATGAGCGCTGATTTTAGAACCCGACACACTCCACACCAGCTTTTCCCAAACAAGGTTGCGGCGGCCCAGTGTTCGACGCGCGAACGGTCGGTTTCTGTCCATGGTCGGACCCGCCACGAGTTGGCTTCGCGCGCCCTCGCGCCCGCCCCCCTCCCATGATCCGTTGTTCCTCCATGGTCACTTCTGTTAAGTTGCTCATCCTTGCTTCCCTCGTGTCTCCCCCGTCGAATCCACCCGCATCTCTCGTTCGTTCCCCCCTCTCTTCAGTTCGCCAACCTGCCCTCCTTCCACATCGCCTCGGCTCGATCCTCATTCCTCGTATCACGGATAGCTCCGCCCCCCTCTCGCCAGTTTTCCCCGTGCCACCGCTGCCTTGAGTGCATCATATGCCTCCGCTTGCGTGCATCCGAGGAACCTGTCGAATAGCTCGCGCGGCCAGGTTGTATAGATTTCGAGAGGTTTGCGGCTAGTGCCCCCGAAACGCCCAGCATACGTGATGCACCGAGTAAAACGAAACAGCGCCAACGTATCACACACGCCTGGCATCTTGAAAAATATCGAACAAATTGGCTGCTCGATGCAGGCGCACACGTTCCTCGTAGCACATAAGCCAAGTAACCATGATCTCCACCCCCTCTGCACGAATGGGGGATGACGCCAATTACCATTGAAACTACTATTTGGGGGGGAGATTTGAGACGGCCCTCCTCCGCGGCGCCGCGCTCGTCGGCGGACCTCCCCACCCTAGACAAGCGCGTTCCACTACTCGCAACATAACTACTCACAAATGGCCTGCATTCGCCGCGGGGGATCTGCGACATTTTACATCTAGAAAGACACATGTTTTTCGGACGTTTGCGAGTAATTAGGCACTTTGCGAGTAGTGGAACGCGCTCGGTGACACCCGCTCCGTCGTCGTCGTGGCGAGCGTCGCGGACTCCCCCGCCCCGGGCGCTCTTGGGGGCAAGATCTTGAGGGCCTCCTGGGCCGTCTTGGAGCGCCGGCAGCCCGAGACGGCGAGAGCTCTACAAGCCTTCAGAAGCCCCAGGAGAAACCATGATTATGGCATCTCGGGCCCCCCGGGTGCCGTCCACGTACGTGCCGGGCAGCCCGGGAGCCAGCAGCGCCTGTAGCGTCTCCTCCAGGAGCACGGGGATGTGCCCCGTGCGCAGCTGCGGCGCGGGCGGCGTGCCCCCGGAGGTCTGCATGCGGGCATCCGACGGCGGCGCGATCGGCACCCCGGCGCGCTCCTCGGAAAGCTCCTCGGGAAGAAGAAACGAGCTGTCCTACAGAGGCCTCCCAGGTCGGAGGATCGCGCCGCATCGGCGATGCATCGGCGATGCATCGGCAACCTCGGCGATGCATCGGCGAAGTCCGCGTGGAGGAAATCGGGCCATGCATCGCGCCGCATCGCCGATGCATCGGGACGCAGAAGGTCATACCAGTACTCTGTGCTGCTGTTGAAGGCGCACGTCCTACACGAGCGTGTAGTACACGAACCTTCGAGTCTCGCTTCCCAAGCGGTATGGGCAGACAGCGCCCGCCGTGGAGCTTCTACTTCAAGATTTCCAAGCGTGCGCGTCGCCCTTGCGTGGCCGACGCACGCACCGTATAGTAGAAGTATGTTGGGATGAGGTTCACGCGGCGTCGTCTCCATCAGGGGGGTGTTGTGACCGAAACTGTGCGCCCGAATGTGACCGAAACTGGCGCCCAAACTCTTCCGAACGTGAAAATGTGTAGCAGGCATTCTGGGTTTGAAACCAAATCCGTTAACAATTTCGGTTATACATGAGATCACACGACGCTCTCAGTCACAAGTTCGGAGACATGTTCGGTCGATACTTTTGCTCGGTCACATACCTCTTCGGCTGATAGAGGCCGGGCGCCATGATCATGGCGTCGACACTGCTCACAACGGACGATGTTGCTCTGGCTCGGGTCCCGGGGCCCTCACGGATCGATCCGGCTCGAAAACGCCTGACAGACATGGAGTCTAGAGCTCGGGTCGTGATTTGTCGCGATGTGCTATTTCTCGGCGGCGAGCTCGGAGGGGAAGCGAGAAGGGGCGGGCCTTCTCAGGAGGCTCGGAAGTCCCCCGGCCTTCTGAGAAGTTTTCTAAGCCTTCCCCGAAGACACAGAAGAGTTCTCAGAAGGCCAGAGCGCTTCTGAGAAGTCCCGCCGCCTTCTGAGAAGGCCTTCTCCTTCTCACTTCCCCCCCGTCGCTCGCCGCCGAACTTTGGTCGTGGCGTCGGATCTCAGGCTCCCGAAGGCCCGCGCAGATTTCTGACCCCCCCCCCTGGCGACGCCGGTGGCGCCGCCCCTGGCGCGGTCCGCGCTCCGGGGAGGGGTGCTCCAGCACCGATGCGCAAAATGCGAGCGCCCATCGCTGCCGCTGGCGCACTCCGCGCGCCAGAGACGGGAGTCAAGCGCGGTTCTAAGCAGTCCGCGCGGACCTCCGAAAGAGAGTGTGTCTACGTTGCGGGGCCGAAAAACATACATCACCACCACCACCACCACCACCACCACCACCACCACCACCACCACCGCGTCCCTCACCCCCTCCCTCTCCTAGGAAGGAGGAGGGGAAGAGACGGGTGGAGTAGGGAAGGAAAACTGCGGTGGTGGTGGTAGTGCAGATTTTTGGGACCCGCATGTAACGTTTTCTCTGGTTCGGTCCTTCCAGCGCCCCCACAAGTCCGTCCCAGAGGGAAGCGCGCCGAGCGCCCCAGCGCCAGCGTCTGGGCCGAGGCCCGCGACCTCGGAGAAGCTGAGGGTGCCGTCCTTGTGCGCCCGGAACCTCTCCAAGAAGCTGGCGAACTTCTCGTCGCTGTCGGGCGGGGCGTCCCTGGGCCCAGGCGGTCGCCGCCCCGCCCGCGCGCACACGACGGCCATCACGTCCCGGCAGTTCGCCAGGTCCCCCCCCGCCACCACGCGCGCGAGCTCCTCGCTGCTAAAGGAGCGCAGCAAATCCTCCACCTCCGGCGAGAGGTACCGCTGGTTCAGCTGCAGGAAGGGCATCAGCTCCTCTGGGGGAAGAAAACATGGCATGAACATAAACTTTAGACAGTCCGCGCGGACCGTCGAAAACGTACAGTCGGAGTTGATTGGAGAGGGCATGCGAGAGGACACAAGAGCCTTCCGATGGCCACAGTGCTGTAGGACTACGGAGGCATGGGTCGCGAAACTCAGGACACAGGGGCACCCTTGAATTGGCAGGGTCGTCCCACGAATCAACCTCGGCTGTATGGTTCTGCTGTTTTTTCTTCGATCCTCGGGAGGATCGTGCCGCAGGCCCCCAGAAGGAATGCCGGCGCGGGCCGCTGGCCGCTGCACCCTGGAGCGGATGACGGCCATGACGTCGCGGCAGTTCGCCAGGTCGCCTCCCGCGGCGACGCGCCGAACCTCCTCTGGGAGGGCGCTCACCGTGCACCCACCACCGCTCCTGGCCACGCACATCCTGGGCCCAGCATCGGCGTGCAAAAACGAGCGCGGAGCACATCCACATCCAACATCGGGTGAGCCTTCGTGGGGGCCTCTGTGACCTCCGCGGCCATATCATGAGCATGCTGTCGACTGATGTTCATCCAGATTTCAACCACCCCTCTTCACCCTTTCGTCGAGAGTTCGTCAAGATCTCGTCCAAATGTCAACCAAATCCGGTGAAACTCAAACGAAACACCCAAGACCGCAAGGAATGTGGGGACCCTCTGAGGCTCCCATGAAGGACCACACAATCCATGCCCTTGCGGGCTGGATTCTGGGGCGCGATCCCATCGATACGCGATCCCAGCGCGGGACGTCCGCGCAAATCCACACAGTCTCCATGTGGTCTCGGCTGAAGAGTCCAGACCGCGAGGCTGCGCATATATGTTTACCGCGAACGAATGTGCGCCCTACTGACTTGACCGGGCAGGCTCGATGAACCTCAGAACATGTGTTAGCGCCAACGTGTGCTTCCACGGAAGCCCTTCAGGCGCAAGCGCTAAAATGAGGGCTGGCACTGTCTGCCTTTTACCCGTGGAACTGCCGAACGGGGTAACGCACACGTTGGGCTCACACATGCCCAGAAGACCATCGAGAAGCGCGTGTACCGATCCTGGAAACAGGGTGAACCTGGCCGGGATCGGTGCTCGGCGCACGGGCCAGCATCCCCTTCGATCCTCCGCGCTCAGTGAGCGCAGCAGCTGCTCCGCCTTCGGATGTCTAAGTGCTGACCCAGGTCCATGCAAACCCAGGTCGGTCACGCTTTGCAAGATCCTGCAAACTCCTTCAGGCTCCTGCAGGACCCTTCGCGCTAATGCGGGTCAATGCAACCCTGGCTTTGCAGGATTCTGCAAAAGCCGGCGCTCTGGCTGACCCTCGTTTGCATTGACCCCTTGAAGGGCAACAATGGGGGGGGACTGGCATAGGGGGGAGGTAACAATCGGCCTGGAATCGGCGATACATCGCCGACAGATCGGCGATAGGCCCCCGACGGTGAATCCGCACGATCCTGGGCAGGCTGGCGGTACTGGGCCCGTACTGGCGACGAATGAGCGCGATTGGGGGTCGATGCATCCCACCCTCCCTGTGCCGCTCCCCCCCCCTATCGTTAGGTCGGGCATGTCCCCCTACAGGCGGATTTTGGACGAAACAAAAAAAAATAGCCTGGCGAAGGACCCAACCATATGCAGTTGTGAATGCCGCAATTGTGCTGGGTGGTGGCGGACGCTTGCGGGCGGTGCCACTGGGACCTTCGGTGGAGCTCCCTATGGGGCCACGAAACGCTGTACTGGGTGGGCGAGACGCGGTCAGCAAGGGCTGTGCTGCGTGGTGGCGGACGCATGCGAGCGGTGCCACTGGGACCTTCGGTGGAGCTCCCTATGGGGCCACGAAACGCTGTACTGGGTGGGTGAAACGCAGGCAGGGAGCAAGGGCTGTGCAGGGTGGTGGCGGACGCATGCGGGCGGTGCCGCTGGGACCTTTGGTGGAGCTCCCTATAGGGCTACGAAGCGCTGTTCTGGGTGGGTGAAGCGCAGGGAACAAGGGCTGTGCTGGGTGGTGGCGGACGCAAGCGGGCAGTGCCACTGGGACCTTTGGTGGAGCCCCCTATGGGGCCACGAAACGTGCGAGGGGTGTGCCAGAATGGGGTGTGGAACCGCATGCCAGCGCAGCCACTGGGGCCTTCGGTGGAGCTCCCTATGGGGCCACGAAGCGTGTGAGGGGTGTGCCAAATGGGGGGTGGAACCGCATGCGAGCGCAGCCACTGGGGCCTTCGGTGGAGCTCCCTATGGGGCCACGAAACGTGTGAGGGGTGTGCCAGAATGGGGGGTGGAACCGCATGCGGGCGCAGCCACTGGTGCCGTCGGTGGAGCTCCCTGGGGCCACGAAACGTGTGAGGGGTGTGCCACCGCATGCAGCCACTGTACAGAAAGGGTGAAGCGCCATGACGTGGAACCGCATGGCGGGCGCAGCCACACTGGGTGCCTTCGGGTGGCCACTGGGGAGCTCCCTATGGGGCCACGAAACGTGTGAGGGGTGTGCCAGAATGGGGGGTGGAACCGCATGCGGGCGCAGCCACTGGGGCCTTCGGTGGAGCTCCCTATGGGGCCACGAAACGTGTGAGGGGTGTGCCAGAATGGGGGGTGGAACCGCATGCGGGCGCAGCCACTGGGGCCTTCGGTGGAGCTCCCTATGGGGCCACGAAACGTGTGAGGGGTGTGCCAGAATGGGGGGTGGAACCGCATGCGGGCGCAGCCACTGGGGCCTTCGGTGGAGCTCCCTATGGGGCCACGAAACGTGTGAGGGGTGTGCCAGAATGGGGGGTGGAACCGCATGCGGGCGCAGCCACTGGGGCCTTCGGTGGAGCTCCCTATGGGGCCACGAAACGTGTGAGGGGTGTGCCAGAATGGGGGGTGGAACCGCATGCGGGCGCAGCCACTGGGGCCTTCGGTGGAGCTCCCTATGGGGCCACGAAACG
The DNA here is from genome assembly GCA_963575745.1 of Prorocentrum cordatum. NCBI lineage: Eukaryota > Dinophyceae > Prorocentrales > Prorocentraceae > Prorocentrum > Prorocentrum cordatum. The sequence goes on from CAUYUJ010022125.1 coordinate 60,349, forward strand.
TGTGAGGGGTGTGCCAGAATGGGGGGTGGAACCGCATGCGGGCGCAGCCACTGGGGCCTTCGGTGGAGCTCCCTATGGGGCCACGAAACGTGTGAGGGGTGTGCCAGAATGGGGGGTGGAACCGCATGCGGGCGCAGCCACTGGGGCCTTCGGTGGAGCTCCCTATGGGGCCACGAAACGTGTGAGGGGTGTGCCAGAATGGGGGGTGGAACCGCATGCGGGCGCAGCCACTGGGGCCTTCGGTGGAGCTCCCTATGGGGCCACGAAACGTGTGAGGGGTGTGCCAGAATGGGGGGTGGAACCGCATGCGGGCGCAGCCACTGGGGCCTTCGGTGGAGCTCCCTATGGGGCCACGAAACGTGTGAGGGGTGTGCCAGAATGGGGGGTGGAACCGCATGCGGGCGCAGCCACTGGGGCCTTCGGTGGAGCTCCCTATGGGGCAACGAAACGTGTGAGGGGTGTGCCAGAATGGGTGTGGGAGGGGGAGGAGGGGGGAGGAAGGGGAGGAGGAGGAAGGAGGAGGAAGGAACGCGGTGCGACGTCTCTTCAAAACGAGGACCCAACACCACAGGATGGTTGGGAAATAGCCTAACAATATTCCAATTCGCCTGGCGAAGGACCCATATGCAATTGTGAATGCCGCAATTGTGCTGGGCGGTGGCGGACGCTTGCGGGCGGTGCCACTGGGACCTTCGGTGGAGCTCCCTATGGGGCCACGAAACGCTGTACTGGGTGGGCGAGACGCGGTCAGCAAGGGCTGTGCTGCGTGGTGGCGGACGCATGCGAGCGGTGCCACTGGGACCTTCGGTGGAGCTCCCTATGGGGCCACGAAACGCTGTACTGGGTGGGTGAAACGCAGGCAGGGAGCAAGGGCTGCGCAGGGTGGTGGCGGACGCATGCGGGCGGTGCCGCTGGGACCTTTGGTGGAGCTCCCTATAGGGCTACGAAGCGCTGTTCTGGGTGGGTGAAGCGCAGGGAACAAGGGCTGTGCTGGGTGGTGGCGGACGCAAGCGGGCAGTGCCACTGGGACCTTTGGTGGAGCCCCCTATGGGGCCACGAAACGTGCGAGGGGTGTGCCAGAATGGGGGGCGGAACCGCATGCCAGCGCAGCCACTGGGGCCTTCGGTGGAGCTCCTTATGGAGCCACGAAACGTGTGAGGGGTGTGCCGACATGGAGGATGGAACCGCATGCGGGCGCAGCCACTGGGGCCTTCGGTGGAGCTCCCTATGGGGCCACGAGACGTGAAGGGCGTGCCGAAAAAAAAGGGTGGGGCCGCATGCGAGCGCAGCCACTGGGGCCTTCGGTGGAGCTCTCTATGGGGCCACGAACCGTGTGAGGGGTGTGCCGAAATGGGGGGGGGAACCACATGCGAGCGCAGCCACTGGGGCGTTCGGTGGAGCTCCCCATGGAGCCACCCACGAAGCGTGTGAGGGGTGTGCCGAAATGGGGGGTGGAACCGCATGCGGGCGCAGCCACTGGGGCCTTCGGTGGAGCTCCCTATGGGGCCACGAACGTGTGAGGGGTGTGCCAGAATGGGGGGTGGAACCGCATGCGGGCGCAGCCACTGGGGCCTTCGGTGGAGCTCCCTATGGGGCCACGAAACGTGTGAGGGGTGTGCCAGAATGGGGGGTGGAACCGCATGCGGGCGCAGCCACTGGGGCCTTCGGTGGAGCTCCCTATGGGGCCACGAAACGTGTGAGGGGTGTGCCAGAATGGGGGGTGGAACCGCATGCGGGCGCAGCCACTGGGGCCTTCGGTGGAGCTCCCTATGGGGCCACGAACGTGTGAGGGGTGTGCCAAAATGGGGGGTGGAACCGCATGCGGGCGCAGCCACTGGGGCCTTCGGTGGAGCTCCCTATGGGGCCACGAAACGTGTGAGGGGTGTGCCAGAATGGGGGGTGGAACCGCATGCGGGCGCAGCCACTGTGGAGCCTTCGGTGGAGCTCCCTATGGGGCCACGAAACGTGTGAGGGGTGTGCCAGAATGGGGGTGGAACCGCATGCGGGCGCAGCCACTGGGGCCTTCGGTGGAGCTCCCTATGGGGCCACGAAACGTGTGAGGGGTGTGCCAGAATGGGGGGTGGAACCGCATGCGGGCGCAGCCACTGGGGCCTTCGGTGGAGCTCCCTATGGGGCCACGAAACGTGTGAGGGGTGTGCCAGAATGGGGGGTGGAACCGCATGCGGGCGCAGCCACTGGGGCCTTCGGTGGAGCTCCCTATGGGGCCACGAAACGTGTGAGGGGTGTGCCAGAATGGGTGTGGGAGGGGGAGGAGGGGGGAGGAAGGGGAGGAGGAGGAAGGAGGAGGAGGAACGCGGGGCAACGTCTCTTCAAAACGAGGACCCAACACCACAGAATGGTTGGGAAAAAAGGTCAGAATCATAGTCGAAAAATCGGCCCCAGACTGTTTTTCTTTTACCATTTTGGGGCTTTCCCCCTGTAGCGGGACAGGCCCGACTCAACCTTGTCGTTGCCCGTGGCCCCCGTCCCAAAGCTCTCGGCGCCTCGGGCGAGATGTGCCGCCGGTTCGCCTGCAGGAGCCCCTCGAGCTCCTCTCGGCGGCGCGCACGCAGAGGTGGCGCCGAGGGGCGGGGCCCTTCTGCGAGGGCGGGGGGACGTCTCGGAGGAGGCCAGGGCGGGGGGGCGGGGGGGCGAGGGCGGGGGCCCTTCCGCGAGGGGGGGCGAGGGCGAGGGCGGGCGGGGCGAGGGCGAGGCCGGGCGGAGGGGGGGCGAGGGCGGGGCCCTTCTGCGAGGGCGAGGCCGGGGGGAGGGGGGTCTCTGAGGAGGCCAGGGCCTCCTCAGAGGGGCCCATAGGCTGCTGGGGAGGCAGAAACGCCTGCGGGCCTCGCGCGGCAACGTGAGACACGATTTGCGTCGGGTCTACGTCGGAGGCACGTCGGGTGACGTCGCATCTACGTCTGATGTACGTCGGACGTTCGCTGGAGCATCGCTGCGCAAACGTCGACCCAGATCTTACGGAGCGGACGTGTGATCTCAATCATACATCTGTTGCGCGCCACGCGAGGCCTCCAGGATTTTCCTCATGGGCCCCCCACAAAAAATCGCCCAGGGGCTTCTGAGAAGGCCGCTGGGAAGCTGGGAGGGCTCATGAGAGGCCACCATCGACTACACGCAAGAGACCCTGGGCTCGAAAGCCCTTTGGTGTACGACTTCCGGGTGCCGCGGGGAGACCAAACCCGAGCGAACAACATGCTGCCATCGCATCACGTTCAGTCATCTGGGAGCCCCAGTAAGCCCGCACAAAAAGGTCACCCCGACGAAAGACCGCTCTGACGTGTCGCCGACACCAACCGCCTGCCCTCTTGGACATACCCCCCCCCCGTCCTTGACGGCCGCCCCCCTCTTCCCAGAAGTCCGACGTCGTGCAAGAGCGAGGCTCCCCAAAGGTCAGGACCTCTTCTGGGGACCGGCCTTCAGCCCGAGCCAATTCTTGACGGCCCCGGGGCCCGGCAAGGGCCCATCGGAGGCCTGAAACTTCCGCTGGGATGCCTCGTCAAGGCGCGAGGAAGCCAAGATTTCTTGAAGTCCGACACTGCGAACCAAGTACAGCGCCGCGAGAAAGCTAGAGCAGGGTAAGACGAAGCCAGGACGAGGATAAAATCTGGCAAGGATAAGTCGAGAATCTCTGAGGTCCAGCGGATCTGAAGGATGCCTCGGGCGCCGCGGCCTTCTCAAAGCGTTCCAGAACGCTCCGAGAGCGTTCCGGAACACTCTGGCCCGTCCGAGAGGGGCCCTGGATCCCGTCTTCCTGCTGCATTATTCGGGCCCGGGTCGGTCCGTGATGGCCGCGGGGCCCGCAACCGGGGGAACACGTCCAGCGGCGGAGGAGGCAGAGGAGGAGGCGGAGGAGGAGGAGGCCGAGGCGGAGGCGGAGGAGGAGGCGGAGGAGTGGCGGAACGACAGTCACACGCACGCACTGCGCGGCCAAATCGCTGGGCCCCCTCCCCGCCCCTGCAGCGCCCGGATCTCGGGGTTGCGCGAGCCACGAAATCCTCGCCCGCAGGCCCCAGCAGCGGCCCCCGGTCGCCGCCCGGCCGCGCGTAGGACTCCCACGGGCTCCCCGGGGGCCCTCCGACCACTCGCGGGCCGACTGCTCCAGCAGGGGCCGCTGGCGCCGTGGGCTGCCGCTGCAGGCGGGAGCGGATGACGCCCACGACGTCCCGGCAGTTGTCGAGGCCCCCTTCGGGGAGGGCTGCGTGTTCGACCCTGGACCCCTTCTGGCCCATATCGGTTCCGAGCCTTGCGCGGCGGTCTTCGGCCGTCTTCGGCGGGCTTCGGCGGTTTCCAGCGGTCTTCTGGCGGTCTTCGGCGGTCTCCGACGGCCTTTGGCGGCTTCCAGGGGTCTTCGGCGCGAAGGCTGGATGGCTCCGTTCAAGAAGGGGACCATGATCGAACACCCTACGGGGGAGAAAAAAGGTGAGCACCAAGACCTCCGACGCACTGAAAAACTCGAGGCGGAGGTGTCCTCGTTTCTGGCCGAGGGGGCCCCTCGCTGGGCCCTGGGACCGTCGAAAAACGACTCTGTCCGGAGAGCCTGCCCTGGGGCAAGGGTCGGGACGCCCAGGCGCCGCGCATCGAAACTCAAGACATCGCTCTCCCTTCGCTTCGGGGGGCTACGTGGGGGGGGGGGGGGGCTACGCTGTCCCTGTGCTTCGGCCTCCAGGGCCCCTTGGGCGACCAAGAGTGGGGACCCGGGATGGAGAGGTGGCGCGGAGCTCTGAGGCCACGGATGGAGCAAGTCGCGCCGACGGGTGCCTGGGAAAAACTGCCGACCTGTGCAGCCTCCGATCTGACGTTTCCGATCCGCGGCTCTTGAACTCCCGACCCCTGTACTTGTTCGGCGGCGAGCCCGGAGGGGAAGCGAGAAGGGGCGGGCCTTCTCAGGAGGCTCGGAAGTCCCCCGGCCTTCTGAGAAGTTTCCTAAGCCTTCCCCGAAGACACAGAAGAGTTATCAGAAGGCCAGAGCGCTTCTGAGAAGTCCCGCCGCCTTCTGAGAAGGCCTTCTCCTTCTCACTTCCCCCCCTCGTTCGCCGCCGACTTTTTGCTGCGTCCCGAGAGCGGCCGCCAGGGGCCGCAGTGAGAGAGCAACGCCTCGCTCGGGGAGAAGCATGAGCGAAGAAAACAAGCGGCCTTCCACCGAGGCTCACGCGGGCCGAGGGTGCTCACGCGCGGCCTTGCGCAAGAAGCTTACGCGCGAATGTCGGCGCAATCGACCCCGTCGTGTTCCGTCGCTCATATGTCGTCGCCGTCGTCGTCGTCGTCGTCGTCGTCGTCGTCGTCGGAGGAGGAGGAGGAGGAGGAGGAGGAGGAGGAGGAGGAGGAGGAGGGCGACGAGGAGGAGGAGGAGGAGGAGGAGGGCGACGAGGAGGAGGAGGAGGAGGAGGAGGAGGGAGGAGGGGGAGGAGGCGGAGGAGAAGGTAGGAGGGAGGAGGGAGGAGGGAGGGATGTAGGAGGTACGAGGTAGGAGGTAGGACTGGACTGGTCCTCCAGAGGAGGCGGTCGGAGGCCTCATGCATGGCCGCCTTTTCGTGGGGGGCGCCTGGGGCCCGGGAGGGCCGTCGTGCGCGACCCCACGCCGACCAAGCTTGAGTCCGCCTCCGCATTCTGAAGGGGGAGGAGTGGGTGGAGCTGGGCTACAGGCCCCGCCCTCCCCAGCACCGTCCCGTCTTCGGAAGTGGGGGGTCGGAGAAAAGCCTGGCCGTGGAGGGGGAATTGGCCAATCGGAGGAGAGCCGGAGGGCCTCTCCGATTGGAGCTCTTGCATGACCTTCCGACCGAGGCCCTGCCAGTGCATGGCGCAGATGCGTGGCGCGGCGTCGGAAGGAAGGGGGGGAGAGCCATTCCCAGGGAGAGGAGGGGGGAGGGGCCAATCCACCTGAACCTCAGCGTGCCCAGCCTGGCTCAGCCCGACCCTCCGGCTCCGGAGGGAGGGAGAGGAGGTGGGACGCAGGCAAGGAGGACGGGCCGAGCGGAGGAAAGGCGAGCTTTTAGTCCGCCACTCGGCCCCAGAACCTCGACACAGCGAGGTCAATGTCTCTGGCGAGGGTGGCTGCCTCCGCGAATCCGGCCTCCCCTGGGCGGACCGAGAGGATCTCGCGGACCGCTGCTTCCCTGGACGGCGGAGGCGGGGAGCCGCGCGCTGCCCAGAATGCCGCTCTCGCCACGCCAGTGTTGCTGCAGCTCCCCAGGACATGCAGCATGGGGCTGAGAATCTGCCCCTGACAGCAGACACAGACCTGCCGTCGGGCCCTCGAGCGGACTCCTGCTGAGTGGCTCAAGACAAGGAGCTGGCACCGGAGCCGACTGAGGGAGCGCTGGCCGAAGAGGGCCGTGCTGGGCAGGCGCAGAGAGAGCGCTGTGGAAAGGTCATCCCGGGGCACTGGGCCGAGCGAAAGCGGGGCGGGCACTCGGACCCGCGTGTGCAGTCGTAGGCGTAGGGCTGCGCTGCATCTGGCCTTGAGGGTGTCCCGGATGTGTACTTTGTACGCCGGGAGGGCGGACTCCCCCCTTGCAGCGCCGATCCAGGCGGGCCAGTCCGGCAGACCCCATTCTTCCAACAGCGCCAGCGAGACAATCGCCCAGGTGCGCCCTGGAGATACATGGCCGTGCACAAACGTGCACAGGACGAGGAGGAGGAGGAGGAGGATTTTTGTTAAACATCCACAGTGCAGCCACGATGCAACTGAGGGGCGGCGAAACCCTCAGAGGACGCACGCTTGGCGTAAAAAGCCACCCGGGACGGCGTTGCGCCCAGGGAGGCTACCCCTCCTCTCTGAGGGAGGGTGGGATGAGCATCGGTCGGGGCAACTGGCTTCCCAGCTGCCTCCATGCCCAATGCACCCACTGGCTTCTCCTGCGCAGCGGCCACCAGGGGCCAGCGAGGACAGCCTGGTCGTGCTCCAGGGAAGCTAAAACCCGACTGGGAAAAGGAGGGGGGGCAGGGCAACGGCGGCGGGAGGAACCTCAAGGCTCGGGTTCGGGGCAGGCTGCGTAACCTGCACCCCCCGCTGACGCGCCCGCAACTCCCACCGAGAAAAGAAGAAAGGGGATGGGGACAACAAACGGGGGAGGAACCCCAAGGCTCGGGTACCATGGCAGGCTGCGTAACCTGCACCACCCCCGAGAGAGCCCCAACCCCAGACAACCCCAGCGCAATCCAGGGAAACAAGAAACCGAAACTGTGGCACAGCATCGGTCGGGGCGGACATCACCCCCGTGCAAGGCCACAAGGACATCCATCCACACGCGCAGCGCACCTTCCCCCACAAGTGTGGGGCCTGATACCCGTGCAGAAAACGCTCGCACGTACGCACAGAGCAAGACTACCTGGCCGACGCCAGGACAATGCGCAATATTAACCCCTGGTGTAAAGAACGCCAGGACGTAAGCACTTACACAGCTGAACCTGGGAAGAGAAAACACCAGCACCCGAGGCTTCACATCGGTCAGGGCGGAAACCACCCCCGCGCAAGGCCCACGGGATAAGCCATCCACCCGTGCAGTACACCTTCCCCCACAACTGGGGTGCCTGATACGCGTGCAGGCAGCGCGCGCGCACACGTACAAGGAACAAGCAAGTTAGGCGACGCCAGGACGACTCGGCAATGCCTACCCCTGGTGTGAAAAACGCCAGGACGATAGGCACGCCCTATCCCTGGTGTGGGCCTGTCACTCAGACTAAAAGTCAGCACACAAGAAGAAAGGCGGAGTCACCGCTCCCAATAGAAACAACAGAAGTGGGGCAAAAAGACACCCGAACAAATCAATCCGAAGAGTCAGACTCGACAGCGCAATCCGCATTGCCAGCTCTCTGTCATCCATGCAGGCCAGAACTGGCAGCAGGGCCCTGAGCCCCCGTGGCGGAGCTCTCCAGACGAGGCCCGCTAGCCACTTGTCGGAGCGATCTGGGCTCGACTTCATCCACAAGACCGTCGAGGGGGGGAGGCACGGACGAGTCGAGGGGAACAAAATCAGCTGGCAGCTCTTCAGATCTGCCTACACCCAGCCTCTTCCCGGGGTATCGTCCCTGGATGATGTTATTGAACTTAGTGCGGCCGCGGCCTTTCAATTCAAGTGCACAAGCCTTCGAGAGCGACGTTTTAACAAAAACAGCCTGATGCATATACCCGCCACACATTGGGCAAACAAAGAAATCGGCACCATCCGTACACGGCAACACCACGACACTGTGCCCCAAAGAATCCGCCACGTCCAGATCATGGTGGCTTGGTAACAGAACGCGAGCCGATTCTACAAAAGGAGGAGGAGAAGGAGGAGGGAGAGGAGAAGGAGGAGGAGGAGGAGGAGAAGGAGGAGGAGGAGGAGGAGGAAGGGAGGAGGGAGGAGGGAGGGAGGAGGGAGGAGGGAGGAGGGAGGAGGGAGGAAGGGAGGAGGAGAAAGGAGGTCTGGTTGCCGATATCTGACGATATGCCCAAGACCTTTCCCAGGGTGCGCCCTGGCCGGGATTCCGAGGCGAGTCCAAAAGTGGCGGCGAAACCCGCCGACCGTGACCTTCCAGGGACGCAAAAAAAACAGGACCTCGCAACCTCAGCTCCATATGAGGTTTCGATGCAGTCCAGATGCGTCGATGGGCCCAGAGGGCGTTTTCCAGACACTCTGAGGGACAGATGAGGAGGAGGAGGAGGAGGAAGAAGAAGAGAAGGCCCGAAGAGGTGAGAACGAGGGAGGGCATCCGAATCGGCATCTTCTCTCCTCTCCCTTCTGGCCCCCCGACCCCCGCAGGGGTCTATCATGCCGCTGTTGTAATCCCACGTCAAAGCTTGGTGGTCCTGTGACCCAGCACAGGCCCCTGGAGGCCGAACTTGAAGGAACACCTCGGAGCTCCCTCCCCGATCCTCTTCGAAATTATGTATTGCTCCTCGGACCTCTGGCAACGACACGGTCAAGCTCCTTGGCACAGAAGGCTCCTACACACCACCACCACCACCACCACCACCACCACCACCGTCGTGGCTGGCCAGAGACATCCTAGGCCCTGGCATGGTGTGTACGCCCGCCTAGGCCTCAGGCACACAAGGCGCATACACCATCCAGGGGCCCAGGATGGCTCTGGCAAGGCTGGTGGTGGTGCACAGACATCCGGCATCGTGATCGTTTCGCAACGTGGCTCCCCGCAGCTCTTCGTCCCAAGACATTTTTCGACGGCCCCAGGGCACGGCAAGGGACCCTGGAGAACCTCCCGCCGTGCTTTTGTGTCGCGACGCGAGGATGTATGAGGGACAACGCTAGCAGGGGACCAGCTCAGGGAAGGAAACTTCGACCTGGAATCGGCGATGCATCGCCGATTGATCGGCGATAGGTCCTAGATAGCGAATCCGCACGTTGCTGGACTGGTTGGGGCTTTCGGGCCCCAATCGGCTATCAATGAGCGATTGGGAGTCGATGCACCCCCCGCGAGCCTATCCCCTCCAACGTTGCCCCTGAGAGCCAGGGTGTGCACGAGCCCTGCAGATCCTCGCCGCTGACGGAAGAAGAAAAAACTGCAACAGCATAAACCTTCGGAGGTCCGCGGCGCGGACCTCTTGGATCGCCGCTGAGCCCCAGGTCCGAAGCTGACCTTTTCTGACTGCTCCGAGGTCCGAAGCCGGCCCCTGGAAGCCGAAAATGCCAAACCCGAGGCTCTAGTTCACGAGCGGCGCACATAACCGCATCCGCGCCCTCGCGGTCCGCATCCCGGGGCGCGATCCCGCGGATACGCGGTCGCACGAATACGCTGCGCGCGGGGCATCCGCGCCAAAAACGCCCCGTGTTCCGCGAGGTCGCGGCCCAGGGGCCTGGCCCGCGAGGCCGCGGATATATGCTTTCCGACCATGGGAACCTCCCATACCATCTCGTCGGCTCTTGCAAATCGACGCTAATCGACGCTAGTCGGCGCTGATCGACACTAGATTGACGCTGATCGTCGCTAACCGACGCTGAGTCGGCGCTATCTCATCGACTCCCAGACGCTAATCGATCGACGCCGAAGACGGCATTAAGAGGGCACACCAGGCTCACACGATTTGCTACCAAAGACCATGACGTGGCAGAAGGTTTATGCGTATGCCGCTCTGTCTTCTTCGAGCTGAGCGAACGCAGCAGCTGCTCCGCCTCCGCCGTCACGTGCCGGCGGTTCGCCCGCAGGAAGGCCTCCAGCTCGCCGTCCTGGGGAGGACCCCAGAGGAGGGGGCCTTCAAGAGAGGAGGGGGTCGCAAATTTCGGGGGCGACCTTTGGGGCTTTTTGGGCCGTCTAGAGCCTTCGGCAGGCCGAAGAGAAGCAAATGCTGAAATCCTTCAAAAACCAAAAGAAAATCAATGATTTGGGCCTCTTCGGGCATTCCTGGAGGCCCTCTTGGCGGCCTCTTGGGCCGTCTTGGAGGCCCCTTTGGGGGCGAGACGGTAGGATAGGAAAGTGCAGGGTAGAGAATCAGCTCACGTAGCTGGTGCTCCTTCCGCCTCCTGGCGCCTGGAGGCGCCCATGTATCGAGGAATGGGCCCGGCGGCATGGCAGAAACCAGCTGCATGCAGCAGGTTTCGTACCCCCTCCCTTTCCCTCCCCATTCTTGTGGCCCGAAGAGTATGGCCTGAGAAATGAAGGGCCAAGGAATGCGTCGAAAGAAAACAAGGGGGGCATGAAATCTGGAGATATATCATGGCTCCAGCTACGAGGCGGCTGGAGGGTCTGAATCAGTCAGGAGGGCGGATGAAGCCAAATGGTCTCAAAAACAATCCCCGGACCCCTGGTGCAGTTTTTCGCCCCGGATCCATATGCATTGGACGGTCCTGGGGCCCGACAACGGTCCCGGGAGGCCGAGGAAGGCCTAAAACCGTCCCGAACCCAGAACCTCGAACCTGCCCGCCCTTCCTGTTCGCTGGAACGGGCGCTGGGCAACCTCAAATCCCTGGACGGCTCCAAGAAGCCCCAGCCATATGAAAGACGAGGAGCAAGTCTTACGCAAGATGGCATAGCGACTTTACCCCGCGGCCCCCGGAGCGGCCCGCCATACTGGAAGCGAGGGCGCAAACGCGCGACCGTACGCGGGCGGCTTACGCGCGAATGTCGGCGCAGACAAATCCGTTTGTTTCCGTCGTCCCCACGATTCCAACACCCCGCTACAGTACGAGCTCGACCACAAGAAAACTCCCACAAGAGACCCCAGGGCGCCCACAGATTTTTTGCGTGGGAACGCCACGCTTCCCATCGCAAAACCATCGAAACCCAAGAAACCCAGGGCACCCTGGAGGCAGGCAGGGTGCTTCTTGGCATGGGTTCCCACTGCTCGTCACCCCCCTCTGGTCGGGTCGGGCGAAAGGGGGGGATAGCAAAGGGAGGGGTGAGAATCAGCTCTCGTAGCTGATTTTCCCGGCGCCTCCCGGCGCCGGGAGGCGGCTATTTATCGAGGAGTGGGCCCCTCGGTGGGGCCGAAACCAGCTGCATGCAGCAGATTTCGTAACCCCCTCCCTTTCCCTATCCCCCCTTTTCGTCCAGCACGATTCCGGGCCGCCCCCGGCGTCCGCCGGAGGCCGGGGCGGCGCGCCGGGACCGCCCGGCGGCGAGGCGCACCCGACCAGCGCGGGGGAGAAGACCCAGGCGTGGTCCTCGGGCCAGGAGCGGGGGCCCGCGGGGGAAGGAGGAGGACGAGGAGGAGGACGAGGAGGAGGAAGGAGAAGGAAGAGGAGGAGGCTTGGACTCGGCCTCGGGGCTCGGCTCCGCGCGCGCGGCGCCGAGGAGGCGCGCGCGGAGGGAGCGTCGCAGCGCCAGCATGGAAGAGATGGGCGAGAGCGCGCGCGCGTGAAATCTAGGCATGGGAAGCGTCAGCGGGAGGAGGCGGGGAAGGAAGGACGGGCGACAGGACGATTATTTTCCCTTATAAACAACTTCTCCCTGTCACACCCCGAGGCCGGTCGAAAGTGCGGGCCCGGCGACATCTATGACCCTGAAGCGTTAAAATTGGCGACAGCTTCACAGATGAAGGGCGGGTGGTTTTTAACATGTGGCTCTCGCCTTAGAGCCGCGCACATTCGTATTAAACTTTGCCAGGGCTTCACGGATTGAGGGCATTTCCTTTTCGAAGTGTGGCTCTCGCCTTAGCGCCGCGCACATTCCTTGTTTGAAAACGCAAGATGTTCACGGATTCCCATGGCCAAAGTACCAGACATGGTGTTTTTGAAAGATTATGGATAATGAGGGTGCTACAAATAACGTTGATTCGCGGTCTTGGATTCCCAGGAATGGCGTTCTTGCACGATTCAGGATCGTCAAAAAGCAACAGTCAGATTGATCCGTGGCATTGGAGTCCCGAGAATCACGGTTGTCTTCCAACGAGGCAGTTCCCGCAGTGGAAATGAACCCTTGTAGGGGCCTATGACAAAGGGAGCTTGAAGGGAGGGTCTATTCTAACATCGTTGATGACTCGTGGGCTTACACTGGTCCTCCTCCTCCTCCTCCTCAGAAGCCCTCCAGCCCTCCAGCCAGAAAACTTCTCAAAGGCCAAAGGCCTTCCGAGCCTTCTGAGATGGCCCGGCCCCCATCACTTCTCCCTGGGCGCGCCGCCGACCAGCCCTCTGGGGGGGCCACGTGGTGGCACACAGGGCGGCGTGAGCCACGACGACGACCATCATCACCACCACTACCGCGACGACTGGCACAACGATGCCAGGGGGTCTGGGGAGATGGGAGCCCTTACCGGCACCCGCGCCCAGCCAGATGGGCCGAGGCGAATCGTCCCCGATCATCCGACGTCGTGATCGTCATGAAACCGGCCACGGGACCTCTCGACCCATGATTGGCTCCAGGTTTTTCATCCTGGATCGCTCTTTGAGGGTCTGGGCTAGAAAACGGCGCCTCCGATGGCTAAGAGTTGCAAGGCAGCCTCGCTGTTTTCAAGACGTTGGACGTCTGGGTGCCAGGGCTGCATGCAGGTCGGCCAAACTCCCAGGGCCGGTCCCAGCACCCACTCCAGGCGCCTCTCCTGCCCAGTCCTCCGGAACGCGCCCAGCTGCGGCGGCGAGAACTTCCAGAAACGACCCCCTCCCAAAGAAAAGCAACAATAAGACAAACCCAGACATCCAGCGCTCCGACTTTTGTTCGATGCGTGGGCCCCCAGAGCTCCCGACACCGTCCTCCCCGGAACCCCGACGTCATGACGTTTTCACCACGCGGACCCGTGGAGGCCTCGACCCATCCCCCCCGGCCCGCTTTTCGTCCTGAGTCGTTTCGTTGACAGTCCCGGGGCCCGTCGAAGGCCCCCAGACGCCGTAAACTGCGGAAAACGTCCGTCGCGATGTTTTTGACGACGCGAAGGGGGCCTGGATTATAGCAAAGTTCTCATCGTTGGCCGATGTCGACGGTCCCGACATCAGACACCGCGACAACACCATGGAAAACCCAGAAACCTCCCAAAGGGTCCGAGTGGATGGGGTCGGGTGATCGGGCCGTATCGCCGATGCATCGACGATGCATCGCCAATGCATCGGCGATGCGGCGCGATCCTCCGACCCCATCTGCTCTGACCCAATCTGGAAGCCTGGAAAACTACGGCTGGAGCCCCAGGCCCTGAACCCAAACCTTCTGCGGCATCTGTGGAGCCCGATCGATCCGCGACGGGCCCGGGGCCCGAAACCAGGGAACAAAAAACGAGCCGTCGGCTCTCCAGAAACGTGGACGTCGCCGCCGCCGCCCATCGCCGCCGCCGATCGGTTCCGTCGCGCCGCTGGCCACCCCGAGGGCGAGGCTGGGCGCCCTGGCCCCGGCGCCGGTCTCCTGAGGGGCAAGCGTCAGGGGGGGGTCAGCTCAGGGGCGAAAACATCGACCTGGAACCGGCGCTACATCGCCGATAGATCGGCGATACGCCCCCGATGGCCAATCCGCACGTTCATGGGCTGTGTGGGGCCCCTGTCGGCGATCAATGGGCGATTGAGGGTTGATGCATCTGATAAAGCTTCGGGTTGCGCACAGACAGCCCCTCCAGGTACTTCCAGCTGGCCTCAGCAGGCCCCCCGAGGTGCCCCAGCTGGCCTCAACAGGCACCCTGAGTAGTCCAGGCCGCTCTCATCACTTCAACCAACAACGCCAGGGTGGTGAGACCGCCCCAGACTACTCAGGGGGCCTGTTGAGGCCAGCTGGGACTCCTCGGGGGCCTGTTGAGGCCAGCCGCGACTACCTGGAGGGTGGCTGTCTGTGCTCAACCCCAAGCCTTACCAGATGCATCCCTCCCTGAGCCTTAGGAGGCAACTCCTGGGAGGTTTTTGTAGGAACGATTGAAGGCGATTAGGCCCGACTGAATACTACTGAGCCGATCCCCCTACTACGGGCCTCCTAGATGGGGTCCGAGTAGATGGGGTCGGAGGATCGCGCCGCATCGTCGATGCATCGGTGATGCATCGATGATGCACCAGCGATGCATCGGCGATGCACCAGCGACGTCGGCGATGCATCAGCGCCATCGGCGTGGAGAAATTCGGGCTCCACATCAAGCCGCATCGCCGATGCATCGACGATGCGGAGCGATGCCCCGACCCCAGCTGCTCCGACCCCACCTGGGAGGCCTGGCCTACCGTTGCCACTCAGCTCCGCGTCGGTGAGTCAAAGATGGGGCCCTGAGAGATGGTGTCATGAGGATAGGAAGGGATCCAAGGGTGGATTTACGTCGTTTGAGGCATCTCCTCCTTCGGACCCCATCCCTCAGGGCCCCATCTTTGAACCAGGGCTCGAGCTAAACTGTGCTTTTCGCTTCCGTCTTTTTTTCGTTTTGCTTCGTTCTGTCTTCGTCCTGCCTTCGCTGCGCTGCAAAATCAACACGAAAACGACCCACGGCACGGCCAACACGCCGTTCAGCTCGAGCCCCGCTTCGAACCACCGACCGCGGGCGCCAGCCCGCGGGCCTCCGCCTGCGCGGGGTGCCCGCCGCCCGTCCCGCCCGCCGCCGTGGGCGGCGAGGCCCACGGCGCGGCCGCCGCGGCGGCGGCCGGCTCCGCCGCGGCCCAACGCCGCGGCGGCGCCGCGCCGCCGGGCGCCGCCGGCTCCAGCGGCGGCCCGCGGGCCTCGGGCGGGGCGGGCCAGGCGCCGCCGGCCTCCGCCGCCGGGGCCGGCTGCAGCTCCGCGGCAGCCACGGCCTTAACGGCGGCGGCGGCGGCGGCGGCGACGGCGACGACGACGACGACGACGACGACGGCGACGACGGCGACGGCGATATGGCCGCCGAGGCCGGGTCCGAGCGGCCTCGCCGACGGGGAGGCGACCCGCGGGACGCAGCCAATGGCGACAGCGGCGGCGGCGGCGGCGACGTGCACCCAGGAAAGAGCAGCATTGTAACATGGTTTGCTCCGGGGCCCTCAGGCTCGAACCCGCTCAACCAAGCAAGGGCACATTGGGGGTTGTGCGAAGTCCCCGCCGAGCCCTCGCACGTCACTGCCCAGCACTGCTAAGGCGGCATGGAAATTGCAGCGGCGGCGACGACATGCCCCACAGACCTCCAAGACGGCCCTCGAAGGCCAAGAGGTCCGGTAGAGGCACCGAGAGGCCCCTCAGAGGTCTCCACGCGACCACAAGAGAACCCTAGGAGGCTCCAGGAGGCTTCCAAGAGGTCTCTTGGAGCCCCCAAAAAAGCTCACAAAAAGACCCTAGGAGGCCTCAAGAGGGCTTCAAGAGGCCTCCTGTTCCTCCTCCTCCTCCTCATCATCATCCTCCTCCTCCTCATCATCAGCATTTCTCATCCTCTCCCCAGTGTTCCCCCAAGGGTTTCCGATATGCCCCCGACGGGCCCCCGAGAGGGCTCCAAACGCCTCCCACAAGACCCCCTTTATGTCCATGTCCTACGCGTTCTGGTCGCCAGGCTCTTATACGCTCCACAGAAGCACCCATGGGGCCCCAGAACGGTCCGGCACGGCCCGAGGGGCCCGTCGAGGCCACACGAGGCTTTGAAGAGGCCCGCGCGCGGGCGAAGGACTCACACGGCGCAAAGCAGCGCCCCAAACCGGCCCAGGACGCCCCGAGGAGGCTCGCACTCGCGGGAGTCGCCACAGAGCCTACTCGAAGAAACCCGAAACGCCCGTGCTCTCCGCGGTCCCGACGTGCACCCCGCAAAGCGGAAGGAATACCGCGAGAAGTCTTAGGCGAAACGGCTGCCGGACCAGGCGGTCTAGAGCTCCCCGTCCCCCGTGCGGGAGACACTTCTGTTCTCCGTTTATATCCCGAAAACGGCGAAAAAACTGCAGTCAAGATGTTTCCGCGACGCGAGGATATCAAGGTTTTGAAATGTTACATCGAACCATAAAAATGCAACGGGCAGGGCTAGGGTAAGGAACAACGGCACAAACGTAACCTGTCGGAGCTCCGCCGACAGTTCTTTACCTGCGCTGGATCCCCCTCCCTGGCGCGCGGAGGGCGCCAGGGGCGGCGCTGGAGGCGCCGCTAGTGGGGGGGCCAACGCCGACCCAAGAGACCGCGCGGACCTCCGACGAGTTGTGGTTATACCGTGCTTTGTTGTTCTATCCTCATTCACCTGCTCCTCCTCCTCCTCCTCCTCCTCCTCCTCCTCCTCCTCCTCCTCCTCTTCCTCCTCCTCATCCCTTTCCTCCTCCTCCTCCTCCTCCTCCTCCTCCTCCTCCTCCTCCTCCTCCTCCATCATCATCATCATCATCATCATCATCATCATCATCATCATCATCATCATCATCATCATCATCATCATCATCATCATCATCATATCATCATCATCATCATCATCATCATCATCATCATCATCATCATCATCATCATCATGATCATCATCATGATCATCATCATCATCATCGTCATCATCATCATCATCATCATCACCATCATCATCATCATCATCATCATCATCATCATCATCGTCATCATCACCATCAGCATCATCATCAGCATCATCATCAGCATCATCATCATCAGCATCATCATCAGCATCATCATCATAATCAGCATCATCATCAGCATCATCATCAGCAACAGTATCATCATCATCACCATCACCATCACCATCATCAGCATCAGCATCATCATCATCACCATCATCAACATCATCATGATTATGATCATGATCATCAGCAGCAGCATCATCATCATCAACATCATCATCAGCAGCAGCATCATCAGCATGATCATCATCATCATCATCATCATCGTCATACTCGTCATCATCACCACCCTCACCCTCACCATCCTTCTCACCATCACCATCATCACCATCATCACCATCAGCATCATCACCATCATCACCATCATCATAAGCATCAACAACATCAGCATCACCAAATGCATCACCATCAGCATCACCAATATCATCATCGTCATCATCAGCATCGACATCACCATTATCATCAGCAGCAGCATCATCAGCATCAGCACCAGCGTCAGCTTCAGCACCAGCATCGTCATCAGCATGATCATGAGCATGGTCTGTCTCAGCATCAGAATCAGCATCAACAACAGCAGCATCAGCATCATCATCATCAGAATCAGCATCAATCGTCATACTCATCATCAGTGTCAGCATGAGCATCAGCATCATCACCATCATCATCATCGTCAGCAACGACATCGTCATCGTCATCCTCATCAGCATCATCATCAGCACCATCGTCATCAACATCGTCATCAGCATCATCATATGTTCTTTAAAAATCATAGTTCGATGGTCCACGTAAACTCGCGCGGGCCTCCGAATGTTGAAATGCCGTTGTGGTTGTCCAAACCCTCATGTGGTGGTGGGTCCTCGCTTTGAAGAGACAACGCCCCGCGTCTCCTCCGTCCTCCTCCGCCTCCTTCCTCCTGCCCCTCCGTGCCTCTGCCCGCCGCATCTCATTTCGGCACAACCCTCATACGCTCCCTGGCCACATAGGGAGCTCCACCGAAGGCCTCAGTGGCGGTGTCCGCATGCGGTTCCCCCACCCAGTACAACGCTTCGTGGCCCCATATGGGAGCTCTACCGAAGGCTTCAGTGGCGGTGTCCGCATGCGGTTCCCCCACCCAGTACAGCGCTGCGTGGCCCCACAAAGAGCTCCACCGAAGGCCTCAGTGGCGGTGCTCGCATGCGGTTTTCCCACCCAATACAGAGTTTGGTGCCGCGAACTCCACCGAAGGCCTCAGTGGCGGTGTTCGCATGCGGTTCCCCAACCTTGTACAACGCTTCGTGGCCCCGTAGGGAGCTCCACCGAAGGCCTCAGTGGCGGTTTCCGCATGCGGTCGCCCCACCCAGTACAGCGCTTCGCAGCCCCGTGGGGGGGATCCACCGAATGCCTCAGTGGCGGTGTTCGCATGCGGTCCCCCCACCAAGTGTAGCGTTTCGTGGCCCGATATGGAGCTCCACCGAAGGCTTCAGTGGCGGTGTCCGCATGCGGTTCCTCCGCCCAGTACAGCGGCTCGCTATCCGTTTCGGCACACCCCTCACACGCCTCGTGGCCCCATAATGAGCTCCACCGAAGGCCTGTGGCCATGTCCACATGCGGCCGCCCTACCCATGTCGGCACACCCCTCACACGCTTCGTGGCCCCACAGGGACCACCGAAAACCCCGATGCAAATGTCCACATGCGGCCGCCCCACCCATGTCGGCACTCCCCTCACATGCCTCGTGGCCGCATAGGGACCTCCACCGAAGGCCCCAGTGACCATGTCCACATGCGGCCGCCCTACCAATTTCGGCACACCCCTCACGCGTTCCGTGGCCCCTTAGGGAGCTCCACCGAAGGCGATACTTACAACGACGGTCCTCGCAACTGCAGATTATTGGGTCTTTCGCCAGGATAATAATGAGTCTTAGCAATACCATTGTTACTCGTTTTACCCTTGTTGTTTGTTATGAAAGGTTCATCATCCTTGTTATACCCGTGTTGAAGCGATTATGGTTGTCAGCAGTGTTAGTACTGCTATGAATCATCTTCTCCATCTTCTCATGATTCGCAGTATCGATACTCCTCTTCGACAGGGCGCCTGGAGCCCGGAGCCCGCGGAGTAGAAGGACTGCATTGGGCCGCGGGGGTCGGGGGCGCGCAAGGGCGCCGCCGCCGCCGCGGCCGCCCCCGGCCCGCCCTGCCGACCCGGCGCCCAGAGCGCGTGGGCCGAGATGGCAGCGGCCGCCGAGACCTCCCGCTCCCCAGGCGCAAGATAGGGTAGCACTGTGGGCCGGGTCCGCGGGCGCAAGAGGATCAGACGCCAGCCGAGCAACGGGAGAGACACTACAAAGAGGATAGGGGAACAAACAATGCCATCAGCACAGACTTTCGAAGGTCCGCGCGGATTTCTTGGGTCGGCGCCTGGGCCCCCCTGGCAGCGCCTCCGGCGCCGCACCTTGCGCGCTCTGCTCCAGGGAGGGGGGTCAGGCGCCAATCCCAGAATTCCGCGCGGACCTCCGAGAGTTTATGTTGATGGCATTCTTTGCTCCCCGAGATCAGGAAGAGGACAGGATATCTCAAGTTTCGCCCTTCACTGATTCCTGCGAGCCTCGGCGAAACGCTGAATCTTCGAGGATCCTGCGCTGGACGACTCCGAGACGATGCGAGTCGGCTCGAGAAGCCAACGCCCTGAAGCGCTCGCTCGGAGCCAGATGCGATCAGGCGCGGCCGACAGATGGGAGAGGGAGAAGAAGGCGGGAGGAAGCGCGAGGATGTCCGGGCCCCCTCCGAGAGGGACCGACCCCCTCGCGCCGTGAGCAAAGAAAAAAACACGACGGA
The DNA here is from genome assembly GCA_963575745.1 of Prorocentrum cordatum. NCBI lineage: Eukaryota > Dinophyceae > Prorocentrales > Prorocentraceae > Prorocentrum > Prorocentrum cordatum. The sequence continues at coordinate 80,060 of CAUYUJ010022125.1, forward strand.
TTCCGTCGCTCTGCTTGCGGCCTCTGGGGGGGACTCACCGGGCCCCTTGGCCGTCGCAGGAGGGCTCGGGTTCAGAAGCCGGTCCTGAGGAATGGGTGGAGATCGCTGGGGGTCCGACGTCGTGAACAAACCAAAAAACATGGCGTCGGGGGTCTGGGGAGTCGGCCGAGGAGGGAGGAGGATAGGGTGGATGAGGAAGTTGAGGCGGCGACGAGCGGTAAGAGATCGAGGAGGATGGGAGGGGACTGCGGGCGGGAAGATGGAAGAGAGGCTGAAGATGAGGATGGCCACTCCACATGCTTGCAGAGCTCCAAGAGGAATGAGGAAGCTCCAGGATGGAGAAAGAAGCCCTCCAGGATGGTGGTCGAGCCTCCGCTTTGCGGGCTTCTGAGCATCTCCCAGCAGGGTCAGCAGAAGGCTGGCTTCAGGACTTGCGGGGCCTGGGGTCCTCGCGGGCGCATTGGGAGCCCTCCTCCTCTTCTTCCTCCTCCTCCTCCTCCTCCTCCTCCTCCTCCTCCGCCTCCGCCTCCTCCCCCTCCTCGAAAAGGGAACATTCCCGCTTTTGTCTGGCTTCTCGGAGGGATGTGAGCACTCCAAGTGAGTGAGTTCAGGCGACAACGAGCCGTGGCCCAGAGCAAGCTGTGTGAGCTGAGTGGCATGTGGTGCTCGACTGGGGAAGACAGGCAGGCAGACTCGAAAAGGCTCCAGGGGCCCAGGAAGCCCTCCCGTCCTCCCCACGCCCATTCCACCTCCCCCCCTCAAAACAAACCCTCTGCCTCGTCTTGGCGTGGAGCTGGACTCGGGCCCCTGGCTCGATGGGACACGACACCACTCTTACGCGTTCGGCGTGCGGGCCCGCCTGTCCTCTCCCTGCTTCTCCTGGCCCGCGCCCTCCTTCGCGCCACAAGTGAGCGTTTTCAGATTCGGCGTTTCGACATTGGGCGGAAAGGGGGGGAGGGGGAGGGGTCTGGCTCCGGACCTCTGCTGAGTGCGGCTGTTTGCAAGAGTGCGGCCTATGGGGGAAGGACTCCACCTGCTCGAGACAGGCGCCAAAAACAGCCAAGATCCACTCCATGGGGAAGGGGGGGGGGGGGTTTGGGGGCCCGCGCCGATCGGCAAAAGAATTAATGAAAAGACGATCACCAACTGGGGCATGCGAGCCACCTGTTTTCGTCCCGTTCGTGGTCGAACATGCCGCCTGTACAGCGGCGCGGCCTGGGTGAGGGCCGCGCCTGCGGTCACAGGACGTGCGCCTCTGGGGGCCCGAGACAGAAGACTGTCTCGGCCGTGGGCTCTCAGCGAAGTCGACGCCAGGTCTCGACCTACGCGGTGCGCTTCGCTTTCGTGTTGGATCCGTTTTCCCTCGTGCTGTCGTCGCTCCTCCTTTGCTGCGAAACGAGGTCTCGAAACGAAAACGATCCACGCAATCGCCGAAACACCGCTTGGGTCGAGCCCTGATTTGCGCTCGGCGACCACTTGTGAACCCCACGACCACCGTGCTAGCAGAAGGAACGCCCAATGCGGAGTCTGGCCACGACGGGCCTCGGCCAGGAAGAGGCTCCCCGAGCCAGGTCCTGGGAACGGCCCGAAGACCAAAGCCCCTCCCGAGCCGAGAGTGGTCCTCTGCTCAGCGGCAGAGTTCTAAGCAGGCGGCTGGGGTTCAGAATGCGAAGGATGCCTGCAGCCAAGCGAACCCCGGCGGAGGGTCCGATACCCAAGCGTAGATTGGATCCGCAGGGGTAGGGTTCGCAGCTTGTCGCGGAGACGAGGTACAGGCTGGTCTGGCTGCAATGTGCAACAGCGACGACAGACCAAGGAGTGGAACAGCACAGGTTGCGCGCCCGCAACGGGGACGGGAAAAAGGCTACGATGCGCGACAGCAAGTCGTGTCCAAACCCAACGGCGGCCGCTGATGGGCGGGCGACATTTTATCTCGAATGGACGACGTTCGCGTCAACACCGACAGCGAATCCCCTTCAAAATGAAGAGGACCTGCTGTTGGGGTTCGTCCCCATTCTTCCCGTCCCCATGTCGATCGCACTGGAAGACACATGGGGTGAGGAAGAGCGCGTGCGTCCGCTACTTGCAGTGGCTGAGCACGCTCTTGAACAGCTCCTCACCTTTGCTGTGCTTCGAGCAGCAGCTGCGCAGCAAGTTGTAGAGCTCGGAACACCGGGAATATTTCTTCTGCACTGCCTGGATGACCGCCGGCAGGTCGTCGACGCGGCGGTCCCCGTACCTAGACGCCTGATGGGGTCAGAGTAGATGGGGTCGGAGGATCGCGCCGCTCGGCGATGCTCTGGCGACGTCGGCGATGCATCGGCGACGTCGGCGTCGAGGAAATCAGGCTCCACAGAGCGGCATCGCCGATGCATCGGCGCTGCGGCGCGAGCCTCCGACCCCACCTACTCCGACCCCATCTGGGCAGCCTAGAATACCAGCCGGTCGGAAGAAGTGGACAGAAACGTGAAGGAGGCAGGCATTGAAAGTAGATTGGGTGTCCACCCGCCCCCTGAAGAGGAGGGAAAAGGGGGGACAATCAGTCGACTCTTGAAGTAGGAAGGCGCCTAAACTAGCTTGGGATTTGGGGATCCAACTATTGGCGGCGAGCGAGGGGGGGAAACGAGAAGGAGAAGGCCTTCTCAGAAGGCGGCGGGACTTCTCAGAAGCCCTCGCGCCTTCTGAGAAGTTTTCTGTGTCTTTGGGGAAGGCTTAGAAAAACTTCTCAGAAGGCCAGGAGACTTCCGAACCTTCTGAGAAGGCCTTCTCCTTCTCACTCCCCCCCCCCGCTCGCCGCCGAAAAAATGCATCCTTTCACCGACTGGTGGGCACGGGAAGTAGACGAGCTGGCGGTCCGCCGCCGAAGCCGCCAGCCACTGGATCATGGACTTCAGCTGAGGGTCCCCGCCGAAGACCCCGCAGCCCCAGTTGCCAGTGGCGAAGGCCTCGCGGCGCACGCCGGCGCCCTCCTCTCAAGGGCCGCGACCTGGTCCAGAAAACGACAATGGAGACCAGTCCACAGGAAACCTTCCACAAGAAACCCCACCCTGAGACCCCAGGACGTCCATTGATTTTTGGCTGGGAACGTCACGCCTTCCAAAGCAAAACCATCAAAACCGAAGAAACCCAGGGCACCCTGGAGGCAAGCAGGGTGCTTCTTGGCATGGGCCTCCACTGTAATGAGAGCAGGGCCCAGATCGCATTGGCAAGTTTCAAGGTGACCTTGAGGCAGCGGCGGCCTGGCCATCTGGCGAATTGGCTCAGAGAAGAGCTCTGGAAATTAATGAGGAACAGTGAACTTCAACGAGAAACAATGAGACTAACACGCGACAGAACCTGTTCATATGATCTGAGCCTGGCCCACATTGTTTATAGACCAGGCCCCCGCCCCCGTCGTCCTCGAAATCCCCCAGGCACGCCGTGTACGCCTTCGTGAGTTCTCGAAGCACGAGGGGGGGCTCGTACTGGCTGCCCCCGGGGAATTCGAGCGCATCCAGGGCGACGATGTGCGGCCCCAGCCGCTTCTTCCCGTCCGCTGGGCCGCCTCTCTTGGCGGTGCACGGGCCGGCAAATGCGAAGCTCCCGCCGTACCCGCTGTAATTGCTGTACTGCTGCGCCCCCACGATGGTGATCGCCTCCTCGGGGCCCATCCTCTCACAGAACAGCAGGCCCACTAGGCACTCCGGGCAGACCGAGAAGCGGATCTCCTCCTGCACGTTCCCGCCGATAAGCACGCCTGGCGAAACCAAGAGATCCTGATACCGCTACGTACTCCCCAGACCTCTGCAGGAGTGCATTCTGACCAGAATTTAGAGGCGAATCCAGCCGTGGCGACGAGGGCCTTTCAGAAGCCCCAGGAAGGCGAAAGCGAGGCAAGGGTAGCGGCATCGGTACCCTTTTCCTCCTCTGAACGCCTCCGCCGAGGTACGCGTTGGCGAAATCTGCCTGCAGGCTCCCGTCGGAATCCTCGATCACGCCGTCCTCCACCCGCGCCGCCAGCAGCGGCTTGTCCAGCTGCTGCCAGAACTTCTCGGGCATCTTGCCGCCACTCCTGCGCGCGAACGACACGACCTCGTCCAGGGCGCCGGCATCGGCGCGACCCACCTGCCAGAGGTAGCTCAGCAAGCACAGCACCTGGGGGGGCACCGAGATACCCACCCCGCTACTCCGTGGAGCTCTCCCTGGACGCGTGCTGACCCGGATTCCCAGGCAGATCCAGCCGTGGCGACGAAGGCCCCCCAGAGGCTCAGGAAGGCGACAACAAGGCAAGGGCATCGGTTTCAGTATGTCCCCCTCCTCCTGCTCCTCCTCACCCTCCCTCTGCCCTGGCGGGCCCCGAGAAACGCTCAGAACCGGTCTCCCGACCCCGCTGGGGTCCGTCCTGGCCAGCTGTCCATCCCAAATCGAACTTCATGGCGGCCCTTGGGCACCGAAGCGGGACCCTGCAGGCCGGCCTTATAGAGAAACCGCAATCCTCGATCCACGATCCTCGCACCCGGAAAACCGACGATGTGATTTTTGTTGGTTGGGCGGCCCCAGAAGTCCGACCCCCTTACCCGGGAGTAGTTGTGTTCGTCCCGGGTCCATGTCTGATGGGCCCGGGGCCCGATAACGGGCCCGAGAGTGAGAAAGTCAAACGTTCGCAGGCGACTGGTTTACCCCAAAACGCCCGAAACCTTCCCAAAACCCTCCGACAAAAATTCTCCCCGAAGGGTTTGGGAGGGCTTCTCGAAGGGTTTCACAAGGGTCTTGGTCGTTCGGAGGGAGAGGGGGGACGGGGAGGACGATCGAGGAGGAGGATCGAGGATCGAGGAGGAGGAGGAGGAGCAGCTGTCGCCCTGGTCGTTCTACTGGGGGGGGGGGGGCGCCCTGGCAGACCCTGGTCTCTCTGACCCCCCGGGGGCGCCCTGGCAGACCCTGGGGGGCCCGAATCGGGGCAGAGCGGTGGGCCTGGACGAGGCCGGCCGTCGAAGACCTCCACGTGGGGCCCAGGCGCGCGGCGCCCTGGTCCGACCCTGTGCCCCGCAGGGCTGGCTGCTCCGGCCGAGTCGTTCCTCGACGGCCCCAGGTGAGACGAGGCCAGGACGAGGTTGCCTTCGGGCGAGGAGGATTCGAGACTCTCGCCCGACCAGGGCCCCGCGAGGGCCCCCCGAGGCCAAAAGCTGCCAGAATCCTCCCGGCATGATATTGGTTGCGTGTGTCCCTCCCCGGATTGGCGGCGAGCCCGGGGGAGAAGAGAGAGGGGGTAGGCCTCTTCAAAGGCGGCGGGGCTTCTCAGGAGCCCCCGGACCTTCTGAAACGACGCCTCTGTCTTTGGAGAAGGCCTCACGCCTCCCGAGTCTCCCGGGCAGGCCCGCCCCCTCTGACCTACCGCTCGCCGCCGGCCCTTAGATCTGACGTTGCAGCAACATTGCAAAATCTCCCAGCAAAAGAACTCACCATTGGAGCCACACCCCATCCTTCTGCGGCGGTTTTCCCGAGCCAGATCGATCTGTGAGGGCCCATGGGCCCGAAACCAAGCGGAAACACCCGTTGTGCAAAAGGCAAAGCCAGGATCGCAAGGGATATGAACACCTTCTCCTCGTCGTAGTCGAGGACGTAGTCGAACGAGAAGTCGGGCAGTTCGGGGCCCTGCGGCTGCGGCAGAGCGCGGAGCAGGCCGGCGGACAGCAGTGCGGCGCAGCGGCGCCGCGACAAAAAGACCTGGCCACTGCCGCGCGCCTGCGATGGGGGGAACGCAAGGGAGGGCCACGGCTGAGGGGCAACGACAGGTTCAAGGCTCGAGGTTTGAGACCTTCGGGCGCATGCGATTCCCACGGATATACACCACAAGAACCACCTCCATCCCCCTTTTTCCTCCGCCCTCCTCCTCCCCTCCGTTTCCCTTCCTCTCTCCTGGGAGGGGGGGGAGGATGCGAGAGGAGGTGGTGGTGATGGTGGTGGTGGTGGTGGCGGTGGTGGTGGTGGCGGTGGCGGTGGCGGTGGCGCTGGTGGCGGTGATGGCGGTGGTGGTGGTGGTGGCGGTGGTGGCGGCGGTGGCGGCGTTTGTACGCATAGGGAGACGACCGAAGGGTCGATCCTATACAGGGTTCCGCTACTTTTTTCCCCGGGCGCCGCGCGGAGGGCAGCGCACTGTTTGCATTGATGTCCATACCTGAACCGATACAATTGCAGTATGCACTGAAATAATGGGGACGTGAGCGGATTTCACACACACACACACACACACACACACCGTCCCGAGACCTGCCAGTTCCACGATGGCCTCGGGTCCACGGGAGACAACGGCAGGGTTCGGGAGCAGAGGTGTGAGGTCCACTCACAACCCCGTCATATCAACCGCGCCTCCAAACGAGGTTGCATCGGCTAGGAAAGTGGGGAAAGGACCAACCCCGTCACACGGGGTACCTAAAAGGGTCTACCCGCCTGTAGCGGGCCCAGGGTGCGCCCCTCAAAAGCGCTTCGGCACACCTGGACGACTCCCCGTCACCACAGGCGACGAGGCTGGGGAAGCAAGGGAGAGAAGATCAGGAGGGGCACTCATCCGCATCCTTCGATGCGGGTGTCTACACGGGCGCACAGCGAGCGCGCGCAAAGTGTAACGGATCAGAGTTGCGACGGCAACTCGATCAAACCAAAGAATATCTCAATCACGGGGCTCTCCAAGCCCAAAATATTGACAGTGCTCTCCCGGCCCCAATTCAAAGTGTATAAAGATAACTGTGATGCCAACTGATATGTGTAGATGTATCATGCATTTTGCGAGGCACTCCAGGCCCCAAAAGAACACGCTGCAACGTTAAAATTACGCACGAAGTGTGATGACGTCCTCAAAAGAAGAATCATTGGGATTATGCAACGCGTCGGTCGTATTCGGATGCCTTCCCAAGATCGATAAAGTGCAGTTACATTCGATGAGATTGTTGGCCGGCGACCTGCTTGGGTGCGGTCATGTCCTGAATGCCAAATTGGACGACATGATATCAAGCTTCGCAATGCAATAACGCGCATTGCGATCACAATAGATATGAAGTATCCAGAACCAAAGAACGCAGATCAGAATGGAACCCAGGAGTAGCCAGCCGTGCAATGATATAATCTGATCCTAATGTATATCTCATCTTCCTCCGTGGGCCGGGCGGGATCCCGCCTGCTTATTCCGCTTTAATATTATAAGTTTAGTTCAGGACGATCAAAATCCCACCCATTAAAAATTGGGTAGACCAAAATCCCGGGCCGTTCACGGATCCCACCATGCTGGGATCGGCTCGAAGTAAGATGGGGCTCATAAGTTGCAGTATTATTGCCGTGTTGGGGTCGTCTTGAGGTCATTTTGAGATCATATCCCGGTCATGTTTGGATCACGCAACCATCGCGTGGTCATTATGAGGCCACCCTGGGTGCGCTTGGATCCATCTTGTTGCCATCGGGCCATCTCGGCGTCACGCGTTGCTCATGTGTTTCGTCATCTGCGAGTCGGCCTGAGACGGTCCAGAATCCATGGCGGGATCGCGTTGGGGTGGCATCATCCTGGGCCCTCTGGACGTCATCGTCCGTGGCCTGAGGCATTCCTGGAAGCATGTTGTGGCCATGGGACGTCTTGGGGTCGCGTGCGTGCGAACGCTGAGCACGCGCGCGCGACTTTTCATCTTGCCGACGGGTTTACATACATAGTATTCCTCTTGCGAGTTTCCTAGGAAACTTCCGTTGGAACCAAGTAGTAACAACACGCATCACGCTGGTAATGCTGGAAGTCACGGCGCCACCATGTATACACATTGCGGCGCTCGCGCGCGGCACTACGCCGGCGGCCTCGGGCCTCCGTCTCGCGCGGCGGCCGCCGCTGCGGCGCGGGGGGCCGCCGCGAACTCGACGCAGAGCCAGCGTTGCCGGCCCAGCCAGCACCGCCGCCATGGGCACAGCCGCCGACGGGGACATTGCGGCGCGGGAGCGGAGGTGCAGGGGCGAGGCGAACAGGGCCAATGGTGGGAGCAGGGTCCTCACGCCTGGTACATTTCCCAGCGCCTTTGGGGACCTGCTCGCGGAGCTCAGTCAGCGCGGCGCGACCCATCGAACCTTGACCTCTCCCAGAGGGAGCTCAAAAGGCGAGGGGCCCACGTCCGATGCGTTCGCCGCGGCCGAGCGCGCCGGGGGCCTGCGCCCTTCGGCCCGCGCAGCCAGAACTCACGCTGTCACGATAGTATTGCAGGCCGTCGCGCATATCATCGATCGCGAGTGGCCGCTCGCCCTTAAGTCTTCGGGCGCCAATCATCTGTTCATAGAACAACGGATCCGTCTGAAAACGCTCCACGATGTCGGCACATGGGCGATGCAGGACAGCATCTCCCTCATCAGCGCAAGCACCGCCGAATCGGCATGACCTTGCGGGAGGGCCACCGGCCTCCACCCACCTGTCGTAACGGTTCTCCGCCTTGCCTGCCAGTCGGCGAAAGAAATCTCGCCATTCTCCCGCGTCGGAGCGGGCGCCCCGAAGGCGAATCTGAACGTCAGCATGCATGAGCTGCCGAACGATGCCCCCATTCAAGGCGTCGCTGATCCTGGCGTGCACGTCCGCCAGGAAGTGGATCTGAGCAGCTCCAGTCCCCCCATGCTTTTGCGACTCACTGCACACTCGTAGCAGAGGTCACCTCGGAAGTTGTTGGGGAGATCGCGGTAGCAGCTTGGACAATGACGCCTCGCGGTCTGTAAATCCTCGGCACCAAGCTGGATCAGCCGCAAAACGCGATTGCGGGCATTACCATCAGCGCTCAACGATCGACCGAGATCATGGACAGCATGATTCGGAAACAAGCGAGCGCGATCGGTGGCCAGATCGGCGGCCAGAGACTCCAATCCATTGTGAGCCATCGGATCGGAGAGGTCTCCTGCCGAGATCTGATCGCGAGTATGGCGTGCTGAGGCCGTGCCCTGATGCTCCGTCAAGAGCCGTTCCGCAGTGGCGCGGAGCTCCACGCCCCTCGCCTCTCGCTCGACGCCCCGCAGACCGTCGTCGGAGTAGGTCCGCAGAGCGCTCAGTAGTTGTTCCTGGGTCGGAGCAACGGCGGACGCTGAGCTACCAGGGTCGGCAGCAGGACCAGGGGCGTCGGTAGGGGGCGGATTGACGTCAGCCCTGAGGTCTATATTGTCCTTCATCGGGTCGTCCACAAAGGCGTTGCACTTCGGGTTGGACGACACATCGTTCCCCCATAGATTGGACAAGGAATCCAGGGCGGGAAAGTCTCTTCGGATGTCCGACGCTGTCGTTTCCATTTGGCGCTGAGTGGCGTCGTTCTGTATAAGAGCAAAGGAGATGGGGTATCCAACGGGAGACACAAAATCAGCATCGTCGCTCCAATCCGTCTCCGTCATCACTGTCGAGATGAAGCCGCGGTGTCCACAGGCGTCGGGGAGTTGTTTGGCCCACGGGCTGAACGGGCTAAAGGACATGTGTACCAGCTCGAGGTGAAGTCGAAGCGGAACTTGATATCGAGGTGGCTGCGGCACTGCTAAGTGTTACCCGCGTTCTGCGCAGCACATATCTGTTCCACCTCGCAGAGCGGGGCGATCGACACTGGGAGACCCTCGATGCCTTCACCAGACTGACGAATACGTCGAAAAGCGTCGCCGGACAGTTCCCAAGTCTTCAATGACTTGGATCGTAGTCAGGACCATGTTCTCATCGTTTCTGACAGCGCGACCGTCGTCGTGCTTCGGCGCGGTGGAATCGCCATGATCTGCGGGTGTTTCAACCGACGTCAACAACGATGCCGTCGTCAGGGAAGCCAAGGTGATCGTCGATTGAAGGTCGCTGGGGGGGGCAGCGTTGTTTCCAGGGCCAGATCCCCGTACGCTCGGCGGGCGCGCTTGATCGGTCAACAGCAGTCCTTGCCGCCGCCCTTCGCGAGAGGCTCTGAATTCAGTTATGCGCTTGCCCACGATTGGGCTGCTCATGCTTGCTCTCGCCATACAAAAGCATTGCCCTCTCCCCCGTCGCCCCAGGAACACAGATCGCGTTCGCTGCCCCTCAGCGAGCTTCAAGTCGTCGAAGTCATACTTGCCGACATGGCCAATCCGAGCCGACGGCAAGTCGTCACGAAGAGGGATCGCGAAGTGGAAGCCGCGTTGGTCGTTACCCTGATCGCGATACCAAATGTTGACCCAAAACGGGCCGTGACCAAAACACGGGATGCTCGCACTGACGTAGGGTCCGTCGTGTTCGACGTCGAGGATGGGTCCAAAGATACGCCCTCTGGCCAGGATGAGTGACGCTTGCTTAGTAACACGGTACAAGCGATAAACAGCTCGACACCGAGTTGGACCGTGCCGACGCGCGTAGATGAATCACCGTGACGGATGTCCCCGCATCGCGGTGTACGGTCTCAGGTACCCCAAGGAAGATCCCGGACAAGAGGTTCGAAGTTATGCTTCTTGCAGTCCTGCACGATCTTCCACCAGTCGATGCACACCTGCGACACATGGGAGTCCTGGCGAGCCGGAAGCGGTGCAGGTGCGCCCACCGGCGCAGAGACAGACAAGTACGTGTCCAGACGGAAGACGTCGCGCATGTCACCTGCGGCCTCGGGGGGCACACGCGGCTCGGAAACGCACGGTGCGGCAGGAGATGAAGAACTCTTCGCAACTGCAGCGGCCACCGAACCACGAGGCGTAGGTGGCACGTGTGGTACATCGTCGGCTCGGCGATTCGACGGTGGTGTCGGCGTGTAAATGCGCCTTCTCAACCAACCCGCTGCCGGTGTCACCGCCGCCACAACATCACAGACCTCGCGTTGACTCCGTGGTTCAGGAAGCTCGGCCAAGGGAGGGTGGGCCCATGGCATGTTGTGCTCCGGGAAAAGAGGACGGCCCCGGAGCATCCGAATGGCCAGAATGGCCATTGGAGGATCAGTCTGGGACCACATGATGACACCCTGCTCACCAAGCCAGAATGCGCATCCGGCCGCTGACGCCGCGTGCATTTCGATAACCACATCGACCTGCTTTTTTCCTGTGCTCGAACTTGTAGCCAGGGACCGTGGCGCGCGGGTTCCGCGCATCTCCCACGACGGAAAAAAAAACACAAATTGAGGAACGCTTCTTTCCGCGTCTGACTTTCGGCGGCATACCCAAGAAAGATACCGGATTTGCGGATGCCCGCCCATGCATCACGGGTCGTAGCACCACGCAGGCACTTCACATCCGTCCATGGGAGGCGCCTCCATCCCATGTTCCAGGCCCGAATGGCCAGTACCTGATCCCACGCAAAGTCGGAGTCGGGAGCATCTGGGTCAGGAGGGCGGACAAAGACGTGGAATCGGGCCTTCTCGTCGTCAAGGTGCAACTGGAGAAACGGAGGACAACGATGACGTAGTACTCGCGGGCACTCTGCCATGGTTGTCCGAGCTCGAGCGCCTGGAGCACGCGGGAATGGACCGCCGCCTTGCCAGGGCCGCCGCTGTTCCGCCTGAACACATCCGACGCGATAGCGCCCGAAGATCGGGACCGGCTTTCCACGGCCCAACGCTCAACATCAGGATGTCCAAAACTTGGCACGGCGGCCCAGGAGTTGATTCAAACCGTTCGCGCCACTGTCATCATGACGCGGGGCTGCCGAAAGTGATTCACTGAAGTATCTCGGCGCCCCCAGGCCATGGCCAGGGCAGCGCGCGCCAGCGAGAAGATTTGGCCCCAACTGTTTGGTCTCACATTGCAAAGAACAATCCAAGCATAGTCGGGGAAACATCCACTGTTGTGTAGGTAGGGAACATGTTTGATGACGTAGTCATCGCAATACAGGCTGCGCGCATACTCTGCACTTTCCCGGCACAATTTCCATCGACAGCGCCCGCGCAGAGGGGGGGGGGCCAAGGAAAGGTCAGGCATCTTCTAGCGGATGGTGTACTCCCTCGGAGTAACGCCAGTCGTTGTACATCTCCAAAGTGTCCACGGTTTCGCGTTGCGAAGGCGCTCCACAATCGCGCGCACCCGTGACCTTCATCTGCGCGGGCCCCGCTGACCGCGCGGGTTCCACAGAGGGCGGAGCATCTGCGGGTGTTGCCACCGACGCACAAGCATCCGCGGCGGGAACCGACGGCGGACGTGGCGGCGGACCAGGCGGTCCCGTCGGAGCGGTCACAGGAGGCGGCGGCGGCGGCAGGGGTGCGGGCATTGCCACCGACGCAACTGACGCAGGTGGCTGTAATGGTGGCCTCTTGGATGCCGCACTCGCCGCAGCTGCACCCTCCGGCGGCGAAGGGCGCGTAGGCGGGGGCGGCGGCACGGGCACGGAAGCAACGGCAGAAGTACCCGGCGCCACCGAAGGAGGGCCCAGTGGCACGTCCATCTGCGCATCAGCCTGGTCATGAAACCAAGCGGTAAGTTCCTCGATGTAGCCAGCGTTGACATCGCGTGCTCGATCGAGCACCCAATCTCCTCACTCGCCCTGACCGTGGCCTGCAGACTGATCTTATTGATGAACTCCTGGAAAACCAACCACGTGGCGGCATGGCGCACCCGGTAAGTTTTTCTGGCCGTAGTCTCGGGGAAGTCACGTTCGGGGAATGACCACGATGCCCAGACGCTGGGGAAATCATTAATCAGGCCATTGAGACGTGGGGATATGACCGTGCATGAAAAAGTACTTCCACTCCGCCTCCGAATAAATGGCTCTGCCATCCAAGTCCCCCCCATGAGCAGTAGAACTGCCTGGATATATGCAGGCGGCGCATCCCCTGATGTCGACGCGCCCGGGCGTTGGGAAGCCAGAAGAAAGGCCTGGGCCAAAGGGGTCGGATCGCCAGATGATGTTCCAGGCGCGGGAATTGCCCCTGGCGGGGGCGTGGGAAAGGCGTAAGCCAGGAATTTCATTGCCTGGAAAATCCGGTTCATCGACGTAACCAAGTCGCGTTCACCGAGAGCCCTAACCTGTAGCACAAGAAAGCCCTTTTCACGTCAAAACTGCGTGGGTTGCTCCAGGCGCATACGGAGTGCTCCGCGCATCTCAGCGGCCCAGGCGCGGCCCTGACAATCGTTGACGGGCTGGATCAACGGATGATGGAACGGGAAAGGCTGCGTCGGCAGCGAAAAAAAAACGCGCAGATTCCGCAGATTGGCAGCATGCACGAACTGCTGCGTCAACTGCACAAAATTGTGATCCGTCTTGAGCGGGTGCCAGGCGTTGGTGCATGGACGGCCCTGGGTCTCGATCCACTGATCAGCCGGCATACCGCGGACAGTAAACATGGGGGATAATATGGCCCAAGAGTTGGTTGAACTTCTCCGGTAGTCACGATTGATGGGCCTTTCCAGGGTCCATAACCGTAGGGCAGCGGAAGCAACCCAGAAACTCAATACAGCGATAGACATCCACTTTGACATGCTCTGGGATCACCGGGACCACGCCGTCTCTGAACTGCAACCACCAACGCTCACGGTCAGGCTGTACAGGCGCACGAGCCCAATGAGGTTGGAGCTTCATATAGTTGCCATCGGTAGCAGCACCATTGCCACTCCACCACAGGAAAGCGTTCAAACCACGCTGGTAGTGTCGCCGCTTGACACGAGCAAGAAAAGATTCTGCCCAGTACGCCCAAATGACCTCATTGAGCTCGCGGTATTCATCATGCTCATTAGCCATGTAGAACGCCCGAGCCTGGCGGACATGCTGGATGATGGTCTGCTGCTCGGAATTGCATGGCGCACGAGAAGCAAGGATAGAATCAAGTTGCTGTCGCAACTCTTCGCAATACAACTGTCGCGCATCCGTGGGTCTGAGGCACGGGCGCCGCCACCGGCCTCAGGCAACAAAGGTAAATCACAACCGATGGGGGTATCATGCACGAGCCAGCAGCGCTTGTAATCGTGCCCCGACAACGCCCAAAGGAAGATATCGTCACGCATCCAGGTGCTGAAACCCTCCTATGCGGCGCCAGCTTGATACTGGAAATCGCGCATCCAGGGACAAACGAGAGAGACGAACGTAGGGTTGGAGGCACCGGCAATTTGCTGCTGGACGCGGGCGGCGTTCATCTCATCGATGCCCGCGCACGGGGTCCTCGTGGTCTTTTTCCTTCCAGCGGACGTCATGAGACAACTGGAGTCACCATGCAAACTGACCCATTTGAACGCGCGGCCGTCGGGGCCAAGCGCATGGATGACAGCGGGGCCAAAGTCTTCCTTCAGCAGAAGGGTCCAACCATTGTCGCTAATCGTGCACGCGAAGTACCGACCGTCCGCAAACGCAGACCAGCGTGTGGTAGTCGCCTCAGGGTCAAAAAGATTGTCGCGATTGAAACCGCCCGCATTGTTGTCCGTTGGGATGTCACTGGGGCGACACAGATTGGGTCCCCATGGGGTCAAGGTGCGGTCACAAGGGTCCAGCATGTATGTAGCCTCGAGCGTGACATCATCTGCGGGCGTCGCCACCGACGCAGGCCGACTGATGCTGCCGCCAGCCGCCACGGGCAGTAACGCACGAGGATGTCTTGACCTCGTAGCTGTGCCAGACGGTGAACACATGAAAGACACGGCAGCACGTGCGCTGCACTGACCCGCCATATCCGACGCGCGTGGAGCCGCGGGCGGCGTTGACGGCAGCTTGATAGACTCACGGGTCTGTTGTGAGAAGTTGAACGCAGTGAGACCATGGTCGCCAACGAACGGCTGCATGGGGCCATTCGCGTGAAACTTCAGAGCGCCGTCGATGGTCGTGACGTCAGTTTGCCCGGTCAACGCACCGCCAACCCTACCCACGGCATCCGCAAGACCTTCCACATGCTGCCGGCGACGCGCGTACAAACATCCCGGGGAGGACATTCGGGGGCGTCAGTGCCCTCGGCGCGTGGATTGATCCAGAGGAAGTCGGGGCATTGGCGCAAGGTCCGTTCGATGGCCGAGTCCTTGAGGCATAACCCCAGGACCGTGACCCAGACGAACAAGAATGCCATCCTGGGCGTCGCGGTGGCAGGATTTGGAGTCGGAGGCTCCTCTCCAGCCAGCAGGTTCGCCGTCTCCTCCGCCGCCTAAGCGGACGTGGTGACCAGACCTTGCTTGCTGGAACGTAACCAGTACTGCCCGCTCCCGTAAGGGCGCTTCTCCGCGCCCAGGAAAGCGCTCAGCTCTCCCTGTTGGTGGCGGCGACGAGCGAGCTGGGACTCGAACGCTGGCCCAGTGGGAATGTTGTCATCGGCGCAAGCAGGAAACGGACCTCCGATCTGCATTCCGCGCAGCTTGTTCGGAGGAGTCGTGTGGAAAAGACAAGTGTCTGTTGTTCCAACCGCCCTAGCTCTTGCTCGGTATTCTGGTTCCCGTTGGCCTCTACGTTGGCCTCGCTCGTTATGGCTTGTTGCTCGGTCTCCTGGACCTCCGTGTAGTACTGGGTTCTAGCTCTGACTTGCTCCCCGGCCCGTTTGGTCCGAGGTCGCCACTTGGCCTTTTTTCCCATGCACCGGCACGTGGATCACGGAAGATACTGGCAGTTCAACCTGGTTAGGCTACAAACCCGTTTGGGCTTGAGCCAAAGTTGCATCGGAACGGAGAGCAGTGTCAAACACTTTTGTCTAACAGCTCGGTTCCCCTTCACGCTCTACATTATGCGCAAGTGTGCACACGTCTTCTATCCCACTTAGTGGGATAACTGGTTTTTGCCAGATCCTATACACACGCGCCGCGGTGAGCCGCCCGAAGGCGCCACCAGCCCGGCGGAAATCGGTCCGACAAGTCGGCTTGGGCACAGAGACGCAACACTCCCCAGAGCACTCGCAACCGAGGCGCGCCGCGGTGAGCGCCGAATAGCGCCACCAGGCCGGCGGCCACGAGGCAGAAGTGGGACGATCACGGCACCCCGGAACCAGCACACGGCAAGGCCACAGCCTGGGGCCCGCACTGCCGCGGTGAGCCGCCAGAAGGCGCCACCAGACCGGCAAGTGCAAGACCTTTGTGCACAGAAGTGCATCCCGAATTATTGAGACAAGTAATAACTGCCCGAATTTCCGCCCCGAGTCACATACACAGTTTCGACTCCGGGCACACTGAGGCGGACAAATCGCGCCCCCCCCCTTGAGGCCTGAGGGCGGCAACAGGGGGGAAAAAAACACAACATGTTATCACACCTGCTATACATGCGTACAATCACTCACTCTGACTCTATTCTGATATGTCAGAAACAAGGATGCCGCCACACAGTGTCTCAGCCTGATGTGTCAGAAACAAGGATGCCGCCACACAGTGTCTCTGCCTGATGTGTCAGAAACAACGATGCCGCCACACAGTGTCTCTGCCTGATGTGTCAGAAACAAGGATGCTGCCACACAGTGTCTCTCCCCTGCCGGCACGAGCGGCGGCGTTCGCAATGGGATCTCATCCACACCCCCCTCGCCGAGCGACTGCTGGCACCGCTGCCGCAGAAGTCAAGCCTGTGGCATCATGTGGATCATCTCCAGCGCTGCTCGGAACTTCGGGCCATTCAGGACCTTGGTGAAGAGGTCGGCCTTCATCTGCAAGGTGGGGCAGTGCTCTATGCTCAGCTGGAGGTCCCGGTCGTTCAACATCTCGTGCAGCATGCCGACGCAGACGCGCTGCGTGCGCGGCAGGTGGCGCAGCCGCTTCGAATATCCTTTGGTCACGGCTTGGATCGTCTGCATGTTGTCGACCCTGCACGCTATCCCAATCCTGCGTGGGGGGACCTCGTCCAGGAGCATCTGGATCGGTATGGCCTCGCGCCGCACGACATGGGAGAATGCGACTGTCTCAGTCTCCGCGGTGGATCCTCCAGTAGACGACTGCTGCGAACATCCCCAAGACAATGGGAAGCTACGGCCAGAGGCCGGCGAGAACAGCTCAATCCACCATCCGGTCACGGACTTGCTGGTCATCGGGTCGCCGTTCCAATCGGCGTCAGAGTACGTCAGCAGCAACAGATCGTCCACGTCGGCCGGGGCAAGCGTGCCCTTGAGGACGTGCGTGGAGGTGCAAGCAGCATACGTCATGACACGGATGAGCGCTAGGTCGTGGACAGTGGTCCAGCGCGACACTCCGCTACACAGACGCTGCGTGGCTGCAGCCAGGTCGGGCCGCCCAACACGGCACAAGAAGAGAGACGAGGCAGAGTGCGACGCCGCGACGTCTGCAAACCTCCCTGCCTCCTCGGAGTCCTGCGCCCAGGACTCGGCTGAGATGTACGGCGTGTCCACGGGCCTGGTGATCCTGAGGCCGGCGTCGGTGCGGAAGCGCTCTACCATCGCCCTGGTGTAATCGATCATCGACGTCGTGACTGTGCGAGGCGCATCGGGGAGCTTCGGATCAAAAGGGTCGAGGGCGTAGTACGCACCAATGAACTTGTTCACCGGCGCCGGCTCGTCCTTGAACTCGATGCTCTTGCACAGCGCCTCCCAGTGGGCGTCGGCCTTGCACCCCAGAGCCGCCAGGAGCAGGTCGTCGACGTAGACGGTCAGCATGCCCCCGTCGGCATGGACGAACACGCCCGGCCAAGAGGGCACCGAATGCCATCCGAGTCCGAGCAATACCTGGGTGAGCTTCTTCTCCCACAGGGCTCCTGCCTCCGGGTGCCCGTACAAGGCTAGGAGGAGCAGGCACACGGGCCGAACGTATAGTGGCTTGCTCCTGTCACCCCCCTCGAACCACGAGTCGGGCCACCACTCCCTGGGTATCTCAACCCACGTCTCGATCCTGCCGTCCACGTTGATGCGAGCCTGGAGGTAGGCTTGCAGCGCGTCCCGCACCGTGATGCTGAGGCGCTTCAGGATAGCCACCGCCATGGTGCACCGAATGGCGACGAAAGACGCCGGGCTGTTGCTCACCTCCTCGTACAAGTTCACCGCCGCCGTCCCCGTTTTAGTTCTGATGTTCGATCCCTGGAACACTGCACGAAATTTCATCCTCCTATCCTCCTCATGCTCCGCTTCGGCGTTGGTCTCGCCCAAGATCCCGAAGATGCGGCCCGTCATGACCTCGGCCTTCGAGTTGTCGCGCATGAGGTCCTTGTATTCCCTCACCGTGGACTCATCCCAGGTTTTCCGGGTACGGTGCCCAGAGAGCTCCTTGTCTATGGCAGCCCGTGCCTTGGCCGACTTTGCTTCCTCCGACTTCAGCGGGACCTTCCGGGTGACCAGCACGGACCACTTAGGCGTCTTCCTGCCGACGTCGTTCTGCGCGGTGTCGTCGTGGTCGGCGTGGCCCCCGGCGATGGGCAAGATGGACTGCCAGATCAGACGTGCGAGCTCCTGGGAGCATGGCCCTCGGAGGTCCACACTTTCGTCGCGACAGCCGTCGATCGACTCCAGCGGCATCTCCGGCACCTGGGCGCGCGGCTCGAGCAACTTAAGGAGCCCCGCGCTGTTCGTGAACACACGCAGGAGGTCGTTCGTGCGGCGCTTGATGGGGTCCTCGCTCTGGCCCTCCACGGCAGACTCGCTGAGGCTAGCCATCGAGACGTCACGAGGATCAGATCCAGCGTACTCTAGCAGCTGCCGCACGTCGGTGCGCAACCACACGGAGGACGTCGGCGGCCACCCCCAGTAGATGTAGCCCCCCTGCTTGACGACGTGGCGGCAAAGGCCAACTGCGACCACAACAGGGCGGTCTGGGAGTTCGCCTGGCGTGCGCACCGTGCTGACCCAGACGTGCAGCGGAATGCCAAGCTGGCTGCAAGCCCGGACGATGCCGTGCAGCGCCCTGATGGTCTCCTTCCTGCACAGCTCGTCGCCCTCCGTGACTCTGACGGTCAGGGCGTGCTGCGGCATGAGCTCCGCGATATTCGAATCCTCCTCCGTAGATATATCCACCACAACAACCTTGAACTGCCCGCTCTGTATTTTCGTGCGAGCGGTCCGCAAGATGTCGCCCTGCAGTCCAGATTGGCTCAGACGCGTGGCCACCGCGCCGGCCGTCGCAGCAGCAGGAACATCTTGAACTTGCGCGGCCTCGTTCTCGGGCGTCGCGCTCGGCCGATCCCTGCCCACGTACATGAGCTGGGCCACAGC
This sequence comes from Prorocentrum cordatum, assembly GCA_963575745.1. Taxonomy (NCBI): domain Eukaryota; class Dinophyceae; order Prorocentrales; family Prorocentraceae; genus Prorocentrum; species Prorocentrum cordatum. The sequence continues at coordinate 99,055 of CAUYUJ010022125.1, forward strand.
CGGTACTTCAGGAGCCGGGGGTCCACGAGCGTCCTCGCGCGCAGCGTCCACGGCACTTGCCGGGAGGCTCCCCCTGGTCCGCTTGGCATGTTCATATGCCGCCTTCCGAGCTTCTTGAGCGGCGAAGCCCACGGGATCCTTCTCCTTCCACTCCTGGCGCAACTTCTCCTGGTGAGATTTCTTGAACATGAGCCATGCCTCGGGGAGGACCGTGGGCGGCCTCCGGCTCCAGGGCGGAACCGAAATCGTCCTCGTATGGTGCCCGTGCGGGAAGGTGTCAATCCTCCAGCCCTTGGGCGCACGATTCCCCTCAACCTCCAACTCCGCACGGCCGAACTCGGCAGGCTCGTCCTTAGGCTCGTGTTCGGTGGCGGCCTGCTCGCCGCCGTTCCTCTCGACCACCTCCTCCTCTGGCTCCGGGTCGTCCGCCGCCTGCGAGTCCTCGGGGTCCAGCACGACGGACTCGACGAAGTTGCCGGGTTCCAGCTTCGGGGCGTTCTCCTCCATGGCCCCGTCGTAGGCCTCGTCGCCCGGCTCCTCGCTCACCTCGGACAGCTGCAACGCCCACGACTCGTTGTCGTCAGTCACTGCTGGCGCTGGGAAGCTCGCATCCTTGGATGCTCCGGCGAGCTTGAGGCGCTGGCGGATGGGGAATATGATGCGGTCTGGGAAGTCGACCTCCGCGGAGTACCTGATGCCTGCTCGGGACGGCCGGTCGCTGTTGAGGAGGTGCTCTAGCTTGACGACGCCGTACGTCCGGTTCCACGCGAAGCCTGGCCCGCAGCCGATGCCGACCAGCACATGCGGCACCATCCTGGGGCTCCATTTCGAAGGTTTGGCCCCGGCGCGCCGGGCAGCAGCGACGAATACTAGCGCTCCGAACGGGTACTGCTCGTACTCGGCGGACGTCGTGTAGCGGCGCTCGTACGGAGTGAACCCGTCCGCCCCCCTGCAGCGGCCGTTATACTGCATGCACCAATAACAGATCGCGCACACCCACCACGACGCCGGAAAGGCGGCCATGAGGAGCAAAGCCCGGGCCCCCTCGACCACAGTGCGGTTGAATCGCTCGATGACTCCGTTGCTCTGCGGCGCACGTGGGATGCTCCGATAGTGCGCGAACGGCCGCATCCTGCGGATCCTGCGGCTCGCAGCCGCAAGTTCGGGGGCATTGTCGCTCCACCAGCGGCGGATCTCAGGCACAGCGTTGTCGAAGGTGTGGTGGGCCTCGACGATGGTGTCGGCGTCCCTGGAGCTCGCCGGAAAGACTCCGGCGAACTTCGCACGCTCGTCGAGCATGTTCAAGCTGTACTTCGCCGATCGGGCGGCCTCCGAGCCCGGCTGCATGACGATGTGGTCCAAGTGCACGCACGCGCCGAACGGCCTCTCGTCCGCGTCGGCGCAGCGAACGCACACGCCGCTGACCGGGCGTCGCCGCGAAGGCCACTTGGCGTGCTTGCCTCCCCGGCACCCGGGACAGTACTTCGGCACGGCCGGCTGGTGCAACGTGAGGTGCTCCTTCGTGAGGCGCGACGTGTCGCAGGGCAGCACGATGTCGTCGACGGAGTCCTCAAGCTGGATCCGGTGGAAGATTTTGTCGTCCTGCATCAGGTCGCCGTCGTAGCTCGTGATGCCTCCCTCCAGCACCCGGGCAACGTGCCTAGCAGCGTCGTCTTGCCCAGGTTCCACGGTCTCGTCAACAATGCCGATCTGCGAGATCTCCTCCCCGCCCTCCTGCTCCACGTCCTTCTCGTCCTCCTCCTGATCCACGTCGTCGTCTTGGGGCGGATCCGCCTCCAGAGGCAGGACGTCGTCGATCAGCGCGTCGTCGTCGACCACAGCGACGTTGACCAGCAGCCGCTTGCCTGCAGATGGGTCCCTGCGGGGCTTGGGCTGCGACTCGACGTACGGCACGAAATCGGGGTCGACCTTCACGTCGACGCGCCGGCCATCAGGCCGGAAAACGTCCGGAGCAGGAGCGAAAGGCTTCCAGGTGAACTCGAAGCCCAACTGGGCACAGCGGCGCCCAACTGTCAGCACTCGGACCGTCTCGTCCGCATCCTCCAGCACGGTTGCCTCCACGTCCTCGCCGATCTCGCTGAGGTGCGTGACGACGGCGCGATCGCAGTGGACGTTGCCTCCGCCGGTCTCGACCGCGACCTGGTCGTGGAGATCCTTGTGAGCCCCCTGGAGGCCCTTCCCCGAGGCGTCGAAGCTGGCCGCGGTGTCCAACACCCACTTATCGGAGGTCCCCCACAGGCTCTCCGACGAGCAGAGGTGCAGCTTCTTGCCGCCGCCCTTGCCCTTCTGCTTGGCGTCAGCCTCGCGCTTCGCCTTCAAGACCGCCGCGAGGTCCCGCTTGTCGCCGTCGCCATGCTTGTAGATGCACTTGTCCCCGTGGGAACACTTGCCGTCGGCAAAAAACTTGCACCTGTCGCCGGGCTGCCGCCCGAGGGTGACCGCGGTCCCTGCTGGCCAGGCCGCGGTAGGCGTGTGAACGCTGTCCTTCCAGTGGACGTGCTTGCAATTGTCGCCGAACTTGCAACTCCCGGACCTCCAAAATCCGCAGGCGACCTGTGGGTGTTCAGGTACAAGCTTGGCTGGCTCCCTGGCCGCGGCCTTGGCCTTCCCCTTCGGGGTCGCCTGCCTGACCTGCTTCACCTGCTTCGGCGTCGGGGTCAGGGCGTCGACGGTTTTGTTCTGCGTAGCTCTCGCGCACGCCCTCCTGGCCGAATCATACAAGAACTCCAGCGTCTTCTCCGGGGCGTCGTCGAGGGCGCGGTCGAACTGAGCAAACTCGAAAGCGAGGTCTGGAACCTTCCGGAGCTCAGGCTCGACGATCGCGAGTAGCAGCGCCTCGTCCGGCTCGACTGTCATTAGGGCGAGCCTGGCGTCCAGGGCGTCCAAATACACCTCGAGATCCCCATTGTACTTCAAGGCGTTGAGCGCCGTGAGGTGGACGCGGTGCGCCTTGCCGTGGTCGAGCTCAAAGCGCCGGAGGATCATGTAGAGGACCGCCCTGCCGGACGTGGGCGTGCCGAGGCGCGCGTTCTTCTCCTGGTAGAGCGTCAGCTGGCGGTCTATGGCGCCGGAAGCGCCGGACTTCAGCGCAGAGCAGAGCTCCGTGTCGAAGAGGTCCCATTTCTTGGGGATGTACTCGACGTCCTCGACGCGGCCGGCCTCGAACGCGCTCTTCACGTACTTCATCGTCCTGACCTTTGAGCGATTCGAAACACGGCAACACTCTGTCATCAAAGCGTTGGTCCACTTCCGGAGACCAGCTGCACTCGTGAGGGGGTCGATCTTCATCTCCTTCACCGTCGTGCGGCGGCGCATGAAGGCCTCGTCCTCGTCCTCGCTGTCGCTGCTGGCAATGCAGTGCTGCGCTGGCGGGCTCGCCCCGATGCCTGAACTTGGCACGGTGCCCTGCGACGCTGCTGACGGCATCGCCGGTGCGGCGGCCAGCGGAGCTGTTGCCGCAGGGTCTACGCGACTACGATTCGCCGCGTCCCCGATACGGAATCCCGAAGACGTCAACGGGTTGACGACTCTCTTGGCGAGCGGGGGCAACATGGTGATCGGCGCACGCGGCGGTGGCGCCGGCGTCATCCCGACGTGCTGCGCGGATCTCTGAGCCACAGCCAGCTCCCGCCTGACCTCGGCCACCTTCCGCATCTCACTTTCCGCCAGTGCCTCTGTCCTCGTTGCCCTGGCGGTCGCCTCCGCGCAGCGCTGGAAGGCGTCGCTGATCTCGTTCCCCAACTTCTGAATGTACTCATTGGCCTCCGTGCTGAACACCTCAGAGTACCTGTTGCTCTCCTGAAGCTGCTCGTGGGTGGAGTCGCTCTGCCATCGCCACACCGCCGCCTCCTCGGACTCCTCGTGGACATGCTCTCGCAGCATGTCGATCCGCTCCTCGAAGACAGACTGCTCGTCGAGGAACAGCTTCTCCCGCGCCTCCACAGCGATCTGCTGGCGGGCCGTGGCGACGGCCTGCACGCGGGCGGCCTCAGCCGCGCGGGTGTGGGCGCGCAGCTCCAGCACGTCATTGCGCCCTTCGAGGTGGACGCACTCGTTTCGCAAGCCCTCCTCGGTCAAGCGCACGCGGCGCTCGGCGTTCGCCTCGAGCTCGCGGAACCTCGCGGCGACCTGCCGCTCGACCCCTTCCTCGGTCAAGAGGAACTGCTGCTGTTGTACGCCGAGTTCACCGTGAAGCTCTGCTCGGCAGCGGTCGCGGCATTCTTCCGCAATGCCCTCGACCACCTGCCTCCATCGAACATCCTGGTTCTGGGCCGCCTCGTGCTCTACGATCTCGACGCGCTGGCGGAGCTCCGCGAAGAGCTGCTGGTTCCTTAGCCGTTCGCGCTCTTGCGCCTCGGCCCGGATCGCCTGCATCTCGTGTCTCGCGCTGTGCTCCGCCGCCTGAATTGCCTCGTCCCTCACGCTGCTCTCGACAACCGCCTCGGCTGCGTAACGCTCTCGCAGTCGTCGTGCAACTGTCTCCTCTGCCTCCCAACGACTGCGTCTTGCTTCCACTTCGAACTCCTCCATCCTCTCGTGGATCCTCTCCTCGTCGACGTTCTCGATGATCCTGCTCAGCTCCCGGGCGAAGTCGGCGCTCAAGTCGGCCGCCTCGTCCGCGATCGGGATGTGGGGGGACCGGCTACGGTCCGCTGCTCCCTGCTGCTCCTGACGGCCCGGACTCGGCGGACCAGCCACCGGGTCCATCCCCGGCGGGCCTGCCAGTGGAATCAACGTTGGTCGATACGCCATTGTGGTTGAAAGCAAGGCTCTTAACTGTGGAAAAGACAAGTGTCTGTTGTTCCAACCGCCCTAGCTCTTGCTCGGTATTCTGGTTCCCGTTGGCCTCTACGTTGGCCTCGCTCGTTATGGCTTGTTGCTCGGTCTCCTGGACCTCCGTGTAGTACTGGGTTCTAGCTCTGACTTGCTCCCCGGCCCGTTTGGTCCGAGGTCGCCACTTGGCCTTTTTTCCCATGCACCGGCACGTGGATCACGGAAGATACTGGCAGTTCAACCTGGTTAGGCTACAAACCCGTTTGGGCTTGAGCCAAAGTTGCATCGGAACGGAGAGCAGTGTCAAACACTTTTGTCTAACAGCTCGGTTCCCCTTCACGCTCTACATTATGCGCAAGTGTGCACACGTCTTCTATCCCACTTAGTGGGATAACTGGTTTTTGCAAGATCCTATACACACGCGCCGCGGTGAGCCGCCCGAAGGCGCCACCAGCCCGGCGGAAATCGGTCCGACAAGTCGGCTTGGGCACAGAGACGCAACACTCCCCAGAGCACTCGCAACCGAGGCGCGCCGCGGTGAGCGCCGAATGGCGCCACCAGGCCGGCGGCCACGAGGCAGAAGTGGGACGATCACGGCACCCCGGAACCAGCACACGGCAAGGCCACAGCCTGGGGCCCGCACTGCCGCGGTGAGCCGCCAGAAGGCGCCACCAGACCGGCAAGTGCAAGACCTTTGTGCACAGAAGTGCATCCCGAATTATTGAGACAAGTAATAACTGCCCGAATTTCCGCCCCGAGTCACATACACAGTTTCGACTCCGGGCACACTGAGGCGGACAAATCGTGCCCCCCCCTTGAGGCCTGAGGGCGGCAACAGGGGGGAAAAAACACAACATGTTATCACACCTGCTATACATGCGTACAATCACTCACTCTGACTCTATTCTGATATGTCAGAAACAAGGATGCCGCCACACAGTGTCTCAGCCTGATGTGTCAGAAACAAGGATGCCGCCACACAGTGACTCTGCCTGATGTGTCAGAAACAACGATGCCGCCACACAGTGTCTCTGCCTGATGTGTCAGAAACAAGGATGCTGCCACACAGTGTCTCTCCCCTGCCGGCACGAGCGGCGGCGTTCGCAATGGGATCTCATCCACAGAGTCGCCATGCCGGGCCGACCCTCGATCGCAGGGTGGCCTCTGTCGCCAAGAGTTGGGAAAACAGGCGCGCGCGGTCGCCTGGGAACTTGAAAACTGCTGCTGGCGCAGGGCATGCAACGGCAACAAAAACGCGCGCGCGCGAATGACAGCAGAGACGGAGATACTGTCGGCCACAAGGCCCGCCATGGAGGGGGCGGCTTTGGCGATCTCCGGCGTCTTCGCGGCCTTCGCGGAAGCTTGGGGGGATAAGTGACAGCTGGAGTAACTCTTGCTGACATGTTTCCGTTATCCAATCTAAATTGGTCCAATGTGTACGATGTAGATAACGGAGCGCTGGCGTCCGTCCTGCGCGTGCGATCGCGATGACAGTCTCGTTATCCTGTGCCACAATAAGACGGGCCACCGGGGGTGATGTCATAGTGGTTGGAGGACGAAGAGCATGCAGTACGACGTCATCGTACATGATGTCGTTGGACGATGGTTGCCACGGCGGTGTAGCTCGCGTCGATGTCAGAGGACGGGGAGAAGCAGCGCGCGTGGGCAAAGCCCGTCGCAGCGATAGTTTGCGACGCTTCTTCTTGGCCGCCAGCGATGCGTCACCGGTTGCGTCGCGCACCACCGCCTGCCAGAATGACAAGGGGGCAAACCCTCTGCACGTAGAGCCGCGTCGAGCGCCGCGATCTCCGACTCCGCGGAGGAGTGGGAGACCACGGTCTGCTTCTCACATACAAAGTTCAGCGGGAAGAACGCGCGCGGCCCCACCAGCGCAACAAAGACGCCAAGTGGTTGACTTCGACGTGTTGACGCAGTCCGCAAACGAGGCATCAGTTAAGAGCACGATCGATATACGGTCCTAAAACCATCCGTGTAAGCAGCGTAGACGCGTTGACTTCAGGTAGCAGACCAGGCGGTGTAATCGCTTGTAACAAGCGTAGCTCCACTTCGCAATCTCCCGTGTAGGCATACAGACAGGGTGCATCAGATCAAATATGCAGCGTCGGGCAAGACACAAGATCTTCATAAGAAAGCTTGCGACAACTGGTCCGAAGACGCCAGTGTCCTCATAGTCCCTGTCGGTAAACGAAATATCCCCAATGCCAAGGGTGTCGGCATGTGGGAGGGTCCCTGGGAGGGCGTCGTGGGCAATGCCAGCGGCGTCGTTTGTGGGCTTTGCAACCGACGCATAGGATCGAGATGCGAGTTTGCAAACCGACGCATTAAGTCGATGCCTGGTTGCACGAGGCCCGGGCGACGATGACCGCTTCGTCGGAAACCAGGCATCCCAGGCAACTTGGAAACGCATTCCACATGCATCTCGATGCACTGGTCAGCAAAGCCAAACATGTCGTGTCAAATCCCACGTTGGACGCCAAAGTGTTTTGTTTGTGGTCGTGCTCGGGAAGCATGGCTCGGAGACGTCCTGTCGAAGACGCCCTGTGGTACTTGCCAGGTGTCCTGACCACATCCCAGGCAATGGTCGTACTGTGTGGGTGGGTCAAACTCGATACCACTATGCCGAATAAGACCCCATCCCTGTTTGAAGTTGCCTGTGGGTCCGGCCATTTTGAAGTCGTCCGCATATACGGACAGGACGAGATTCAGCTCGTCGCGTTTCCACGCAAACTCCAAACCAGAGATGGGCCGGAACCCCACCGACACAAGGCTAACACAACAGCGACGTTCCGAGAAGACACTGGCCAGCGGGTGGCCGCACAGAGCAAGTCGCAACGGGCATACCGGATTCTTGCATTTCGCCCAGGACAGAGGTTGTCCCCACTTAGGTAAAGTAATCCAAGAATCAACTGGGTCAATACGACCGTCTTCGTAGAGCAAGGCCTGGGTGCATGCGCCCGGGGCATCACTCTGTTCACCGCCGTTGCCAGGTAACAAAGCCGTGGCATCGCAAAGCTTGGAGGTCTCGATATGGGAGGCACTGGAAGCGGCGTCGGCGAACACAGCGGACAGACCGCTCTCGTCCTTCACGTTGTCGCCCTGGACCACAACGCGCCCCTTGCACTCCTCTGTATTTCTGGAGTTCAGGAGGTAGTTCGGCATGTTTGACCGAAGAAAGCTCCAGGATGTTCGCGAAGTGGACCTTCTTGGAGTCCTCGCGGGCGTTGCGCGCAACATCGTCACGCTCCATAGCCGTGTCGAGCATCCACGTTTGCCTCTTTTCCAGGCGCTCGGTATCTTTACGAAGCGCATCCCGTGCTCGAGGTTATGCCGCAACTTATTTCTTGGTAAGGTTGCGTTTGACGAGGTTGCGAGTGACAATGCATCGTCGTTTCCAGTGGGTGGTGTCAAGCTTGCTTCCGCGCTCCTGCTGGTGGTCGGATGAACGCGGCATCATGGGTACCAATTGGACTTGTCCGTCGCGTTCGAGCGTCCAACGCCTGCAAGATTTGCATCCAGCTTTGGACGGTAGTACAGTACTGTGGCGAAGACGCGAAGTCTGTCGGGAATCAAAGCATGCGTGATACTCCTGTCCGTGATCCCCGACACATTCTCGTCTCTGATGACGGCGTTGTCATGTAGGTCGTAAGTAAGACGTCGATCCATCGTGGTCCGGGTCGGTCCGTCGCCGTCGGAAGTCTGAAAATGACGGGTGTTCTTATCGGTGCGTGTCCAGACGCGAAGAGCGGAATCGTGACGGGTCTGCCGCGCACGAAGCACTAGCGAATTCTCTCTCCGCCAGTCGTTCTTCTCTGGACATGTTATTCCAGAACTATGGTGACGCGCGGTCTGGTCGGGAGGTAGCTTGGACACGAGTCTGGCGGACGTGGATATTATCTTACCGTCGGCGGTAATCTCAGGCCGCTTGTAAAAGTGCACGATGCCGGTCCAGGGTCCACTGAGATGGCGGCGGTCGTTGTCGGGGCCATCCCAGACATCGCGGAAGCATTTCTCACCTTCAAAGATTGACGAGGTTTCAAAGCTGCGGATAACGTCAAACTCTGTCTACAGGGACTGGAACCCCAATGAGATCGTCAGCTGGGCGGAATAATAATGGAGTCCAGTGTCCGGATGTGGCGTGGGCTAGCCTCACCGCGCAGTTCCCAACTGTCAGGTTTAGGAGCCAGAGCCGTAGGCTCAAGTGCCTCAGGAGGCTGCGCTCCAGGGCTAGAAACCTCAAGTGGTTCGGACGCGAGAGTTTTCGATAGACTGGGATCATCCCACTCCGCTGGGTACAATAGAACGAGGTCGTCCTGCGCGGGCACGCCCAGGGGTCGGGATGTTTGGAACGAAATTAACTGGTGTTTCTCTGCTGTGGTGTCGGAAGAGACCTCTCGGACTGGAACAACCGGTCTTCCGTCAGAAATCACAATGTTCTTGACACGATGTACGCGGCAATGTTCTCCGTCTGGGTTCTGAGCGTACGTGGCCATGTCGATGGCGAGGTAGTCACCGGATCAGCGCCCACCAGAGTGGAGGTGGTAACCCATGAACAAACCTTATCGCGTGGTCTCGTCAAACTTAGCCGCAGACTCGTCGAAGTCCGGGCTCAGAAATTTCCAAAAGATGCGAATACCAGAAAGAACCATGTGTCCCTTGAAGGATTTTCTGAAGTGAACGTCATGCGAGGTGAAGTCAATGGAGACATCTAAGGTAGGCAGCTCCATGACATGGTCGAGTAGTAAGAATTGCGGCCACAACACCACGCCTGCATAGCGTCCTTCCACCAGTCATGACCCAGGCCCGAATTGTGGAGCACCGCTCGGGTGCCCTGTATAAGAGACTCGACAGCGCGTTCGACCATGCCGTTGGTCTGTGGCCGACGCGGCGCGCTGGTGTCGCGTCGCCATCCCAGTTGTCGGCGCGCTTTCTGTAGCCCCCCCGAATTGCCCGCGCAAGCGCGCTTGACTTTGTTATTCGGGGCGAGGAAGCCCAATAATGATGCCCCAGAGCTTTCGGCGTCTGCATGCTTCGCCAGGCACGCCATTGTAGTGCCCGCGAACTTTTCCAGCACAACCAGGGCGCATTTGTCGCCGCGCTCGTCGGCGGCCTTCACCGAATGGATGCGGTACAAACGCCTCGTACTGAATGTCATCAGCAGTAGGGTCAGTAGGTGGGTTGGATCGGCGCTGGCGTCGGCACGGTGTGTTGTTCGCCAGGATGCGTGCACAGACCTCACAGACAGGGTGTTTAGGACTGTGGGTGATGTAGCGCGACGGGTCGATAGGTGGACGTGGTCTGCCAGGTAGTACAGGTGCTGTGGTAACCGTCGGTGCAGCAGCACTCGACGTCGAATCGATCCGATCCGTAGTCGTTGCAGGTGTATCCACCAGCGCCGTCGTAGCACCGTCGCGGTGTGCACATGCGAATAGGGTCGGGTTGTCACCATTCTGGCGCCGCGCACGTCGGCTGCTTCGCGACGCAGGGGATGCAATACACAAGTCGGGAGGCGGTATATCCTGCAGATTGCTGAAGTCGAGCTCGGGGATCGGGTCGTTGACAGCGACCTGGTACCATTGGCCACGAGGTCCTTGTCATAGATAACCAAGTTGCGGATCCCAGAGCTGTCTGACACCGCCCTCTTGTAGCAATGGCCCCGCAGTAAATACCGATGGGCAGTCCGCCATTGCCAGCGCCGAGCTCGATAGTCCAATGTGCGGTAGTGTAAGCTGGATGTGCTCACTGACGACACGGTCGCCGTTGGCTGTCTCGAGGATGCGCCCCCATCCTTGTCGCACCCGAGTGGTCTCGCGCGGTTGGAGGTCGGACTTGTCTTGCGTGCGATGGGCAGAGCCGCTGTCCAAAATCCATTTCCGTGACAGCGCCGCCGTTGACCGCGGGGCCGCCGGTGCAGGCGTTGCCGCCGACGCGCTGATATGAATCGGAGACAGATCCAGCACCGCGGTCGGTCTGGAGGGCCGCGTGAGCTCGTCATGCAAGCGTCGGTCCTCTGTTTGCGTGGCACGCAGCGCACGTGCACTTGCCTTCAACCACCAGTCTGGTAAAACGTCTGGCACATCGACCTTGTCTCCTCTACAGCATGGGAACGCAATCCATTTGTACATTTCATGTTTCACTGTGTAAGTGGCAGCGCCCACATTGTCGAGGTCGAAGCGGGTCGTCGGCCGGGGCGGGTCGGATAGAAGTAGGAGCCACTCACGGGGCACACGCGCGCGATCACGGCGTCGATCGCACGGACCTGCCGCAGGAGACCTGGCACGATCACGAGTGGATGATGGTCGGCTGTTGTGACGGGATGTAGAACGGCCGCCAGTCCGATCGCTTCCGGCATGGGGGGCGCCCACGGTCGCGCCCCCGATTGGAGCGTCGCGAGGACGAACGGGGTCGCGGCGGGGAGCGGGGCGGCCAGCCGCGACCCCCCGGACCGCGCGCGTAGAAGCGCCCCCCGCGCCCTGGAGACGGCGAGCCTCGTCGCGACCAACGTGCACCCCCCGGACTACGGGCGCGGTGCCGGCCCTTGTAGGGCGAAGGCTTCTGCCCCCCCGCATGTCGCGGGGAGGGTGCCCTGTTGCGGCTGTCTCGGCTGGAGGGCCGAAACGGGCTCCGATCGGGGGTCTTAGCGCCAGGGTCAATTCGCGCATTGCGGCAGCTGTTTCTATGCCTGCACGTCAATTTCGGGCCCGCATGGAAAGTGCATGTCGGGATGCGTGGGCGCGCGCGACGATCTTGGAAGGACCGGGCCCGCGCGCGGCGAAAGCAACGCAAAAAGTTCTGCTTGGGCTCATCCTTCGCCGGTGGGCCAGAGAAGCGGCCAGCGGGAGGTCATCTGTCACGGGCGTCTCTGCCACGGGTAAAAGATCGTCGCGGTGGTCGCGGCGCGGGGCGGCTGCTAGACCCAGCGCGTAGTATTTTGCACCGTTCACCATTCTCGCACCGCCCAGACTTGAACGCTGCGCAAATCACAGAGTCGCGTCGGCTCGATTCGTTCTCGAGGCTGCGCTGGTCGCGCACAAGTCGGCGTAGCTCGAGGATTGCGAAGTCGCGTTTTCGAAGCAATGAGGCCCGTCGTGAGCCGTCTTGTTCTAGTCGTGCATGCCATGCTTCGTCAGGTAGGGTCGTCGTATCTGAGTTCGGAATAACGACTCGAGTATACGCGTGTCGGGTGGTTCGCGGCATTCCAACAATAGATTGCCCCCATCCACGATAAACCGTTGGAAGTCGTAATCTCGCACGCGCATCAGTCATAGACGTTCGAAGTCGTTCATTGAGTCGTCGACTGCAGTGACTTTGTAAGATTGCAGCATCGTCCAATAGAATTGTCTGCCCTTCAGCATACGGCCAGCTTTGTGTTCCTGAGCTGTAAGGTTCTTGATGCGGGGGCGCAGCTCCGAGTTGAGGACCGCGGTCAGTCCAGCTGCAAGTTTGCAATCGATACTCTCGAAGTCACCGCTGTCCTGGAGGCCCTCGCAGGTCGTGGCGGGTTGCTCTGCAATGCGCAGGAATGCGCGGGCTTTGGCATGGCGCCCGGAAGCGCTACAAAAATTGTTGAGAACCACGTGCTGCCACTCTTGTAGTTGTGCATGCATGGCAGTTGTGGGATGCGTGCAGAGGTGTCTGATGCCTTGATTGGACTTGCATAGGTAAGCAAGACGCGCGATAATGTTTGCGATGGAACCGGTTGGCTTGGCGAGGGGGGTCGCACAAGGGAAACGCGACGCGCATGCGTCGAAGCCGCTGCGGAAAGCGGCACCTGGCGAGGTACGTCGCGCAGGGTCTGCGCGAACGTCACAATCGGCACGCGTAGAGACTCGGTCTTGTCGGTGCTCAGGAGGCGGGTTTGGATGGTGGATCTGAGCGTTGCTCACGCGGGCGGCCAGCGTAGATTCGTCGGTCGCGACGTCGCGCTGTATCTGGTGAACACTCGGTTGAAGGCCAAGCATCATCATCGTTAGAGTCGCGGGTTCGCTGGGAGTACCTGTCCAGCCGTTGCTCTTAAGTCCTGGGTTCGTCGGTGGTGTGCTTCGCGCTCTCGTTCCAAACGGGTGAGTGCTTCCTCTGCCCGTGCCTGTTCGGCGTCTCTTGCCTGGGAGATCTGGATGAGTCGTAACTGCGCGTTGTCCGCCGCCATCTGTACCTCGACCATTCGGGCATCGAGGGAGGCGATATCGTAAACCGAAGTCGGGGTGCCCAGCTGATCAGTCTGGGCGCAGCCCTTTCTCCAGGCAACTGCTGCTCGACCGCGGAGACTCGGTTCTCAAGCGTTGGCACGCGCCCCTCTGAAGCGTCAAAACGTTGAGCGAAGGCCATCTCGGCACCACGCAGCTCGCCGTCCAACTCATACGCGAGCGCGGCGCGGCGGGAGTGCAGCGTGGCAGCGGTCATCTCGACCTGGGCACGAAGTGCGTTGATGTCCTCACGTGGCCGCGGATCCGCGGGCCCATGCACCTCCACAAATGGGATATGTCGGGCCATCAGGAGCTCATCGTGCACCGCCCTGATGGCGGCAGCCCCGCTGTCTCTGACACTCACAAGTCGGGCCTCCATCCGGAGGAGGTAGTCGTGAAGCGACTGGATCATGTTGGGGTCGGAACCTCGGTGTGCCTCCATCTGGCCAACTTGAAACTGGACCTGAGTGATGATCGATCGATATTCGGCGACCCGGGCGTCAACCAAAGAAAGAGCGCGTTGAAGCTCTTGTCTGAAGGTGGCCGCCTGCGCGGCCAGACCCGACAACTGCTGGGTCGCGTAAGCTTCCTGGTCTCGCAACTCCGCCATGTCACTGGCGGTTGGAGCCGGATGCGACACGATGTCGCGCTGTTGAGAGCCATGCCAGGAGCCGGCTGGCGTCCGAGTAGGGGAGCGAATGTGATACCGTTTTGGAACCTTGCGCTGAAATGCCCGCCCAGTACGGTTCTCTATGACACACACACACATGTTCAGAGACAGACACGTTAGTGGGTGACGTGACCTTAGCCCAGCGGCGGCTGCGCGCGGAAGCGATGTCTGGAGACACGCTTCGCAGCGCCACCGCTGCGGGCGTTGCCACCGACGCCACTCGTATCAACGGAGGTAGGAGGAGAGAAGAAAGGTGCAGCGAATCCAGCTGCGGCACCGAAGACTGATTGGACAACTGCAAGTGCTCCCACCGGCGCACATGACACGAGAGTAGCAGGCGCCGCGGGAGGCGAACCCAGCCGCGGTCGCGAGGTCCTCGGCGTGCGAGCGCGCGCGGGCGGCGGCGGTAGCGGGGAATCTGGTAGTAGTTCTCCCAGCGCAGCCGCTAGTGAAGCGGTACTGCCTTCTCCTGAAAGGGGGGAAGCGGGTATCACAAATTCTCTTGCCCTCTCCACAGAGCCGTCGCGACCGCGCGCCGTCGAGGACGCCGCACGCATACAGGCACTGCGCCCCGAGGTGCCCGAGGGGCAGCGCCAAGCGGCGGAGTTTACGATGACGCGAATCGCAACAGCGAAGAGCGTGAAAGAAAAAGCTGGTAACCTGTGTGTGTATATAGGGAGACGACCGAGGGGTCGATCCTACACAGAGGTCCGTAGGTAGAGGCAAGGAGGAAGAGGTTAGCTTCTCCTTTTCTTTGGCGTTGCGCGGAGGGCAGCGCACTGTCTGTGTTGATGCCAATGCCTGAGCCGATACAGTCACGGTATGCACTGATAGAATGGGGATATGAGCGGACTTCACACACAGTGGTGGCGGTGGTGATGGTGGTGGTGGTGGTGGCGGTGGTGGTAGTGGTGGCGGTGGAGGTGGCGGTGGAGGTGGCGGTGGTGGTGGTGGTGGTGATGGTGGTGGTGGTGGAGGTGGTGGCGGTTGTGGTGGTGGAGGTGGTGGTGGTGAAGGTTTGCTGGCCCCGTATGTTCTTCGGTTCTCGGCGGCTTTCCAGCCTCGGGGTGCTCTCCGGCAGCTGCCCCTCGCCTAGGGCCGCCTGGACTGCCCGCATCGCCTCGAACAGCTGCCGCAGACCCAATTCGCGACTCAAAAACCAGACGACGAGGATTGCTTGGGGGGACCGTCCCAGGGGGGAAACATCGAGCCTGAATCGGCGATACATCGCCGACAGATCGGCGAGAGGCCCCCGATCGCAAATCCACGCGTTCCTGGAGGGGGTGAGCTATCGGGACCCCACCGGCGATCAGTGGGCGTTCAGGGGACGAGGCATCCCCCCCTAAACCGATCCCCCCTAACTACGCCACGAAAATATGTACACGGACACCCGCCGACGAGTTATCCCTGTGTCGTCAGGAGGAAGTGCGACGCTGCACAAAATCGCCCAACCCTCCCTGCGGCCCAGGAATGATTTACTGGGGGTCTGTGTAAACATGTTTGCGGCGGTGATGATGATAATGACGACGACGATGATGATCATGATGATGAAGACGATGATGCTGACGATGATGCTGCTGATGATGATGATGATTATGGTGGTGGCGGTGGTGTTGATGGATGCTGATGACGTTGATGATGATGATAATGATTGTGAAGATGATAATAATTATGATGATGATGGTGATGATGATGATGATGATAATGATGATGGTGATGATGATGATGGTGATGATGATGGTGATGATGATGATGATCATGATGATGATCATGATGCTGATCATGATGATGATCATGATGATGATCATGATGATCATGATGATCACGATGATCATGATGACGATGTTGATGGTGATGATGACGACGACGGTGCTGATGATGATGGTGTTGATAATGACATTTAGAACGATAATGATACTGATAATGAGAATGAGCATGAGAAGGAGAGATTCAATGGGGGTGTCTATGTGTACATTTTCTGCGACGGACGAACGCTGCCCCTGAGCCTGCGTCAGGAGCTGCAGGCCGTCCGGGAACAGCTCGGGCAGCTCGGCGACCAGGCCGGCCGCGAGCCCGAGGACCCTCGCCGGAGGCGCGGGCAATCTTACCATGCGCTGGAAGTGTGAACTTACAGATGTCTGCTGATTTGGGGGAAGTTCCTTGGAAATCCGGCCACCGAGCGGGTCCGATCGTGGACCCGTTCGGCAGCCGAAGGGGCTCGGGGCGGCCCCCTGAGAAGGTCGGGAGGAGGGGGCATCGGGCTTTGTCTTGTCATTCGCGATAAGGGCCGTGATCGACCCCGTCCCGCGCCCCCTCCCCATCCCCCCCTGGTCACGCCACGATTCGCGCCCGCGCCGTCTCGGAGTCAGCCATTCCTGGGCATTCCCTGACGGCGCCGGCGCGAATCGTGACGTGACCAGCCCCCCCTCCCACCACCCAGTCACCTCCACTGTCGCTGGGGGGCAATCATCGGTCTCATCTTGGAAGAGGAGGGCGGGGGTGCACGGTTTCTCCCGGGGCCGGAGGCGACCCGAGGAGGAGGAGGAGGAGGAGGAGGAGGAGGAGGAGGAGAGAGGAGGAGGAGGAGGAGGATAGGAGGAGGAGGAGGGAAGGGGGAGGAGGAGGAGGAGGAGGAGGAGGAGGAGGATGGGAGGAGGAGGGAGGAGGAGAAGGAGGAGGAGGAGGAGGAGGAGGACGGGTCGCCTAAGCTCCTCGGAGAAACCCTCCAGGGCGGGGGGGGGCCCTCTGAGAGGGCCTCCCCCCGCCCGGTCGGGAAGCAGCGCGCCCAGAGCTCCGACGAATCCATGCTCTCGAGCCTCGGGGCCCCAGACCCCAAAGAGAGTGGGCAGCTCCCGCGGTCGCGACGATTACGCACGCGTGAAAGATGGTCCCCCTTGTCAGAGAAAGCTGGGCTTGGCGACCGAAAACGGGTCTCGCGCGAGACGGCACAGCGACCTCGCGCGGCGGCTTCCGCGGGGGCGCGGCACGCCCCACTGGAGGCGAGGGGCGCTCACGCGCGACCTTACGCGGGCAGCTTACGCGCCGATGTCGGCGCAGCGGACCCCGCTCTCTTCCGTCGCTCGGATGGGGTCGCAGGCTCGCGCCGCATCGCCGGTGCATCGCCGCCGCATCGGCGGCGCATCGGCGGCGCATCGGCGACGAGGGCGATGCATCGGCGACGTCGGCGTGGAGAAAATCTGGCTCCGCATCGAGCCGCATCGCCGACGCGTCGGCGGCGCCGTTCTCTTCCGTCGCTCGCCTGGACTCGGCTCTCCGCTCGATCTCTCGGCCATCTCCCCGAGGCCCACCTTCCGTCCCGAGCTGTCGGGTTTTGACGGCTTCCGGAGGCCGCATGCCGAGGAGCCTCAGGCTCTCGGCACTCTCGAGCGAGGGGCAACGGTAGAGGGGAGACTCTGGACCTGGAGTCCTCAATATTTCACCGATAGATCGGCAATCGGCCCCCGATAGCAGATCCGAACGTTCCTGGGCGGGGTGGGGCTATCAGACCCCTATCGGCGATCAATGTGCGATTGGGGGTCGATGCGTCCCCCTCTCTGCCAATCCCCCCGATCGTTGCCCCTGATCGAGGCATCCTGAAGGAATGGCTTTCGGGGCACAAATCGGGCTTCGGGCGGCCGTTCAGGACGATTCGGGCACCTCCAGGATTGCTCTCGTCGAGGCGCCGCTGCTGAAAAGCATCCCGAGGCGAGGAGGTCTCCAAGAACCAACGAAAAAACCTACCCCAAACCGAGACCCCCGACGCCATGATTTTTTCGTGACGTGACCCCCACAGGTCTCAACCTGCTCCCCGGGACCAGCTTTAAACCCGAGTCGCTGGTTGACGGTCCCCGGGCGAGGGCCCCAAAGCCGAGAATAGCAAACAGCCCTCCGTCATGATGTTGTTCATGACGCGAGGGGGTCTGGGAACAGAGCGCCCCCCGCCACTGTGACCCCGCCCCCTGCGCCACCAGAATATGTCCATACATCCGCTGCAGCGGTGCCGTATCCCAGGGGTTCGAGGAGCGGTGGATAGGGTTATCTGCCCGCCCATGCAGGCGGGCAGAGATTGGGCGACGAGATCTATACATGTCCACCGCCGCCGGCCAAGTCCATCCTGGGCTCAGGAGCGGTTTACATGCTTACATGCTGCCTGGCGTGGCAAAGGGAGCGCATACACCGCTCCTGGGCCCAGATGGGCCTGGCCCGCGGCGGTGGATATGTATGGATATCGTCGCCCGAAGATATCCGTGCCCCGGGGAAAAAACGATACCGCTATTCCAAAGACCTCCCCCAGGGTGCTTGTTGACCAAGATGTCGAGGCGAATCCAGCCGTGGTGACCAGGCCCTCCCGGGGCGCCCGAAAAGGCGAAAACGAGGGGAGGACAGCGGTATTGGTACCTACGCTCCTCCTCTGAGATCCACCTCTCCTCGAGATCTGGGACACAACTCCAGAGCAATGTATATACACGCATCCTGCCGGCAGACCCCTGCCGCGCCGCCGGGCCTCGGCAGCAGCTCTCCGGGGGCAGGCAGCCCCGCGGCCTCGCACCGCCCCGCGGCGAGGCGCAGCGCTCCGAGAGCACCCTGGCAGAGGCCTCCCAGCTGGCGTCCGAGCAACGGAGCGACGGACCGAAACGGGTCTCGCGCGAGACGGCACAGCGACCTCGCGCGGCGGCTTACGCGGGGGCGCGGCACGCCCCACTGGAGGCGGGGGGCGCTCACGCGCGACCTTACGCGGGCAGCTTACGCGCCGATGTCGGCGCAGACGACCCCGCTCTCTTCCGTCGCTCGGATGGGGTCGCAGGCTCGCGCCGCATCGCCGGTGCATCGCCGCCGCATCGGCGGCGCATCGGCGGCGCATCGGCGACGAGGGCGATGCATCGGCGACGTCGGCGTGGAGAAAATCTGGCTCCGCATCGAGCCGCATCGCCGACGCGTCGGCGATGCATCGTCGACGCAACGGCGACGCAACGGCGACGCATCGGCAACGCGTCGGCGACGCCGGCGTGGAGAAAATCGGGCAGCACATGGCGTATCCAAAAAATCCTGAGCCAAAAAACCTTGCCATCTTTTGGGAGGCTAATTCATACTTCCTCAAACTTCCGCCAGTCTTCCGCCAGCTTCCGCTGGTGGAGGCGACCTTGCTTTGCTTCCGCCGCCTTCCGCCGCCCTTTGCCGATGAAGAAGTGACAACTCCTTCGATCCTCGAAGACCAGGTCATCTCGAATGCCTCACGTCGAGCCGCATCGCCGATGCATCGGCGGTGCATCGGCGAAGCATCGGCGACGTGGGCGACGCATCGGCGACGCCGGCGTGGAGAAAATCTGGCTCCACATCGAGCCACATCGCCAATGCATCGGCGATACATCGGCGACGCATCGGCGATACATCGGCGACGCATCGGCGACGCCGGCTTGGAAAAAATAGAGCTGCACATGCTGGGTTCAACAAAACTCTGAGCCAATCAAATCTTGCCACCCTTTGGGAGGTCGATTCTTACTTCTGCTGGCTTCCGACGGCGGAGGCGGCCTCGCTTTGCTTCCGCCACCTTCCACAACCCTTCCGCCACCTTCTGCCGAGGACGAGGTGAGAACTCCTTCTATCCTCGAAGACCAAATCCTTTCTCGAATGCCTCACATCGAGGCGCATCGCCGATGCATCGGCGATGCAGCGCGATCCTCCGACAACAGCTGCTCGGGCCCTAGCTCGGAGGCTAGAATACCTATCGTTCGGAACAAGTGGGTAGAAACATCAAGTATGAAGCAGGAAGGCGTTGAAAGTAGATTGAAGATTGGGCGTCCGCCCGATGCTCTCCACGCCGGCGACGGTGATGCAGCGCCCACGTGGTCACTGCTTCGGCGATGCATCGGCGGTGCGGCGCGAGCCTCCCACCCCAGCCACTCGGGACCCCAGCTGGGAGACCTGGAAACCTGGGCCTCGGCGGCCCCAGCCGCGCGGACCTCGCTCAGCGCCTCAAGCACCGCCTCCACAGCCTTCTGGGACTGGCCATCACCGAATCGATACATCGGGACGAACCGAAGTGGATCGATCGGCCAATATCCAAAGGTGAGACCTACAAGCCTCGTCAAAAATAGGTTGGCACGCCTTTCACAATCGTGGCGCTCGATGGTTCGGACACTTGCCACTTCTCCAGCGCTGTGAAGATGTTGCCGGACTTCCGACAACCTTGCGTCCGGGCCAAATATCTCATGCCAGCGCCGAAGTAGACTGACACCAAAGACAATAAGCGCCAGCGTATGTTGGACGAGGCTTGCAGCGAAAGCGACATGGAAGGGGCACGGTGCCCAGAAAGGGCTGCGAGCGACCGCCCCCTCGAGCATCAGCGCACGGGACTACGGTCACCGCGCTTCCCAACCACGGCGGCGAGCCGCGCCCACGAGCAGGCTCCACGACCCTACGTCTAAGGAGCGGCCCGAAGTACGGAGCCCCTCCGGAGCCCAACGTGGTCTGTATTTCAGCGTTTTCACTGTAGCCATCTGGGAGGAGGCCCTCGGACCCGCGGCGAGCCCGCTCCATGGGGCCCGATATCCAACAACCCAGACACCCAGCGCGCAACCGCCCGGGCACCAGGGGATCGATCGGATCGCCCGGAAGAGTCGAAGTCGAATCGGATCCCTCTCCACCTCCTCCCCCTCCCCGTCCCCCTCCCCCTCCTCCTCCTCGTCCTCCTCCTCCTCCCTCCTCCCCATCCTTCCCCCCCTCGGGAAAAATACTTTTCCTGGGAAGAGCTCTTTCCTGGCGCCCACAAGCAGAGATCGAATCGGATCGGGCAAGGTGAGATCGACATCGAGCTGGTTCGATTGAATCGGCCGTCGTTGAATCGAGAAGGAGCGGACGAAAAACGCTGCAAGATAATTTGCTCCGCCGGCGGGGACGCCTGTTCCAGGGCAGGCGTCCCCGACGGCGGGAAAAAAACACGTTGCACAGCTCGTCGTCCGCTGAGAAAAATCGGGTCGAAGCGAAGCGCGCATCGGATCGGGCCGCATCGGATCGCCCAAAGAAACCGAGATCGGATCGGATCGGGCTGGGTCAGCTCGACATCGAACTGGATCGCTCGGATCCCAGTTCGAATGTCCGAACTGGCGGCTGGGGGGGGGCTGAACCAGTGTGCAAAAGAAGTGCGAGTAATCAAAACATGATAAACCAAAATCCCTCACCACTCTTTCGTAATCCCAAAAGTCGGCGGTGGACAAACCTCCCTTGAGTGAACCTCCCCTTAGTGGAAACGGCCTGGGACAGAAACTGACGGACATGGACCCGCAAAAATGACGGCCGCGACGCCCTCTCGCGAACCGAAAACGGCCAATTCGCTAATCGACGTGTCAGGGTAGGAGGTCTGTCCACCCCCGAATATGGTGGTTAGCGGGACGGGGGTCCTGCGTGGGCCGACTGCCTGACCGGCCAACCAAACCATGCAGGTTGCGAAGTGCTGGTTGGCCCTGTCTGGGTGGCTTCTGGGAGTGGAGATAGACTATCGGAGGTCCGCGCGGATTTCGTGGATCGGCGCCTGAAGCGCCGCCAAGGGGGCCCAGCGCCGATCCGAAAAATCCGCGCAAAGCTCCGAAAGCCATGCTTATGCCAGCGCTTACCTTTCGATTCCCACTGCGAAAGCAAGCAGCAAGGAACCACCATCGCACTGACCACCAAATGACCGTTTGTTTTCTTTCCCGGGTAGCGGTCGGTACCCGGGATTGGGGGGATTATTATTTTCTTCGCCGCGGGGCTTCGCGCGTGCGCACTCCTTGACACCCTGCCTGGCAGCAGCAGCAGCTCACGAGACCGAAAGGGATCAATAGCTACGCCACTGCAGCGAAAGGACGGAGCCTAAAAAGGCAGATCAGCATCCCATCCAAGGACTGCAGGAAGATGGGAGGCGGAGGCGGAAGAGAAAAGCCCGCCTCGAAGCACTCCTCCGGGTGCTGCCCAGATTGGGGGAGGATTCACGTGGGAGGGTAGTGGTAATGGCGGCCGTGGCGTTCAGCCGCCAGGGTGCGTCCGCGCCACCGGCGCATCAGCCGCCTGTGCGAACCACAGACATGTAGGGAAGGGCCCAGGCCACACACCCCAGTACGATCGTTGGCGTTACCCCGGGGGGGGGGGCGTCTAGCCTTTGCGCGAGCGCGCGGGCACGCCGTCGTTGTCGCCGACGCCGCCGCCGTCGTCGTCGTCATCGCCGTCGTCGCCGCCTCCGCCGTCGTCGTCGTCGTCGTCATCAACCGTGTTCATCACCCCCTAGAAAAAAACAACAAAAAACAAAAAAAAATCCAAGCGAAAGACCCATCCATATGCAGTTGTGGGTACCGCAATTGTGAATATAGTTTTCGGTGAAGCTCCCTATGGGGCCACGAAGCGCTGCACTGGATGGGGGGACGCATGCGGGCGGTAGCACTGGGGTCGTCGGCGTAGATCCCTATGGGGCCACGCAACGCTGTACTACCCATGTGGCCACGAAATGCTATACTGGGTTGGTGGAAATGCCAAATTTGGTTTTCGGGACGCATGCGTACGGTCCCACTGGGGGCTTCGGTGGAGCTCTCTATGGGACCACGAAGCGCTGCAGGGCAAGTGAAAATGCCAACTTGGGTGTGCGGGACGCATGCGGGCGGTCCACTGGGGGCTTCGGTGGAAATCCTTATGGGGCCACGAAACGCTGTACTAGGTGGGTGAAAATGCAAAATTGGGTGTGCGGGAGGCATGCGGGCGGTCCCACTGGGGGCTTCAGTGGGGCCCCCATATGGGGCCACGAAACGCTGTACTGGGTGGGTGAAAATGCCAGAATGGGTTTTCAGGACGCATGCGGACGGTGGCACTGGGGCTTTCGGTGGAGCTCCCTATGGGGCCACGAAACGCTGTACTGTGTGGGTGAAACGCAGGGAAGAGGGAGGAGGGGGCCACGAAACGCTGTATTGGGTATGCGGGACGCATGCGGGCGGTCCCACTGGGACCTTCGGTGGGGCTCCCTATGGGGCCACGAAGCGCTGTACTGGGTAGGTGAAACACAGGGAGGAGGGAGGAGGGGGAGGAGGGGGAGGAGGAGGGAGGAGGGAGAGGGGAGGAGGAGAGGGGAGGGGGTGGGGAGGGGGAGGGAGGGGAGGGGAGGGAGGAGGAGAGGGAGAGGAGAGGAGAGGAGAGGAGAGGAGAGGAGAGGAGAGGAGAGGAGAAGAGAGGAGAGAGGAACGCGGGGACCGTCTCTTCAAAACGAGGACCCAACACCACAGGATGGTTGAGAAAAAACGCTCACCAAGCCGCTCTTTCCAGGAAGCTGGCCCTGCCTTCTGCGGCGCGGCCGCGGCCCCCCCTGCGCCACTCGGCTCCGCGGCCCCGGCGGCCTCCCGGCTCCGCGCGGACAGCCGCTCCAGGGCGCGCCTGATGTTTCTCCACCGCGCTGGGTCCTCGCCGTGGAAGAAGCGCACCATGGGCGGAGGAGAGGAGGAAAACGGCACGAGCATGAAGCCTCCAGAGGTCCGCGCGGACCCCGGGGCCATCACGGATCGAGCCAGCTCGAAAAATGCAGCGGAGAGGTAAGGTCTGAGGCTGCAGTCGCGATGTTCCGCCGTGTGACAACTTATTCACAACGTCGGGTCTCAGGGAATCCCTTGCATCCGCGCAGGGCCCCCCCCCCTCCTCGCTTGCGCACAGGGCGCGCCAGGGGCGGCGCTTGAGGCGCCAGCAGGGCGCTCGGCGCAGATCCAAAAAGAAACCTTCGCGGGCCCTCGAGAGCTCATGCTCGTGCCGTTTTTGCTCTCCTTCGGATGGTGGCGTCCATGGCCCCTCGGCGGGCCCAAATTGCAGGAAACTACCCCCGCTGCGCCTTGAGGGGCAAACGCCGGGGGGGACTGGCCCATCGGGTAAACATCGCCTGAAATCGGCGATACACTGACATCGGCGATAGGATCCCGATAGCGAATCCGCACGTGCCTGGATCGGGCCCGTACCGGCGATGAGTGGGCGATTGGAGTCGATGCATTCCCCCTGAGCCTATCCCCCCCCAAGGTGCCCCTGACCAGGGGCCGCCACGGGAGGAGCGCGCGGCAGCGGCCTTGCGAGGAGCGCTGGCGCTCTTGGGCCACCGCGTTGCGACGACCTTCTCCTCCACACTGCCACAAGACCTTCGGATCGCGGGCGCCCCACAAAGGTCGGCCATGTCCTGCGTGCACGGCAGAGATCGACCGTGCCTGGCGTACACGACCCTGCGATCCGTGTTGTTCCCCACATGCTTCGTGGGGTTTGGGTTTTCTTCCCTGCCGCGCCGCACCCGCGTCTCCTCACACCTCCCCTCCTCATTCTTTTTTCCTTCCCTCACTCACACACACACACACTTCACTCTTCCCCCCCTCGTCACAACACTGCTCAGCTCAGCTCAACTCAGCTCAGCACAGCACAGCACAGCTCAGCTCAGCTCAGCATAGCACAGCTCGGCTCAGCTCAGCACAGCTCAGCACAGCCCAGCACGGCTCAGCTCAGCACAGCACAGCACAGCTCGTGGCACTTTCTCGACACCACAGGGGGGGCGCACGGGTTGGTCTCTCAACTCGGTCGCTATCCACGACACTGGCGCAAAGCCTAGCAGGCATGGCACTCTCTCGACACAAAAGGGGGTGGGCAGGGGGTGGTCTCTCAGCTCGGCCGCTATCCACGACACTGGCGCAAAGCCTAGCAGGCGTGGCACTTTCTCGACACCATAGGGGGTGCGCAGGCGGTGGTCTCTCAGCTCGGCCGCTATCCACGACACTGGCGCAAAGCCTAGCAGGCGTGGCACTTTCTCGACACCACAGGGGGTGCGCAGGGGTGGTGGTCTCTCCAGCTCGGCCGCTACCACGACACGGCGCAAGCCTAGCAGGAGTGGGCACTTCTCGACACCACAGGGGGTGCGCAGGGGGTGGTCCAGTTCGGCCGCTATCACGACATGGCGCCGGCAAGCCTAGCAGGCGTTGTGGCACTTTCTCGCACCATAGGGGTTTTACCAGACATCCTAGTCTCTCAGCCCGGCCGCTATCCACGACAATGGCGCAAGGCCTAGCAGGCGTGGCACTTCTGACCACCCATAAGGGGGGGCTCTAGGGGGGGGGGTCTCTCAGAGTTCGGCGTTATCCACGGACAAGTGCGCAATAGCCTAGCAGGCGTGGCACTCCTTCTAGACACCATTAGGGGTGCGCAGGGGCAGGTGGCTCTCAGCTCGGCCGCTTATCCACGGAACACTGTCGCAAAGACCCTAGCGGGACGTGGCACTTTCTCGACCCCACCATAAGGGGGTGCGCAGGGGGTGGTCTCTCAGCTCGGCCGCCATCCACGACACTGGCGCAAAGCCTAGCAGGCGTGGCACGTTCTCGACACCATATGGGGTGCGCAGGGGGTGGTCTCTCAGATCGGCCACTATCCACGACAGGGTCGCAAAGCCTAGCAGGCGTGACATTTTCTTGACACCATAGGGGGAGCGCAAGGGGTGGTCTCTCAGCTCGGCCGCTATCCACGACACTGGCGCAAAGCCTAGCAGGCGTGGCACTTTCTCGACACCACAGGGGGTGCGCAGTGGGTGGTCTCTCAGCTCGGCCGCTATCCACGACACTGTCGCAAAGCTTGGCAGGCGTGGCACTTTCTCGACACCATAGGGGGTGCGCAGGGAGTGGCCTCTCAGCTCGGCCGCTATCCACGACACTGTCGCGAAGCCTAGCAGGCGTCGCAGTTTCTCGACACCATAAGGGGTGCGCAGGGGGTGTTCTCTCAGTTCGGCCGCTATCTACGACACTGTCGCGAATCCGAGCAGGCGTGGCACTCTCTCCACACCATAAGGGGTGCGCAGGGGGTGGTCTCTCAGCTCGGCCGCTAATCACCGGACACTGTATGCAAAGGCTAGACGGAGTGGCACTTTCTCCGACCCCATAGGGGGTGCGACAGGGGGTGGGCTCTCAGCTCGCGGCCGCTATTAACGACACTGTCGCAAAGCCTAGCAGGCGTGGCATGTCGACACCATTAAGGGGTGCGCAGGGGGTGGTCTCGCCAGCTTCGGCCGCTATTACGACACTGTTCGCAAAGCCTAGCAGGCGTGGCATTTTCTCGACACCATAAGGGGTGCGCAGGGGGTGGTCTCGCAGCTCGGCCGCTATCCACGGTATTGTCGCAAAGCCTAGCACGCGTGGCACTTTCTCGACACCATAGGGGGTGCGCAAAGGGGGGTCTCTCAGCTCGGCCGCTATCCACGACACTGTCGCAAAGCCTAGCAGGCCTGGCACTTTCTCGACCCCCTAAAGGGTGCACAGGGGGTGGTCCCTGAGCGCGGTCGCTATCCGAGCCGGTCGTCCAGGGCATAACAGGAGTGACACTTTTTTCCTGACACCATAGGGGGTGCGCAGGAAGTGGTCCCTCAGCGCGGTCGCTATCCGAGCCGGTCGTCCAATGCAAAGCAGGAGTGGTACTCCCTCGACACCATAGGGGGTGCGCAGGGGGTGGTCCGTGAACGCGGCCGCTATCCGAGCCAGTCGTGGCCGCCATCCGAGCCGGTCGTCCAGGGCATAGCAGGAGTGGCACTTCCTCGACACCATAGGATGTGCGCAGGAGGCGGTCCGTGAGCGCGGCCGTTACCCGAGCCTGTCGTCCAGGAATTGCGCAGAGGGCAGTTTTGGCTCAAGCAAGAGTCCCTTCCTCTGGTGGTCAAAGGTGATTATAGACACGGTGACTGCCTTCCATGGCGCCCAAATGTGCCATGTCCGCGCTGCCGCCTCCGCGCGAGCAGCTCAGGAACTCAATGCTAGAGATGGGTGCCGAGGTGAGTTTAGATGGTTTGCGTAAGTATGTTGAACAGCATAGGAACGACTGGGTGTAGAACGCAGGATTACGCATGGATGGTAATGAAAAGCCAACACAGAAGCTTTAAATTAAGTATGTGGGGCTCCTCGGTAGCGTAATTTGTTGTTTTCACTGCGGGCTTTCGCCCAATTTCGGACCCTCGGACCCTCTCGGATCGATCAGGCTCGAAAAATGCGGCAGAAAGACGGGGTCTGGGGCTCTGGTCGTAACTTGTTCGTGATGTCACAATTTTGCTCGTAGTGTCGAATCTCAGGGGACGACAGGCTATCTCGATCTCGTGTGACTGACTGAAGAGCTCTGGGCTGGGGACCGTCTGTAAGGGCCGTGGGGCCACCCTGAAAGTATAAGGTGTATACCAAAGGCCAGAAGATGTGTACGATGTCCCCCTCTCGGAGGCCCTGCGGGCCGTCTTCGGGGCATGTTGGGGGTGTGCATATGTGTGAGAGAGCGTGATCCCCCGCCGCTTTACTGTGGAAAATTGCCAACCTTTTCCTCCGGAACCCGGGGGTCGCCTCCCACCCCCCCTCCGAAAATCCCCCCCCACCCCAACCCCCCCCCCCATGCTGGAAACCCCTCCCCCCCCCCCCCCACCCCCCCCCCCACACCCCCCCCCCCCCTCTCCCCCGGGCAAACCCCCCCCCCCCTCCCCAACCCTCCCCCCCCCCCCCCCCCCCCCATCCCCTCGAAAACCGGGGGGGGGCACTACCGGTTCGAACCCCTCCCCCCCCCACACCTCCGGATCCGGAAAAACCGGGGGGGGGGTCAACTAACGGTTGAGATCCCGAGCGATTCCCTCGCGGAAAACCGAAGGATCCCGCGCGACCGCCGGTTCGAACCCCTCCCCACCCCCCCCACTCACCGCCAGCAAACGACTCCCGGTCCCTACCACCGTCAGCGTCACATCCTCCACTGTTGTTCCCAGCACCACTGTCCTCACCACCACTGTCCCCACTGTGTCCCCACCAGTGCCCCCACCACTGTCGCACTGTCCCCACTGTCCCCACACCTGTTCCCACCACGGTTCCACTCTCCCCACTGTCTCCACGGCCCCAACCACTGCCCGACTATCCCCACTGTCCCCACTGTCCCACTGACTCCGCCGCTGTCCCACTGAGCTGTCCCACTGTTCCCACCACTGTCCCCACTGTCCCCACCACTGTCCCCACTGTACCTCTGTCCCATTGTCCCACCGCCGTCCTCGCCACCGCCTTTACCACTGTCCCCACCACCGGCCACCACCATTGTACCCTCCAATGTCCCACTGTTTCCACCTCATTCCCACTGTCCCCACACCACTGTCCCCACCACCACCGTCCCCACCACTGTCCACTGTCCCCCCTGTTCCCACCATTGTCCCCACCACTGTCCCCACCACTACCGGCCCTCTACTGCCCCACTGTCCCACTGTCCCCACCACTGTCCCGCTGTCCCCTCACCACTGTCCCACCAACACCGTCCCCACCTCTGTCCGCACCCCCACTCGGTTTTCGAGGGGGGGGGGGGTCGAACCGGTAGTGACCCTCCCCCTTTTCATGATGAGCTGGGGGGGGGGGGGAGGGGTTCGAACCGGTAGTGACCCCCCCGGTTTTCCGGAGGGGGGGGGGGGAGGGGTTCGAACCAGTAGTGACCCCCCCCCGTTTTCCGCCAACAGCGGTAGAACACGCTCTTTCATATGTGTAGATCTCGTCGCCCAATCACGGAGCAGCGATTCCCGCAGACGCCTCGCGCCAAGCTGGCAACTACGACGGGACAAAGAGGCCTCTCAGCGGGGCTCCGACATCATGGAGCGTGCAGCTGCCACCCTGTCCAGCATGGCCAACCTCCGCGGGCGGCTGGAGAAGCGGCAGCGCGGAGAGCTCCTGCGCCAAAGGCCGGAGCGTGTGCTGCTGCCACTGCTGACCTGGACTTTGCGGTCCGGGGCCGGTTCGGAGCGACGGCGGCCGGAGAGACCGCAGCGTAGAAAGCTCTTACGCTTATGTAGGCTGGAGCGTGCTTGCTGCCATTGCCGAGGTGGGCTCTGCGGTCTGGGGCTGGTTCGGAGCGGCGGCGTCAAGACCGTGTCTGGTGCGGGCGGATGCGGTCGAGGAGAAGGAGAATGCGAGCGCAGACGGGATCACAGGGCGGGTTGACGACAGCCAGGAAGGACACGTTGGAAACGCTATTACTTCGCAGTGGGGAGTCGTAGCATTCGGAACCACCTGCAGCATTCTTGCTGGTCCTCATCTGATGGTGGCAAACGTTCGACGTCTTCATCATATCTTACATGGAATGCCCCTGCTAGTGCATGACAAGTACAAAGCCAGGATTCGTTCAACCTGGCCCAGGCGAAATCGCAAACTCCAGGAGGCCCTCTTCCGTCCCAATCTGGTGAAATGTGTCGCGCTGAATCTGAATGATACGCGACAACACTTGTCTATCAAGCACGTCCTGCCCCAATCGCAGATACAACAACATAAACAGAAAACAGTCCCGCCGACACCGTCAGAGCACGCATGCGAGAGGCCTGGCCAGCCGAAGTCCTAGCAGAATCCGCGAATCCCATACCAATGTTCCAGACTCTAAAGTCAACCCGCATAGCAATGATGAGCAACTTTCCCAAGCATCCTTCCCCTGCAGCGCATCCTTGGCAGCTGTCGCCGGTCGCGCCCCGCCCGCAAAGTGTCGACATGGCCTTTCAAAACCATCGCATACTGATCGTGCGCCCTTCTTATACGGCTTGACTGTAG
>CAUYUJ010022126.1:0-25000 GCA_963575745.1 Prorocentrum cordatum
CCTTTTGTTTTTCTCCTCCTCCTCCTCCTCCCAAAAATCGGTGTCCTTTTTTTGTGCGCGGCGCGGGCTCGAATCGGACGCGACGCGGATTCGGCGTGGATCCAGTGCGGATTCGGCACGGATCCGATTCGACGCGCATTCGACGCGGAGAGGGCCGCGACGGGTCAGAGGAGGCCCCCCGAGGATGCAACAGAAGCGAGCGAGAGAGACTGAGCGTTGAGCGGGCCCGGGCCGCCCTCGCGCGTCGAGGCAGCGGCTGCGCCAGTGCTCGCAAAGAGTCGCGGAGGCGACGGCGACGACAACAACGACGACGGCGGCGGCGGCGGCGGGCGCGGCCACGGCGACGGTCACGGCGACGACGACGACGACGACGACGACGACGACGACGACGGCGACGACGACGACGACGACGACGAGAGCGGCTGGCGACGGCGACGACGGCGGCGACGGCGGCAGCGACGACAGCACCACATAGATGTCACCGTATGCGAAGCCGCACTGGAACCCAGCCAAACCAAACACATGGTGAGGACGTCGCAGGCGAAACAGCGCCGCAATCAAGCTAAACAAGACAAGTTGGAAGGACGACGGCTCAGGCGAAACCGCGCCGACACCAAGCCATACCAAGCCGAGTGTGAGGACGCCTCAGGCAAAACCAGCCCCAAACCAGGCCAAGCCAGGGGCCAAACCATATAGATTTTGAGCGTGTCTCCGGCGTGGCGTCTGGGCAAACCAAACCAAATCAGGCCAAGCCAGGCCAAAGCAGGGGCCAAACCAGGCAAATCCTGAAGACGTCTTCAGCGAAACGCCCCAAACCAGGGTCTATCCAATGACCTGCGTAGGCTTTTGATGGCAGGAGTGGGTGACCCAAGGCCCCCCCCCACGCAGGGGTTCCTGCAATTGGAATTTCATGGGGATGGGGGGGTCAAAAGTGATAGGCTGGGGTGTCGTCTTCTCAAGAAAAACAGGTCTTGTCTGCAGCTGCTGTTGACTTGTTGATCTGTTCGGGTTCGTGCGCGCCGCCCCCCCTTTCCTTTTGCCGGTTCCCCGCGGCGCCTCCCAGAACGATGCACCTGATTGTATGGCCGGGGCCGCCCCAGGATGTACGCGGCTGGGGCGCGGCAGCATGCGTGTGGTTGGGATTAAGGCGGGTTTGTCCCTCTACAGATGGACAGTCCCAAAAGTAGTCAAGAAAAATGGTCAGGGGACGATCTTGTTGACCATGCTTGGCTATGTGCTGAGTATGTTTGACTATCGCCTCATCTTTCGTCCAAAGTCCGCCTGTAGGAGGACATGCCCGACCCAAGGCTGGGACGCAGCAGCATGTATTCGTCTTGCGGCTCTTCCCTGGGCAGCTGCGTCGCGTTGGGAGGAGTACTCCCGAGCCTGCAGCGAGGGGCTGCGAGGACGGACGGCGGATGCCCATGCCCCCACACACCCCGGGTACACCTTAGGCGATGCTTAAGAAAACCTAAGTTTTCGGCCAGAGTCTCGATTATTCTTAATTTTTCAATGGAAATCCTAAGATTTTAATGGAAATGTTGGGTTTTTATTCCAGTTCTGAGACTCTGAATTTCTTAACCCATGGTTTCTTAAGCATTTCGCAGGGTGCATGGTCTTTTGCCCCAGCCTTTCCCCCCTCTCCCACGCGCGCCCCCGGACAAGGCACCGCCGGGGCCCCGAAGAAGGAACCCTTTTCGTTGGGGAGGGGCTCCGCGCTCCTTAAGTGTGTTCACAGCTTGCCTCAGGTGTTTCTCCTGTTTTCCATGGGGAATCGAAGTTTAATTTATGGAAAAAAAGGGGCCTCGTTCCTTAGTTAGGGCCCCTTTAGGTCAACGCCCCGACTGTAAGACCGCTCGGGAGCCCCTCTTTCTGACCGAAGGGCCAGCTTGAGGAGCAGGAGGAAGCGGAGCAGGACGAGGAACGGGAGCACAGGGAGCCGCACGCAAAGAAACACGCGGGCGACTCCGGAAGGCGGGTTCCGCTGCACGGGCAGTCGCTGTCCGCGCAGGGTCGCGCGCGAGTGCCCCAAAGGGCAGGTTCTGCAAGGCGGTGCGCAATCTGCAGTGTTTGTTGCTCCGCTTCGAATGTTGCTGCCTCCTTCTATCTCTAAGTCGGGCCTGTCCCTGTACAGGAGGAATATCCAAAAGTAGTCAGAACATAATCTGGGGACGATTTTGCGACTAGTTTCGACAATGTTTGGAGCATTTCAGGGGTATTGTTTGATTTGTCGCCCGAAATGCCCTGAAGGGGGACAGGCCCGACCTGATTCTGTCTCCCCTCCCCCGCCGTCCAGAAAGGTTCTCCGGAGCGGGGCCGGCGTTGACGTGCCTGCCGCGGCACAGGCGGCCCCACCCCGCGCGAGGAGACGGCGCCGAGCGGCGTGGGGCTCGCGGAGCTTCCTCGCCCCGAGCTCGCCGCCGCGCGCGGCGGATGGATCATCCGATTCCTTCGGAGGAGTGAAGACGCCATTAACATAAACTTTTGGCGCTCCGCGCGGATTTCTTGGATCCGCGCTGGGGCCCCCCGGCGCCGCCCCCGGCGCCGCCCCTGGCGCGCTCCGCGCGCCAAGGAGGGGGGTCCAGGACAGATCCAAGAAGTCCGCGCGGAGCGCCAAAAGTTTATGTTTCTGCCGTATGTTCTTCGTCTAGTTATCAAGTTCCGACACTGGTGCGTTCACGACCAAGTGCCGAGGTTGACCGCCTGTGGCTCGACGGCGGAATAGTTTCCCTGGCCAGCCCGCAGAATTGATTGCAGTCGTGTGCGGCGTGCCAGGCGTGAGCGGCCCGTGGTTCGTCGAATTTGATTTGCCAGGGGAGTGTGGTTTCCGAGCCGTCTTCCCAACAAGTGTACAGGATTCTTTGGCTTGGCATCGCTCGGACGTGTGCATTTTTCCTCCGGCGAAGACCATCGAGGAGCATCCTTGATCACTTGGAGAAAAAACCACGCACGAAACCGAAAAAAGCACAGGGAATGGACGTCCGAGCGATGGCCCACCAGACACCAGTCTTCGTGATGTGTGTTGGTGCCAGGCTCGAGAGATGGTCCCTGGCTCCTCCTCCTCCCCACTCTGCTCCTTCCCTTGTTGTCGCCCGCCTCGGGACTTTCAGCCGAAAGGTTAAGACTGGGATCGTTTTCCATTATGATCGGCACGATTTGTAACAGCTGGCGTGCTTCGTCCCATTTCTCGCAAGCTGTGTAGTAATGTAGATTATGTGGCTGCGACGGCGGAGACATCATTTAGCATTTCCTCGGGTGCCCCACCTCTGGATGTGTGAATGGATTCACGCTCTTCAAGTGGGCTCCCGAGCAGTGGTGGCTTGCTGCACACCCCGAGCACACCCGAAATATTTGAATCCAGGATGCTCTCGTCAACGAGGTGGTTTGGGGGGTGTTCTAGTATGCGCGTGCGTCCCACGTGATCTGCCCTGTCGCCCAGTGGATTGCCCATTTTCGGTCGAGGCTTCGAGCGCTCGCTCGCTCAGACTCTAGGGTTCGGCCTCTGCTCAAACGAGATGTTTCGACGGATTGCTGGGCGGCAGTGGTACGGTTTATACGCGCAGGGTGCAGAAGCTGCTTTTTGCAAGAGAAGCTTGGTGACAAGTTCGTCCTTCTTGACTTGCTGAGGGCGGTCGGTGCAAAAAGCGCTTTTTGTTTGCGCAATTTGTTGCGATACCAAATGTTGGAGCGTGTTACTTTATTGCTTGGGGCATGACGGGCGTCATGGCCCCCGCCCCCCCCCCCCTATGACGTAACGCTTTCCCCCCCCAGTGCGCTCCGGGCACTGCCGCCGTGCGCATCGGGATCCGCATAAGTGTTCGCACAGGAATCCGCATAAGAGTCGGTTCCGCAGTCGTCGTCGTCGTCGTCGCCGCCGCCGCCGTCGTCGTCGTCGTCGTCGTCGTCGCCATCGTCGTCGTTGTCGGTTGCCGCTTGTCGCTCGTCGCTCATCGTCGTCGTGCGCGCAGACGCGGCTGGAGCCTTTCTTTATAGAAATACCGGGCCGATGACGGCAATCACTTGGGGGGGTGTGGGAGGGGGCCAACAACGTCACGTTTTGCAGCGGCGGCGTCTGGGAATGCCTAGGAATCGCCGAGGACGGGTAGCAGTAGCATGTCGGTGGCGAAGAGCACCACAACGCTTGTGTACACCACAGTGCCTGTGTGCACCACAGCGAGTGTGTACACCACACCGCCTCCAGCGCAGCCGCGTGCAACACAGCGCCAGTGTGTGCCACAGTGCCTGCAGACACCACAGCGCTTGTGTACACCTCAGCGCCTGCGTACACCACATCAGCCGTGTGCATCACAGCACCAGCGTACACCACAATGCTTGTGTGCACTACAGCGCCGCCTGTGTGCACCACGGAGAACGTGTGCACCACAGCAACCTTGTGCAACAAAACACCACTGTTGTTTATATATATATATATATAGAGAGAGAGGGAGATTTCTAGAAGTAATCCTTATGACAAGACGGAGCGCTTGTGGATTCAACACAGGATTTAGGAAAGAGTCCGTTTGGAAAAACAGGAGTGCCGCTGGAATATACGAGTCCTCCGGAGTCCGCCCGCGTGATCCTATTCCTTCCCATCTGCGTCCAGGAGGCTCCAGATAAATTGCCCGTCCGAGAAGCAAGTGATCTGATTCAATCGACCATTCTGCGGTGCGCGCTGAGATGCGCACGTGCGGTGTAGCGCCGACCCGCACGACAGGGGGGAAGGGTGAGTGAGGAGAAGGAGGAGGAGGAGGAGGAGGAGGAGGTGCAGGTGGAGGTGGAGGAGAGAGGAGGGAAGAACGTGGCATTATATTATCAGCAGTTCCTTGGCGTTGCGTTTAGCTGTCCGCCGCAGATCCTCACCAACAGGTTCCTTCTGCTTGTCCTGTGCACGCAGGCGCTGTGGTGCACGCGGATGTTGTGGTGTAGACAGGCGATGTGGTGTGCACCGGCGCTGCGGTGCACGCAAACATTGTGGTGTAGACAGTCGTTGTGTTGCACATGGCTGCTGCGGTGTACACATTCGCTGTGGTGTACACCGGCGCTGTGGTGCACGCAAGCACTGTGGTGTACACAGGCGCTGCGTTGCACGCGAGCACCGTGGTGTACACAGGTGCTGTGGGGCAGATCGCCACCTACATGCTGCTCGCGTCGTCGTCGTTGTCGTCGTCGTCGTCGTCGTTCATCGCTCGTCGCTCGTCTCTCATCGCCGTCGTGCGCGCGGGCGCGGCTGTGGTGCCGCAGCCACACGGCAGGGGGGGGGGGGCGTTACGTCATACCCCCTTCCGCTCCCCCCCCCCCCTGACGCCCGTCATCGCCGAAAAGAAGGAAACGCGCTCTTGTCGCTCGAGTTCGCCAGCCGCTCATGCAGGATACAGGTCCGCACAAGCGCCCATCCCTTCTCTCTTTCTTCTGTCCTCCTCTCTTTTTTGTATGAGCTTCTTTCTGCTCAACGTTTTAACCGCTTTGTTCATTGTCGGGCGAATGTTGCAGTGGAGCACTCGATCATCAAATCGTCATCATCAGCAGCATCATCATCTTCATCACATCCATCACCATCAACAGCAACAGCAGCATCAAAACCAACAGCTTCGTCATCACCACCATCATCACCATCGCCATCACCATCGCCATCGTCATCACCACCATCCTCCTCCCTCTCCCCCTTCTCCTCCTTCTCCTTCTCCCTCCTCCTGCTCCTGCTCCTCCTCCTCCTCCTCCTCTGCGTCCCCGTCCTGCTCCTCCTCCTCCTCCTCCTTCTCCTCCTCCGCCTCCTCCTCCTCCTCCTCCTCCTCTGCTCTCCTCCTCCTGTTCCTCCTCCCCCTCCTCCCCCCCCTCCTCCCCCTCTCCTCCCCTCCTCCTCCTCCTCCTCCTCCTCATCCCCCTCCTCCTCCTCCCTTCTCACCACCACTACCATCAACATCATCATCATCATCATCATCATCATCAGCATCAGCATCAGCATCAGCATCAGCATCAGCATCCTCCTCATCATCATCATCATCAGCATCATCACCATCGTCATCGTCATCACCGTCATCATCATCATCAGCATCATCATCATTATCATTATCAGCGTCATCATCCTCATCATCATCATTATCATCGTCATCAGCATCAGCATCAGCAGCATCATGATCATCATCAGCATCATCATCATCCTCATCATCAGCATCATCAGCATCATCATCATCATCATCATCCTCATCCTCATCGTCATCATCATCAGCATATCATTATCAGCATCATAATCCTCATCAGCATCATCAGCAGTCTTAGTGTCATCATCATCAGCATCATCATCATCAGTATTGGTGTCATCATCCACATCATCATCCACACCACTCCGCGCCCGCGAGCCCGCCGCCCCCCCCCGGCGGGCTCGGGCGGAGCGGGGCGGGGGGGCGGCGCGGCCATGGCACGCACGGCGGCACTGGACTCCGCGGGGGAGGCCCCGCGGAGGGCCGGCGGCCTCGCCGCCGCCGCCGCCGCCGCCGCCGTCGTCGTCGGTGTATTCTTACGTCGGGCGTGTCCCCCTACAGGGGGATTGTCGACGAGAAATAAAAGATACCCCAAAAATGCCCCAACAAGGTTTTTAACAAATAGCCAAAAAATAGTCCCCGTATTATTTTGGGGCAATGTTTTGATTATTTTTGGTGTGTTTCCCTACCTAGGCTCTGCCTAGAAGGGTTCTTACTGTATAAGCTTTTAAAGGGCCGGGCAGCGGACCATGCCCCGGGCGGTTCCCCCGGCATCCGCCCCGCGGTTCCCCCAGCTTAGTTTAGCTCATCTTAGCTTATCTTATCTCATCTCAGCTTAGCTTATTCATCCTAGCTCAGCTTAGCTTAGATTTAGCTTAGCTTTAGCTGAGTTTTAGCTTAGCTTCAACTTAGCTTTAGCTTAGATTTAGCTTAGTTTTAGCTTAGCTTGCTTCAGATTAGATTTACCGTTACTACTAATGCTGATTTCCTAGGGGCTCCAACTCCTAGGTAGGGTCGCACTGGGAATATACTTATTTTTCGCAGAAAATCCCCCTGTAGGGGGACAGGCCCGACTTAATCGTATTCGCCGTCGCCGTCTTCGCCGCCGCTGTCGCCTTCGCACCGGCTGCGAAGAGCGAGCTTCGAAAGAGCGCCGAGGGAGCTGCGAAGGACCCGCGGGAAGTCTTCCTGCGCGCGCACCAGGAGCGAGCAGGGGAACGCTTCTCGAGACACGCTGCGACTTCAGGCAATGCGCTCTGGGGGTGCCTGTCCGGCTCCCTCCTCGTCGACACCGTCCTCAGCAGCGCCGCCGTCCAGATCGTTGTCGTCGGCGTCGGCGTCGGCGTCGTCGTCGTCGTCGTCTGAGTAGGAAGCGGAGGAGGCAAGAGAAGAGGATGGAAATGAGGAGGAGGAGGAAAGGAGGAGAAGGGGAAGGACGAGGAGGAAGAGAGTAGGAAGGAAAGGAGGAGGAGGAGGAGGAGGAGGAGGAGGGGAAAGAGGAAGAGCGGGCGAGGGGGCGGGCGGTCTCTTTCTCTCTCTCTCTCTCTCTCTCTCTCACGCACACACACACAAACACACACACACACACACACCGTCGGCCAGCACCTGGCTGCCTCTCGCCCCCCATCCCCCCCTCTTCCTCCTCCCTCCTCTTCTCGCCCCCCTCGTGCTCCCTCCTCCCCCCGCCTCCCTTCTCCCCAGGCCTCCTGCCGCCTGCTTTCTCCCCTGCCTCCCCTGCCTCCCTCCTTCCCTGCCTCCCTCCCCGCCTTGTCGTGCTCCCTCCTCCCTCCCCTCTTGCCTCCCTCTGGCTTGGTGTTCTGGGCGGGAGCCGCGGCCATAGCCGGCCTGGAGCCCGCGGCGGGTGCCGAGCATCGCCGTTGGGCCGACTGCGATCGCGGCCCCACTCCGTACGTTTCACGGGGGTGGAGGTGCTGTCCTCATTTGTGCGCAGGCTGAGCTAGACAATGTCTGCTCGGCTAATTAGTGTTACGTCGGGCATGTTCCTCTGCAGGAGAAATATCCAAAGATAGTCAAGACAAGTCTGGGGACGATTGCTCCAATGTTTTCCCGACCTAGACTCTGCCTAGAAGGGTTCTTACTCTCTTGGCTTAAAGGGGCCGGGCAGTGAAAAATTGCCCCGGGCGGTTCCCCCAGTCCCTTGGGAGCCAAGCAAAAGCAACAGCCAAGGTAAAAGCAAACGCGCGGTTCCCCCAGTTGCGCTCCCTGGATGCCAAGCAAAAGCAAAAGCAACGGCAAAAGTGAAGGCAACAGCGAAGGCAAAGCAAAAGCATAGCATAGCATAGCATAGCATAGCATATCATGACATAGCGCAGCATAGCATAGCGCAGCATAGCATAGCGCAGCATATCATGGCGTAGCCTAGCCTAGCCTAGCCCAGCATAGCATTGCGCAGCATAGCATAGCAGAGCAGAGCAGAGTAGAGCATAGCATAGCATAGCATAGCACTCACTGTTGCCAAGTCGTGCGGTGTAGGCCGGATCCGGAGCATTCTCAAGCACACCCGGTGAGCGAATGCAAACACATGCGTGTGTGTGTGTGTGTCTGTGCGCAGGCAAAGCAAAAGCAAAACCGAGCAACAGCAATAACAAAAGCAAAGCAAAAGCAACAGCAAAAGCAAGGGCAAAGGCAAAAGCAAAGACAAGAGCAAAAGCAAAGGCAATGCAAAGCAAAAGCAAGACCAATGCGAAACTGTAGATGTAGATGTAGGTGTAAGTGTAGGTGTAGATGTGGATGTAGGTGTAGATGTAGATACATATGTACGTGTAGGTGTAGATGTAGAATTAGATGTAGATGTGAGTCTCGCTGTTGATGTAGATGTAGATGTAGATGCAGGTGAAGATGTGTCTGTAGGTGTAGATGTAGATGTAGGTCTAGATGTAGATGCAGGTGTCGATGTATATGTAGGTGTAGATATAGATGTAGATGTAAAGAACTCCCCAGTGGCCCGCCCTCATCTCCGCGCCTGCTTCTTTTTGCTGCTGCCTCGGCGACTTGCTGCCTGCTTCTGCTGCTGCTGCTGCTTCACTTACGGCGTGGCGTCGGCGGTTCTGGCGCTACTATTACCACTACTTTTTCTGCTACTACTACTACTACTACTACTACTACTACTACTACTACTACTACTACTACTACTACTACTACTACTACTACTACTACTACTACTACTACTACTACTACTACTACTACTACTACACTACTACTACTACTACTACTACTACTACTACTACTACTACTACTACTACTACTACTACTACTACTACTACTACTACTACTACTACTACTACTACTACGACTACGACTACGACTACGACTACGACTACGACTACGACTACTACTACTACTACTACTACTACTACTACTACTACTACTACTACTAACTACTACTACTACTACTACTACTACTACTACTACTACTACTACTACTACTACTACTACTACTACTACTACTACTACTACTACTACTACTACTACTACTACTACTACTACTAACTACTACCTACTACTACTACTACTACTACTACTACTACTACTACTACTACTACTACTACTACTACTTCTACTACTACTACTACTACTACTACTACTACTACTACTACTACTACTACTACTACTACCGCTACTGCTACTGCTACTGCTACAGCTACGACGATGAGGAGAAGGAGGAGGACGGCGTTTACCGCTCCTACTAATGTTGTGTTCCTAGAGGCTCCAAATCTTAGGTAGGTTCGCGCTGGGATAATTTGACATTTGTGAACATGCTTGACTATGTTGCATTTGTCTTCCAAGCCCTGCCTGTAGGGGGACATGCCCGACCTCAGGCTTGTGCTCGGTTTCGGCGCGGCCATGTGCCATGTGGCGCCGCCGGCCCGCGTACTGCACGCCGTCCCCCACCGTGGGGATGCAGTCAACCCGCATGGTAAGGATGGGCAACCTTCTCCAGGATACCCTTGCATCCATCTGTGTGCGATGGTGCAGGCCTGGCCAGTGGCAACACCTGCGTAGCCCTACCTCTCACCTCACTGCGCGCTGTCCTCACGGCGCATGCATCTCTGGGGGGGGCATCCCGACTCATAGTGCGGGCGCTGGCCCCCAGGGGGTCAGACCCTTGCATCCATGCCGCTTCGGTCCATCCTCGGTCACTCGTTGGCCGCGCGCCGCTCGAAGAGCTTCGACGTGGCCCTCCAAGGCCCCCTGCATCCTTAGCGCGCGTCCTGATTCTACGGGTGGACTGCAGCGTGCGCGCCGATGGGGGCCCCGGCAGGGGCGCGGGGTGCACCGACGAGGCCTTCGCAGGCGGCTGGCGCGCCGCAGGGGGGCAGCGTGCGCAGGAGGGGCCCTCGCGGGGGAATCGGCTCGCCAGGATAGCGTCGCAAGCCCAGAGGTTGACACCGACACCATCATCGGCGGTGCGCCTCCGCCGAGGGAAGGAGGTCCCGATCTCACTGATGGTGGTAATTTTTCTGGCTTCCAGGGCGGACGAACTGTCACCGCCAACTCCGAGGTCTAGGATCACCCCCCCGCCCGGTGGAGGCGGCCCCTTGTGTTGGTGTCGGTGTCCATCCCCAGGCCTCCAAAAGCGCGCTTCTCGGACATGTGCAAGAGGGGTCTGCAGCCAGCCACCTCACAGGAACGAGCCCCGCAGGGCGCCCGGGGCCCCAGCGGTGCCTCCTCGCGGCGCCGCAGCCGCCCATCGGTCAAGCCGAACCGCGAGGAGCTTCTCAAGCAGCTGCGGGCCACCATCCCCGACGGCGACGCCGAGTCCGCCCAGCACCTCGAGGCGCTCGCCCGCGCGCAGCCCCCGGAGGTGCACCCAGACGTCGCCCTCAACCAGGCCCAGGCGCGGCTGCGCAGGGCCGAGGCAGCGCTCAAGCGGACCATCGAGAGCATCTCCGAGGGCGAGCAGTGGCTGCAGGACCAGAAGGAGCAGCGGGGGACCTGGGTCCTCGAGGTCGCCGACGCTGAAGCGGCGGTCCAGGCGGCCTACGCTCGAGCGGCGCCCAAGGCCGCGGCGCCTGTGGAGGAGCCCACGCCAGCCCTGGACCTCTCGCAGCTGCTCGAGGGCGACCTGGACATCCTCAGCGTGCGGCCAGGCAAGGCGTTCGATCTCGAGGGACTCGACATCCCGCCTGAGGAGCACCGCCAGTTCGAGGAGCAGATGGGCCAATTCGTCAATCAGGTCCAGTCCGAGGTCAAGCGGCACTTCGGCCCAGCGGCCGAGGGGCTCGCCGCGATGCGAGCGGACCTCAAGGCCTTCAGCGACAGGCTCAAGAGCAGGAGGGCTCGGTCGGAGCCCCCCCCTCCAGAGGCCGCCGCTGCCCCCGCCTCAGCGGCGCCCGCAGGCAAGGCGGCAGGCAAAGGTGGCCCAGGAGGCGGGGCGGCCGACGGCAAGCAGCCAGTGGCGGCCGCGCCCAAGGCGGCTCCCACAGTGGGGCCACCAGCTCCTTCCCCTGGTGGCGCTGACGGTGCTCGCGACGCTGCTGCAGCCAGCGGCGGCGGCGCTGCAGGCTCCACCGCTCCTGCGGGGGCCCCAGGCAGGACTCCCAAGCGCGAGCTGGCACAGGACGTCCGAGCCAGGATCTTGGAGCGGGCAGCCGCCAAGCCCCCAGCGGCTGACGGAGCTTCCAGCACAGCCTGAAGGACCAGCCCCGCAGGGCTGGCGACGGTGGCGACAGCGCCCACGCCGTGGTCGGGGTAGGACTGCCGCGCGAAGGCGAGAAGCGCCAGCCGTCCCACCAGACATCGACGGGGTCGTGACGACCTCCACTACTTCTACGAGCACTACCACTACATGGGGGGCGCCTCCTCCGCCCGACCTGGAGGAGTCGCCCCGAAGGGCGGGCGGGCAGTGGCAGCCTGGGCCCGAGCGGGTGGCCTTCATCGTGGGGACGAGCGCCCACGTCCCAGCCATCGAGGAGGGCCTTGACATCCTGGGCGGGGACGGCGACAGCTCCTCCTCGGACACCTGGGCACGGCGGGCGCTCAGGGGCGCGGACACGCTCCGTCGCCAGCTGCTCGCGCCGTGGCTCCGACGGCTGGACTGCAGCTCAGCCTCGAGCACAGCCACGGACGCCGCGGAAGAGGCCCCAGCGACGCATGAGTGGAGAGCCGCGGATGCGCGGGTGGCCGATGCCTCTCCCCATGCGCCCCTCTCGCTGATGCCGCCGACAGGCGGGTGGTCGATGCCTTCAGCGATGTGCTCGTGGGCTGGAGAGCCGCAGACGTGCGGGTGGTCGACGCCTCTCGACACGAGCGCCCCCAGCTCGGCTCCCCCGACGGGGGGGTGGCCGATGCAGCCCAGCCGGGGAGAGGGTTACTGGAAGCCTCGATCGCGGGGCAGAGGGCGCCACGCCAAGCCTGGCATGGGTGTCAGCTCAGCCTCGACCACGGCCACTGACGCCTCGGAAGAGGATCCAGTGACGCATGCGTGGAGAGCCGCGGATGCGCGGGTGGCCGATGCCTCTCCCCATGCGCCCCTCTCGCTGATGCCGCCGACAGGCGGGTGGCCGATGCCTTCAGCGATGAGCTCGTGGGACGGAGAGCCGCAGACGTGCGGGTGGTCGACGCCTCTCGACACGAGCGCCCCCAGCTCGGCTCCCCTGACGGGGGGTGGCCGATGCAGCCCAGCTGGGGAGAGGGATGCTGGAAGCCCCGATCGCGGGGCAAGGGGCGCCACGCCAAGCCTGGCATGGACGTCAGCTCAGCCTCGAGCACGGCCACGGACGCCTCGGAAGAGGCTCCATTGGCGCATGAGTGGAGAGCCGCGGATGCGCGGGTGGCCGATGCCTCTCCCCATGCGCCCCTCCCGCTGATGCCGCCGACAGGCGGGTGGCCGATGCCTTCAGCGATGTGCTCGTGGGACGGAGAGCCGCAGACGCGCGGGTGGTCGACGCCCAACCTGCCAGGGCAAGGGCGGCGGGAGGGTCATCGACTACTTCGTGGTGGACACGCGCATCGCGTCAGCCTTCGGCGCAGCGGAGGTGCTCGACGCGCCCACCGCCCCGCACAGCCCCGTCGCCATCACGACGGAGAGGCCTCTGCGGGAGCGGCTAGGCTGGAGGCTGGTCAAGCCTCGTGCCTTCCCGACTCGCCTCCCTGTGAGTTGTCGTCGGGAGCCTCCAGCCTGGCCGATCCTCGGCAGTGGCGCAAACTACAGCGACGCCGAGCTGGAGGAGCTGTGGGCTGGGTTCTCGGCGGCGGCCGAGCACGACCTGCAGGGCATCCACGACCTCGTCGGCGAGGCCGACTACACTGGCAGGGGGGGGGGTCACCCCCGATGGGCCAGAGCCCCGATCGCAGGCCCAGAGGCGCATGCGAGGCCCAGGGGCACCACGCGCTCCAGGGCATGGCGCTGGGTGGCCAGCCGCGTCGGAGACATCGTCTGGCTGGCGCAGGCGGCCCGTCAGCGGCGCGACTGGCAGCCGTATGCCGACCAGTGGCGGCGCCTGCGCAGGCGCCTCCACCACGGCGCTGCCCGCTGGTGCGACGCGCTGGGCGACGACGCCAAGGCCGTGCACGCCGAGCTCCTCGCGCTGGGCGACCTCACCTGGGACGGCGACGCGCTCTGGGAGGACGCCCCCAGGGCCATGGAGCTGCAGCGTCGGGCCACGCAGCAGGCCCACGTCATCGAGCAGGGCCTCCGAGACCAGAGGGCCAAGGCGTGGCGCCAGAGGCTCAAGGACGGCTCGCAAGGAGGTGCGGGCTTCGCCCACCGCATGTCGAAGTGGCGCCAGGGAGTCGACCCCACGCTTGGGGCCCGAGGGCACACCAATCTGGACATGACGTGCCCTCAGGCTGCGGTCGACCTGGAGGCGCTGAAGTGGATCGACCTCTGGACCTCCCACGGCGCCCAAAGCCGAGGCGAGCTCCCTCGCCCCTGGGAGTCGGCCACCTTCGGGTATAGCATGGTCGAGCCGACAGCGGACGACATCAGGTCCATATGCAGCGCCTTCCCCGAGCACACGGGGGTCGGGGTGGACAACTGGCACCCCAGGTGGTTCGCGAGCTTGGGGGACGAAGGGCTCGAGTTCCTGGTCGCCTTCGTCGCCTACGTGTCGCGCACGGCCAGGTGGCCCCCTCAGCTGCGCCACGTGATGTACTTCCTGCTGGCCAAGCAGGGTGGGGGGACCAGGCCCATCGGCCTCCTCACCACTGCCACGCGGCTGGCGGAGCGCGCGCACTCGCACCTGTTCCACGACTGGGAGCGGGAGATCCGGCGGGACTACGACTTCGCGGCGCCAGGCGGTGGCTCAGAGGAAGCGATATGGCAGCAAATGTTGTTTTGACGAAGGAGCCCAGCCTGGAGAGGTAACGGGCACGGCGGTCCTAGACCTGGAGAAGGCGTTCGAGCACGTCACGATGTACCTGCTGTGGGCTGAGGCGCCCAAGCATTAGTTTCGGTTGCAGCTTTTGAAGCTCCTTATCTCGATATACACGGCCACGCGTTTTGTCTCGTTCCGCGGCGTGGTGTCGGTTCACTCGGTGACCACACTCT
This sequence comes from Prorocentrum cordatum, assembly GCA_963575745.1. Classification (NCBI taxonomy): domain Eukaryota; class Dinophyceae; order Prorocentrales; family Prorocentraceae; genus Prorocentrum; species Prorocentrum cordatum. The sequence continues at coordinate 14,491 of CAUYUJ010022126.1, forward strand.
CTGCAGTCATTGTTGGCAGCAGCGGGGGCACGAGATGCCTCAAGCTAGCCATCTTGTCAGTCGTGGACGGGTTGACGCAAGAGCACCCTGCCATGCCGCCGAAGCTCTTTGTCGACGATTTAAGCATTCAGGCGCGAGGTGCGGAGGCGGATGTCTCGGCCTCGCTGCATGCGGCCACGACCCAATATATGGAAGAAATGGAGGCCCGTGGGATCCCCGTCTCCAGGGTCCGACCAGACAAGCCAATTGGCAAGGGGTTTATCATGACAGCGCAGCGCCCCCTGCGAGCTCGCATCAAAGGTTGGGCCCACTGCCTTGGACTGGAGGTCCAGGCTAGCAGCGCGCAGCTCGGCGTAGACTCGGCGGGAGGAGGAGTTGCGTCGCTGCGCGCCAGAGCCGACGCCAGGATGGGGAGCGCTCGGCGACGTAGAAGCAAGTTATCGAGTCTTGGCAAGCAGGGCGCGCGCACTTTTCAGGTCGCGCGCATGGGCTTCCTCCCTTCCGCGCTGCATGGGGCGACCTGCCTCGGAATGGACCCGACTCGGCTCACCCGAGCGAGGGCCCTCATGGCCTCAGCGCTGGGCGAGAACGCAATCGGTAAGGACCGACTGCTGCGCCTGTGGATGCTTCGCTGCGACCCCCTGGTCGACGCGTGCACGAAGCCACTGCTCAAATGGGCGGAGGCCGTCTTTGCTGGCAGCCATGAGGAACTCATGGCTGCGGGGTGGCGCAGAGCTCTCGCGGCGGCCGCTGCCGCCAAGCCTGGGAGCAACCCCTGGAGACAGATAAAAGGACCTGCCGCAGCCGTCTGGGCCACTCTCCGCCCCCTCTCGTGGACGTGGCCTGCCCCTCACGTTTTCTCCGACCATCTCGGGCAGCAGTGGGAGTTGCGTAGGACGGCACCGCAGTGTCTCAAGAAGCTGATCTGGCCCCGTCTCGAATTCGCGGTGATGACCTCCTGGGCGGCCTCCAGGGACCTCGGGATCACCCGTCCCTTCCTCGAACCCATTCGGGCTCTCCTTCGACGAAAGGCTAACCGATCGCCGCAGAGGCGATCGGCTATCCTGGCCTACATGGGCCGCGATTTCTGGACCCAAGAAAAAGTCTGTCTGGCGCGCGGGTTTCGGGGACGACAGGTGCTGTCAAACCTGTGGCGCTGAAGTCGGATGCCAGCACCATCGTTTCTGCCGCTGCCCAGACCGAGGAGCAGCGAGAGCCACCGTCGCCGAGGATGAGGGCCTCCAAGGGATCGTGCATCGTGCTGAAACCTCCTCCTCGGATTCCCTCCTCTTCTCCCGTGGGCTTCACGAGCACCCCTTGGAGGGCCCACTGCCTGATTGGATTTCTGCCCTAGAGGAAGAAAATCCCGATTTTGTGAATCTCCCGCTGGTCTCAGTTTGGGCCTACTCCGACGGTTCGGCCAGAGGCCCACCAGGGCTCAAGAGTTTCGGCTGGGGCTACGTTTTCCTGGACCAGGACGGGGGGGCTCTCAAGGCCATGCGGGGTGCCCTCCCAGGGCTGCGTAGTCTCGCCTCCGTCCTCCGTGCCGAATTGTATGGATTGCTCAAGCTGCTGGGTAGCGCTCACCCGCCGTTGCGGGTAGGGATCGACAATAGCTCAGTCATTCGAGGCCTCCGTAGGGGCCCCCGCTGGTGCTGCAGCCCTCGGAGGCCGCACGCCGACCTCTGGGGCAGGATCTGGGCCCTGCTCCAGGGCAGTTTCAGCCAGGAAGGCGACTTCCAGGCCGTCAAGGTAAAAGCCCACGCTCGTGGGCCAAAGGATGACTCGCACGAAAGCCGTCTCGATTTTCAAGGGAATCAATTGGCAGACAGCGAGGCCCGCCTTGGGGCCGAAATGCAGGAGGTTCCCCCGTGGAAGGCCCAGACCTGGACCACCCGCTCGGCGGAGGTCCAGGCGGTGCTGACCCTGGTGGTGGGGGTGACGGGGCTGACGGCGGATTTCGGGGATTCCACGGGGAGGCCTGCCGCGGGCTCCCGCGGAGCCCGCCGACGGCGGCAGGGGCCCCCCAAATGGGCCCGCGCCCGCGTCCTCCTCTGGAGGAGGGGGGCGTGGCGGTGCGCGACGTGTGGCCGCAAGGCTTTCTCCAGCAAGACCAGGCGCGCGTTGGCGCGCAGGCCCTGCCAGGGTAAGATGAGGGTGGATCGTCGTTGGGGAGTCGAGCTGGGGCGGGGGGACGGGGAAGGAGACATCTCTCCCGCCCTTCGCGGTGCGGCTCTTGGACACGAGCTGCACCGCGTGGGCCAGTACACCTTCTGCGATCGGTGCGGTGTCTTCTCGAGCGAGAGGGGGTGCAAGCTCCTGGGTGCCTGCGGAGGGGCCCCAGCGAACCCCACCGCAGGGTACCGCCTCTCGCTCCTGCGCCGCGGCAGGAATCCTTACGCAGTGAAGGTCTCCCTGGAGGCGGTACCGCGCTCCCTGGTACAGGGGGAGTGCGCCGCCTTCTGGGAGTGCCTCATGGACTGAATCGGGATAGAGGCGGGAAGGCACCCCGTGGCGGAGTGCCCGCCTATCCTACCAATCTTGTGGCGAGCTGGGGCGGGGACCGCCAGGCATCGTTCTTGCAGCAAAAAAACCTCCTCCTCCCCCCACCGTGGTCGTCCTTTGTGCTTCCCCCCTCCTTTCCTCTCCTCGCTTCGGGGAGCGAAGGATGACATAGCCACAGAAACTCTGAGGGCCGCGCGGGCTTCTCGGATCGGTGCTGGACCCCCTGGCCGGGCCTCCGGCGCCGCCCCTGGCGCGCTCGGTCCGGCGCCGATCCGAGCAATCCGCGCGGACCTTCGAGTGCTTTTTCTGCTTATGTCATCGCTTGTTTCCCTCCTCTCCTGCCTCCTCCTCCATTGCAACCCCCCCCCCCCCCCCCAACCCTCGGGACCCCCCCCCCCCGGACCGATTCATCCGCGCGGACCACCGAGTGGCTATGCTGATGTCATCGCTGGATTGCCTCCTCTCCTGCCCCTCTCCACCCCTCGGACCCCCCCCCCGGGACGAGCGGCGCGCTCGGCGCGGCTCGTCCGGAGGTGGTCGACCGCGAGTCCTGGATCCTGAAGAACGCAGCCTTCCAATTCGGCAGCGAGAACGCCCGCCTTCCAAAGGCGAGGGGGGGGGCCAACGAGGAGCAGGAAAAGGGGGCATACCACGAGTTACGAGGGCGGGGGGCAAGAGGAGGAGGAGGAGGTGGATGAAGAGGAGGAGGAGGAGGAGGAGGAGGGGAGGAGGAGGAGGAGGAGGAGGAGGAGGAGGAGGAGGAGGAGGAGGAGTGAGGAGGAGGAGAGAGGAGGAGGAGGAGGAGAGAGGAGAGAGGAGAGAGGAGACAGTTGAGAGGAGAGTGGAGAGAGGATAGAGAGAGAAAGAGAGAGAGTGAGTGGAGGGAGAGGGGAAGGAAGGGGGGGAGCAGGGAAGTTCCGGGGGAGGAGGAACATGAAGGGTGGGGAGGAGGATCGGGAGCCCAAAGCAGGCAAACAAGGGAGAGGGGCAGGAGAGAGTAGGGGCAGAGAGGAAAGGAGCTGAGAGGATGGAGAAAGTAGGAGGAGGATGTGGAACGAGGAGTTAATCAGCGTAGAGATCGAGATCACGAATCAGCGCAGGAGTCCACCGGGAGAGTAGTCTGGCAAGTAGGGGGACAGGGGACAATGCCGTCGAAAGGCGAGTTCGGAGAAGATATTCTAGACGCTTCGCGCAACCCCACCAGCCCATCCCGAAGCGATGCCCAGGTGAGTTACCTTGATCAGGGATGTGGAGGAGCATGCAGTGGAGTAAAGGGCTTGGGAAGCCATCATACCCCAAGAGGGGGAGGATCAAGTTCTTATCGTGTAGCGCACGGCGGGACGCCAAGCTTACAAAGAGCAAGTCTGGCTCTGGTCTGGCTGGTCTGTTTGGTCCGGTTTGAGCTTCGTCTTGCAGCCTTAGCTTCAGATCCGGGGGAGAGCGGTTTGGGGGAGGTCCGGCGAGGCAGCGCCAGGCACCACGACGACCGAAATGCAGGGTTTTGTTGCATTGCAGTTTGTTTTGCCTTGCAGTTTGTTGGTGCACTGCAGTTCTTTGCTGCATCTGGTCTGGCTGGCCCGGTCGGTCTGGTCCGACCTTCGTCCAGCAGCCTCGGCTCAGGATCCGAGCGAGAGTGGATTAGGGGGGGTCCGGCGAGGGGGCGCCAAGCACCGCGACGACGACCGAGATGCATTGTTTTTTGTTGTGTGGCATTGCAGTTTTTGTCTTTGCAGCTTGTTTAGCATTGCAGTTTTTTTGGTTGCATTGCAGTTTTGTCTTTGCAGCTTGTTTAGCCTTGCAGATGTTTTTTTTGCATCAGGTCTAGCTGGTCTGATTGGTCTGGTTTGAGCTTCGTCTTGCAGCCTTAGCATAGGATCCGGGCGAGAGTGGTTTAGGGGAGGTCCGGCGAGGCAGCACCAGCGCACCAGCCACCACGACGATTGAAGTGCGTGTTGTTTGCATTGCATTTTTGGGGGCCTTGCAGTTTTACGTGCATTGCAGTTTTTTGTTTGCATTGCAGCTTTGCCGTTGTAGCTTCAAATTTGGATTCCGCGTGCGAGGCGGCAGCGGTTTGGGGAGGTCCAGGGAGGGTCTGAAGTCCACGGCGCCAACAACCATGATCATAATTACAGCTTTCTCATATTGCAGTTGTGTTTGAATTGCAGTTTTTGTTAGCGTTGCCGTTCTAGCTTCAAATTTGGATTCCTCGTGCGAGGCGGCAGCGGTTTGGGGAGGTCCGAGGAGGGTCTGAAGCCCACGGCGCCAACGGCCATGATCGGAGTTACAGTTTTTTGCATTACAGTTGTGTTTGCGTTGCAATCTTGTTTGCATTGCAGCTTCGCCGTTTTATCTTCAGTTTTGGATTCCGCGTGCCAGGCGAGAGCGGTTCGGGGAGGTCCAGGGAGGATCGGAAGCCCACGGCGCCAACAACCATGATCAGAGTTACAGTTTTTCGCATAGCAGTTTTGTTTGCGTTGCAGTGTTTTTGCATTGCAGCTTTGCCGTTCTAGCTCCAGCTTTGGATTCCGCGTGCGAGGCGAGAGCGGTTTGGTGACGTCCAGGGAGTGTCTGAAGCCCACGGCGCCAACGACCATGATCAGAGTTACAGGTTGTTGTTTGCATTGCAGTTGCTGTTGCATTGCAGTTGTTTGTTTGCATTGCAGCTTTGCCGTTCAAGCTTCAGCTTTGGATTCCGCGTGCAAGGCGAGAGCGGTTTGGGGAGGTCCAGGGAGCGTCTGAAGCCCACGGTTTTGCATTGCAGTGTTTTGCATTGCAGCTTGTTGTGCAGTGCAGCTTTGCCGTTGCGCGACGGTTTTATTCTCGACCGCCAAGGGCGCAACGTATGGCGTAACCGATCGGATACGCTTTTTTGTAAGCCTTTTGGGCAGAAAAACTGATATGGCAGCTGCTGCGGCTCTCTGTTTTTTCCTCCTCCTCTGGGCTCTCTACTTGTTTCTCCTTCTCTCTTTCATGGTCCCAGGAGGGCCCCCTAGGTTTCCAAGAGGGCCCCAAGAGGCGCCCAAGGGACTCCGAGGAAACTCCCAAGAGGCTTCCAAAGACTCCCAAGCGGTCTCAAAATGGCCCGGAAGAGGCCTCACCCCCCAGAGGCAGCCAAGATGTTCCAAGAGGCTCCCGGGACTGCCAAGAGACGCGCAAGACACCCCAAGAGGCTCCAAGAAGCGACCAAGAGGGGCCCCAGAGGGCCTGAAGAGGCGATCTTGACGGTCCCAGAGGAGTGGGCCAGAATCCCACCAGCCCTTTAGGGCGGGAGTGGTTTTGATACCCCCCTCTTCCAACCCCCATCTTCCTCTTCAGTACCCCCTCCTCCTGGACCTGGACGGGGCCTTTCGTGAGCGGTCAGAGCGCCCAAGTTGGCCCATGATGTCTCCAAGAAGACCCCAAAGAGCTAAAGATGGCCTCCAAGATCGCTGGAGATGGCCCAACATGGCCAAATATAGCTTGTAACAGACCTCCAGGAGGCTTCAAGATCCCTCCAAGACGGCTCTAAGTAGCCAAAGTGCCTCCCAAGGACGCCCTGGGGAGGCCAACAGCCGTCCAAAACCTAGTGGAAATCAATGTTTTTGTTTGCCTTCTCGCCTTTTTGCTTCCGAGGGGGCTCTGAAGCCTTCAGATGGCTTCAGTATGGACCCAGAGAACCCCAACATGAGTCCAAGAGAGGCCCAAGACGGCCCCAAGAGCGCCCAAGACCGCCCCAAGAGGGTCCCAACAGAGCTCCAAGAGGCGATTTTGAGGCTCCGACGGGGGGATCTAAATTGACGCCGCCTTCTTTGTTGGTTGATGATGGCCCAAGAGGGGCCCCAGATGGCTCCAAGATGACTGCAAGAGCGCGTTGAGAGGCCTCCAAGAGGCCGAAACCCTTCTAAAGCCTTAATTCGCCGGCCCAACGGGCCAGAGGCGTGTTGAAATCTCCGGTAACTGGTAAACGATTTTTCTAGTTCGCGCGCGCGGGCCGGCCCCTGGATTCTTGGGAAGAGAAGTGCCCCGGCAAGGTCCTGGCATGGTCCGCCCAAGGATGCTGGAACTCCCCAGGGCGGTTTTCCGGACCACCAGAGCGCTCCAAGACGGCCTCAAGAGGCCGCTAAGTCCAAGAGAGCTCCGAGTCGCCGACCGATCGGTCCAAGACGCCCAAGATAGCCTCCAGAAGGCCGCAGACGCTTCCAAGACGCCAAAGAGGTCTGCAAAAAGAGTTTTCAAAAGAGGGCCCCGTGAGGCAGAATTCATGCATTCCCTTTTTGGGTTTTGGAAGATTTTGGCGTTCTCACCTTTTCGGCTTCCCGACTCTGAAAGACAGCTAAAGAGGAGAAATATCGCCCCAAGACGGCCGAAGAGGCCTCCAAGATGGCCAAGAGACGATCCAAGAGGGCCTCAAGACGGCCCAAGAGGCCTCCAAGACGGTCCGAGATGGCCCCAGGACGGCCTCAAGAGAGGCCTCAGACGAACAGACATTTCGAGCCCTCGGCCCCAAGAGGCGCTTAGGGCTTGGGAGGCTCCAAGAAGTCCCAAAGAGCGGTTTTGGGAGGCCCTTTGGCGCTGATTTCTATCCGTAAGGGCTTCGCCCCATGCCGCCGGCCCCCTGTCTCGGATAATGGGAGAGCTGTTCGACCCTGACCTTACGGATCTGCGTGAGGGGTGCCACCGAATTTCAGAAATGTAGCAAGCCACCTGTGTTGTTGGACCCTGACCCTACGGATCTGCGTGAAGGATGCCGCCGAATTTCAGAAACATGGTAAATCCCATGTGTTTTTGTACCCTGACCCTGTCGATCCGCGTCAGGGGTGCCACCGGATTTCAGAAATGTTGAGAATCCCCTTGGTTTTCGGACCCTGACCCCGCCGATCTGCGTGAGGGGTGCCATCGGTTTTTTTGACATGTGGCAAATACCCTGTGTTTTTGGACCCTGCCCACGCCGATCTGTGTGAGGGGTGCCAGCGAGTTTCAGAAATGTTGTAAATCCATTGTGTTTTTGAACCCTGACTCTGCTGATCTGCATGAGGGGTGCCAGCGAATGTCAGAAATGTAGCAAATCCCGTGTGTTTTTGCACCCTGACCCCCCCGATCTGCGTGAGGGGTGCCACCGAATGTCAGAAATGTAGCAAATCCCTTGTGTTTTTGCACCCTGACCCCGCCGATCTGCGTGAGGGGTGTTACGGAATTTTAGAAATGGGGCAAATCCCATATGTGTTACGGAATTTTAGAAATGAGGCAAATCCCATATGTTTTTGGACCCTGACCCCGCCGATCTGCGTGAGGGGTGTTACCGAATTTTAGAAATGTGGTGAATCCCTTATGTTTTTTTACCCTGACCCCGCCGATCTGCGTAAGGGGTGTGAATTTTTAACCACCCCAGCAATTCAGAGCACACGCTCAGGGCGTGCTAAACCTGCCCGTTTGGGCCTCCCCCCCTCGCGCGGTCCATCAACAAGGAACAGTAAGCAGCAAGAAACAGAACTGTAACAGTGGAAATTTGAAGCTGCAACTGGTACAGGAAACTGTATACCTTCGCCCTACAGCCTGGTGGCCTCACAAGGGGGCCGGCGGATTAGGTTTTGGACGGTCGTTGGCTTCCCCAGAGCGTCCTTGGGAGGCCCTTGGGCCACTTAGAGCCGTCTTGGAGGGATCTTGAAGCCTCCTGGAGGTCTGTTACAAGCTATATTTGGCCATGTTGAGCCATCTTCAGCGATTTTGGAGGCCTTCTTTAGCTGTGAAGCCTTCTTGGAGCCATCTTGGGGGCTCTGACCACTCGTGAAAAGGCCCCGTCCACGTCCAGGAGGTACTGAAGGGAAAGAAGGGGGTTGGAAGAGGGGGATATCAAAACCACTCACGCCCTAACGGGCTGGTAGGATTTTAGCCCCCTCCTCTGGGACCGTCAAGATCGCTTCTTGAGGCCCTCCGGGGCCCCTCTTGGGGCGTCTTGGGCGTCTCTTGGCAGTCCCAGGAGCCTCTTGGAGCATCTTGGCTGCCTCTTGGGGGAAGGCTCTTGAGGCCTCTTAGGGCGTCTTTGAGACCGCTTGGGAGTCTTTGGAAGCCTCTTGGGAGTTTCTTTGAAGCCCCTTGGGCGCTTCTTGGGGCCCTCTTGGAAACCTAGGGGGTCCTCTGTGGACCGTGCAAGAAAAAGACGGAGACACAAGTAGACAGCCCAGAGAAGGAGAAACCAGTAAAGAGCGGCGTCAGCTGCCATATCAGTCCGTCCGTCCCAAAGCAAAGTAAGGCGCTGGGGCAAACGAACTTCTGATCAAGCGGCTTTGAACAACGGAGCAATCGGAGGAAGGGGAGAAGGGAGGAGGAGAAGGAAGAGGACGAGGTGGAGGAGGAGTATGAGGCGGAGGAGGAGGAGGAACTGGCGGATGAGGAAGAGGAGGAGGAAGAGAGGAGTGGCCAGAGGCTTCTTGGGTGTTTCTTGGAGCTTCTTGGAGTCCCCTTGGGACGCTTGGGAGGCCTCGTGACGGTCCTTGAGGCCTCTTGGAGCGTCGCGGGTGTCTTGGGAGAGCTTCTTGGGGCCTGTTGACCTGGCGGCCGTCCTGGAGGCCTCTTGGAGCGTCGTGTGTGTGTGTGTGTGTGTGTGTCTGTGTCTGTGTCTGTGTCTGTGTCTGTGTCTGTGTCTGTGTCTGTGTCTGTGTGTGTGTGTCTTGGGAGAACCTCTTGGGGCCTCTTGAGGGTCTCTTAGGAGCCTCTTGGGGACACTCGGGGGCCTATTGGGGCCTCCTGGGCGCCTCTTGGGGCACTCATGGGAGCTTCGGATGCCATCTTGGGGCCATCCTCGAAGAGATCGATAAAGGAAGCGGTGGGGGGGAAAATTTGGGCCCCCCCGGGTCCTCCCCCCCCCCAGGGAACCAAAATGATTCCCAAACCTGCGTAACATCTATGATGCCGAAGGCCTTGCGGCCGGCGCCGCCGACCCTGAAGGAGGATGGCGACGACGGCGGCGGCGACGTCGACGACGACGCTGACGCTCCGGAGCCCTTCGTGGGGCTCTCTCGGGAGCTTCTCGGGCCCTGTTGGGGGGGGCCTCTCGGGGAGACTTCTTGGGAACCTCCGTGGTCACGTGGAGCCGCCTTGAAGCGGATCTGAGGCCTCTTGGAGGCATGTAGGAAACAACGAACGGCGACGGCGACGGCGACAGCTCTAGCGGAAGAGCGTCAGAAGGGGGGAGCAGCGACGACGGCGACGTCTCAGACGGCTTCGGATGCAACTCTTGGGAGGTCAGATTCTGATTTCGCCCTGGTCCGAAGTCTGGCTCAATCCGGCTAAATCCCGCTTAAGCTGAATCCCGCTGAATCCGGCTCAATCCGAGGCCCACTCCAGCGTAACAGCCCCGCGATGCGGCTTAACCCGCCTTAATTTTTCCGACGAAAACTTCCCAGTAGTTGCCTCCTAAGACGGAAAAGCCCCTCACACGATGACAGGGTCGGCACATTGCGGCGTTCTCGCCGAGGCCATCCTGACCGCTCCAACGACCCGCGCCTTCTCCCCCCGTCCAGGCCCAGACGGAGGAGGGCAGGGGGAGGGAGAAACTCAGGAGGGGGAAAAACACACAGACAGAATGAATCGCTGATCCCCAGAAAATATGGGAAAATATAGGAAGTGGGGGGGGAGACAAAAACCTAGAAATTATAAGACAATATGGGGGATCCTGTTATTTGTGTGTATTTATTTGTGTGTCCCAGGGCCCCTTCAGAAACTCCGTCCAGAAGGGGAAAAGGGAAGGTGGGAGAGGAAACTCGCTGAACTCGAAGAAGAAAACACGCCACAAACAGAACCTGCTGGCGCTCCGCGCGGATTTCTTGCATCGGCGCTTGGCACCCCCCCGGCGGCGCCTCTGGCGCCGCACCTGGCGCGCTCCGCGCGCCAGGGAGGGGGGGCCCAGCGCGGATCCGAGAAATCCGAGCGGAGCGCAAAGCAGTTCTGTTTATGGCGTTGTTGTTTCTTCTTCTTCTTCTACAGAACGCTGGTGGTTTTCCCAAGCAGTCTCACTCTCCATCCTCGT
>CAUYUJ010022126.1:26891-46891 GCA_963575745.1 Prorocentrum cordatum
CCCCCCCCCCCCCCCCCCTCCCCCCCCCGCGCAAAGGCAGACGCAAGGCCGCGGATCAGGCCGCGGCAGAGGGCGAAGAGGACGGCGAGGGCGAGGGGGAGCAGAACACGACGGACCTAAAGGCTCTCGTGGTACAGCTCGAAGCGCGAGTGCGCGCGTTAGAGCGCCAGACGCTGTCGACAGCCATGATCGCGAGGGCGTCGGACGCGCGCATGTCGTCGGTCACGGCATACCAGCACTACATCAAGAAGCGGAAGGAGCATCCAGAGTAGGACATAGGAGCGCCCAGCTTCCACGTCTTTTACGCGGTTCTGAACGCCTTAGAGAGTTACTCGTTCGGGGACATGTCGGAGCGACGGAAGCGGTGCTCGGGGGTACTCAAGCGGCTGGGCGTGATGATCGAGAAGGGGGCGCCGCGCGACGCGGCGGACTGGGTCAGGGTGATGCTCTGCCTGCCCACAGACGACAAGCCTGGCAAGGACGTGAAGAATCGGCTCACCTACCACTTGGTAGGGCACACACTACTACCAGACGACGAAGCACAAGAGCTCCAGCTTCTGAAGGCCTTGGAGGAGAACGACAACACGGCAGGGCTGAGGCAGATCAATCCAGTGGAGCTCCCGACGGCAATGATGACAATGACGGGCAGCATCGTATCAGTAGAGAAGGTATTCAGCGAAGTACTACGAGCAGCAGGAGGCAGCGTCATTGCGATCAAGGCGCCCAGAGGTAACCTCGCGAGGAAGCTTGGTGGAGGCGCCCCAGGTGAGTGAGACCCATGACGCGGTGCACTAGTCGAGGTGGTCTCGATAAGATTTGAGTTGCTTTCTCCAACCTGCTGTGGGCCAAAGGGGCCAGTGGATAGTGTCAGTTGGGTTGCAGCAGACCCCCTTGGATGCATGCGCAGCAGTTGTTGCTCCTAGAGAGAGCTTATTATTTGAGGCGTTCGCCCCTTTCCGTAATATTCTGGCGTGCTGATTCAGCGGTCCGTCTGTGTGTAGCTATATGCGTCTTAGCCGCTCTAGAGCTGTGCTGTCCGTGCCATCGTGAATTGGGGTATCCGTGGTTATGATCAGTCTTATCATTATTGTGTGCTCGCCCCAGTCACAATGGTATGAGCCTTGATTCACGTAGGAGAAGAGCCGTGCCCCGTCGCTGGCACCGCTGGATGGTGCATCAGCCAGTGCGCTCGAGAGCTCCCGTGAAAGCACGAAGCATGAGCTGTGATGTAGTTTAGCTATCTCATGGCCCTCACCAGGGCGAAGATTGCACAAGTCAGAAGACAAGTCATTGAACTCTCTTGGTGTGGTTCGCTTAAATGGCGTCGAACGAACGAGCGAGGAGGAGGAGGAGGGGGAGGATGAGGAGGAGGAGGAGGAGGAGGGGGAGGAGGAGGAGGAGGGTATGAGTGGTGGGTGGTAACTGACGCCTCTGATTAAAGGTGGTGGCACATGTGTGCCTCGAGGTGGAGGTACGGGTCGCCTTCCCCTACGGCCGTCTTCGTTGGCCGAGGGGCCGTAAGGGGGTCCTCGGCCCCCTTCCGGTGCCCATTGACGGCAAGATGGAAGGTTGATCGGTGGGAGCGGGAACCCCCGCAGTCCCATTGATGGAATCAACGGCGGGTGTGAGGCCTAATGGCGGTCCTCACCGACGAGGCGTATTGACGGTCCTCGCCGAGGGGAGGGGCGAAAGGGAAGGTGGTCATCCCAGGTGAGGGGAGGGGCGAAAGGGAAGGTGGTCATCCCAGGTGACGATGCCGTCCGCGATGCCCCCCGCTCCTGAAGTGGGATTCCTACGAAAGGGGGCCCCAAACCAGCGTGCACAGTTTCGACCCCGAGACTGATTCTCCTCCGCGCGATCTTTATCCCGTGTTGTGGGATAGATGCTGGGGGGAACGGGCTGGGGGCACAGAATTGACATAGGTAGCCCCGCTGTGCTGTACCCAGAGAGAAAGAGAGAGTTGGACCACAGCAGCAGGACCCTTCAAACACGGCCGAACCGAACCTCTGGAGAGCGCACCAGCAGCGGGGCAAAGGCGCATTTATCAACGCTCCGCGCCATTGGGAGGAAGGGCCTGTGCAACGAAATCGCGGACGACATGTGGTGACGCCACCCGGCCGGACTTCGGTGGCCTGGAGGAGGCCCCCGCAACCCTTCGGAGGTCACTGGCCCGATGTGGTGGCGTTGACCTGGCTGGTCCTCGGTGACTTGTCCGAGGCCCCCGGAGGCCTACTGAGGTCACCCGTGGGGGTTCGCACGGCCTGCGTCCCCGCCTCGGGAAGCGAGGAGGAGGAGGAGGAGGAGGAGGTGGTGGAAGACGAACGGGACGGACCGCGCGGCCACGGTCATAGAGTGTCCCGAAGCGGGATCCTTAGAAAGGCCACCTGAACCCTATCGCATTGTGGGGTGGGGGCGGGGTGGGGGCCCAGGAAAGCGGAGGGGGAGTCGAAGGGGACAGGGGAAGGGGCCGGAGCGGGGAAAGGGGGAGAACAAACACGACGGGGAAACGGGACACCAAATTCATTAATGCCCATTGTTTTTTTCCCCTGTGTTTGTTAGAACCCGAGCTGAGCTGTCCTTGAGCAGATCTTCTGGGTAGGTTGGCGGGGAGCGGGCATGACCACATGACTGCCACTATGGCACGGGTCGCACCGTCACCTTTGGTTGGTGGGGAGAGGGATACGACCGCATGAGTGCCACTACAGCACGGGTCGAGCCGTCACCCTTGGGGCGCAAGGTGGGGGTGGCTCAAGTGCCAAAGTGTACAAAATTACTGATGCTGACAGGCACAATCAGCCGGCAGGGGAATCAATCCCGTTCACGGCCCAATGGAGGATATGAGTAGTGGGTGGCAATTGACGCCTCTGATTGAAGGTGGTGGCACATGTGTGCCTTGAGGTGGAGGTACGGGTCATCCCCCCCTATGGCCGTCTTCGTTGGCCGAGGGGCCGTACGGGGGTCCTCGGCCCGCTCCGGTGACTATTGACGGCAAGATGGAAGGTTGATTGGTGGGAGCTGGACCCCCCGCAGCCCCATTGATGGAAGCTGCGGCGGGTGTGAGGCCTAATGACGGCCCTCGCCGACGAGGCCTATTGACGGTCCTCGCCGAGGGGAGGGGCGATAGGGAGGGGAGGGGCGAGGAGGAGGAGGAGGAGGAGGAGGAGGAGGAGGAGGAGGAGGAGGAGGAGTGGGGGCTGGAGACGGAAATCGGCATCGAAATTGATATCGAAGTCGAAGGTGAGCCAGGCTGTAGGGGCCCCTTCTCAGGCCGCAGGGGGCTCTTCGAGGGCCCCGCAGGGCCGCGTGGACGGGCTCCTCGCGCGGGACGCCGGCCTCCGTGGCGGTCCGTCCGGGGCCTTCCTCCTCCTTGGAGTCGTCAGCGAACGCCTTCCTCGTTGAACCCCTTCCTCGTTGAACCCGCAAGACACCCTGCAGCAGTCTCAGCGCTGCCCCCTCCCCCATCTTCTCGGCATCTCCTGCATTCCCCGTCTCCTCCCGTCCACTCTCCTCCTCATTCCCTCTCCCACCCCTCCCCCTCCTTCCCCCGCCCCCCCTACCTCCCTCCCCCTCATCCTTCCCTCTGCCAAGTGTCTTCTCCCCTCCACCCCCTGTCCAGTCCTCCCTTCCTCCTCCCCCCCCTCTCCTCCTCACTGCTGCCGCTCGTGATGCTGCTCCACATCTCTCTCTCTCCCCCCATTTCTCCTCCCGCTCCGTTCCAGCTCTCTCTCTCTCTCTCTTTTCCCCCCTCCGCGCGCCTCCCTGCTCTAGTTCTCTATTTTTTGCTCCAGCCCATCCCCTGCTCCTGCTCCTCCCCCCCGCCTGCTCTCGCTCCTGCTCCCTCCTCCCTCCTCCTCCCTCTACAATTATTTATTATGAATACTACTCTCACTCTTCCCCCGATGGCGGCCTGAAAGTAGCCGACCCCCCCCCCGCGTCCTGCTTTGTTTACACAGGATTCTCGGGAGTTGGGTTTTCGCCTGCATTTTTTGTTCAAAATGCTGCTCTCGCCGAGGCGCCGGACTCATTTCCGGGCCCCGCTCGTTCCGAATCGTGCTCCCGCTGCAGCGCTGGCCTCATTTCCGTTCTTCTGCTCGTTCCGAATCGTGCTCCCGCTGCAGCGCTGGCCTCATTTCCGCGCTTCCGCCCGTTTCGACTCGTGCTCCCGCTGCAGCGCTAGCGTCATTTCCCGTGCCATGCCACAGCACACGCGCACACACGCACACACACACACACCACCACCACCACCACCACCACCACCAGCACCAGCACCAGCACCAGCACCAGCACCAGCACCAGCACCAGCACCAGCACCACCACACCCACGCACACACGCACGCACGCACGCACGCACGTGCACCACCACCCACTACGCACGCGCGCGCGGAGCCACAGGTCCGCTACGACACGCGTCCGCGGATAGAGAAAATCAGCGCCATGGTAAGGGATGGGAGGGAGGGGTAGGACGTCAGATATGACGCGCGCGCACCTAGCTTGCCTTTTTCCTCCTCTCATTCCTCCGTCCTCCTCCCTCCTCCCTCCTCCTCTCTCCTAGCCGCCGTCCCGGCTCGAGGAATTTGTGGGTGCTGTACCAGGTACGGCGAGATTCCTCACACGGGACGGCTGCCATACGCGCTCGCCCGCTCAGCAGCAGGGCCAGCCGTGCAGCCACGAGTGAGCCTATCACGGCTCGCGCCAAGGACCCAGCCTGGCATAGAAGGCTACGAAAAGAGAGAAGCCGTGCGCGAGCATTGCTACAGGTAGCAGCGGCGGCAGAATTGCTTCAGCAACATCATAGCCGACAGCCAGATCACCAGATGACGAAAGGTCGATCCAGAGGTGACACCAGGGGGCGCTATGATCGAGAACCCAAATCCCCGCCATGGAAGACCGTCACCAAGCACAAGCGCCTGTGGGAATGTCCCGCCTGTGCGCACCACAATGCATGGACGGCCCAGGTTTGCGCCAAGTGCCACCCGAGCCAAGCTCAGGAGTGGAGAGAACGACGTGGACGTGACAGATCCGCCTCTCGCCCGCGCGCCCAGCGCCGCGCCGCCACCTCGCAGCCCCCACAGCGAGGAACAGCAGGCGCAGTGGCAAAGCAGACTGAAGGAGGGCTCTCAGATGACATTATCCCGATCATGCCAGCGTCTCCAGAGGTCGCTCAAGCACATCGACGATGGCGCGAACCTCCACAGGATCCCCAGCAGCTCGGGGATTTCAGAAAGGCGTTGGCAGCAACAATGGAATCCATCGAACGCCAGTTGCACTGTGCAGCCGCGCTCAACCTCGACCAGGAACAGGTGAGCCGCATGCAGGAAGAGTACAGCGTCCTTCTATACCAGATGATGCATTCCAGGTCTCCCCAGGCCAGAATCACAAAGCAGCGTATGTTCGTCGGCCGCTGCAATAAGCGCCTCATGGGCGCCCAGGCAAAGATGCACTTACTCCAAGAGCAGTTAGAGGCGGCCGACAGTCAATGCCAAGGTCTCACAGATGAGCTCGCACAAGCAGAACAGTTGCTGGAACATTTTGAAGATTTGGACGATGAGCAACCAATCGCAGGCAACATCGCCGTTCCTGACGATGATGATGACGAACTCATGATGGACGGACCGCTCACGCAGACGAGCTTCCGCCCAGGGCAGAGAGGAACAACCAGCAGAGCACCATGGTCGACAGCCAGTTCCTCACCGTTCACGACGCCGCCCAGGACAGCGACAGTGCAGCGCACGACAGCTACTCCTGCCGCGACTTCGAGTACGCCTGCTCAAGCCGCAGCAGTTGGAGGCCAGGAGACACCGCGCTCCCAGGCCGCCCCGCCCATTTCGCAGGTACCACCTGGAGGGCCCACTGCAGTGGTCATGGGCAATGAAGTCAGCATGCCAGCACTATTGGCAGCAATACAGCAGTCCAACGCACAAATGTTGCACAACATGTCATCGTTCCAGCAGACTGTGGCTACTCTCCAGACTGAGATTGCCAACATCAGGACCGAGAAGACATCCGACATGGAGACCATCACCGCCGCCGCCATCGACGCGGCCAAGACCGCAGTCGCCATGCAGACCCCCAAGAAGGACAAGGACACGCCGGTGCCAGCGGAGATCCAGAAGGCCAACCGAGCCAAGTTGGAGGCGGCCCTGCTTGGACGCAGAGCTACACGTTCAGTCTCCCCTAGACGGCGCACGGACAGTGGACAGGCGGGTGCCAAAGTCCTACGAGCTGACCGAGAGGGTGGAGGAGCCATGGGCGCAGGTGCAGGAGAAGTGGCAAGCCGTGAGGCAGCAGAGGAAGCGGCAGCCAGAGCTGCCGCCGAGGACAGTGATCATGCCGCCTTGCAGTCGCCTGCGAGTGTTGCCCAGGCTCTTGTTTTTTTCCGCCAGCCAGCGCATCGCCAGCGAGCCCAGTTTTTCGCTAGGGGCCGTGTCAGAAGCGTCTCGGCCCGCTTTGAATTCAAATACTCCCATCCAAGATCCTGATTTTCCAGCTAGCCCATTCCCCAGTGAAGAGGACAAGCCAAGGGAAAATCGCTCGGAGCACCTCGGATACCAGATTCACAGCAATCCAGTGGAATCAACGACAGGTGCCCCTTACTCTCCCATACCGCCGCTCCACTCTACCAAGAAGTTGCTAGAGAAGAAATGGCCCATTCAGCTTTCCAGTGACTTGCTGTCGTGGGCACAGTTTTGGCATTCATCTACAGTGTCAGCCTTCACCAGTCTTGTACCTTTTGACCCGAAGGCCCAGATTGACCATCTCAAGATATACACAGATGCGACGGCAGGGACCTTCAAACATCAGGGACAGACGTGCTCACCAGCATGGGCTTTCTGTGTTCTCGCTGTCACCACTCTCGGAGTCTCCTTCCTAGGATATCTTGCTGGTCCTCTGCAGGGATGGGGTGCTTCTGTTGCGAGAGCCCCGTTAAGAGCTGAGCTAGAAGCGGCCATTTGGGCCACAGCTTGGCTTTTGCAAGCACCATTGTGTTGCAGGCAAGCTCCGATATGTTTTTTACACTGACAACATGGACGTGCTGCGTATTTATCAAGGAGGGTATGTGCATGGCGTGCTGCTGCCTGCTAAGACGCGACTTGGCAGTCTTACGCAGATCATACGCGCGTGTGTGATTGTGGTGGCGTATGAGCATGTACATGGGCACACTGCACACCCGTGGAACGAGTGCGTCGACACGCTTGCACGCCTGTACGCTATGCGTGTACTACCTGATTTCATTGAGCCAGCGTGGAGATCCCTTATACATCAGGACCCCCACCAAAAGGCCTTACCCTGGATTTGGTTACTTTTCTCCGACTCCAGCATACGGCAGGCTTGCCCACCCAACCACGGTACGCCTCTCCCTACGCCTCAGGTCCCCACTACGGGCATTCGGGAAATCTTACCGATCCCAAAGAGACCCCCACGAGGCCGACATGTCTTTGCCATGGGCTGGATGGCCATGGCCAATGTGCTCTCGCTGGACCCCCGAGCCTACAAGGGTTCCCGACAGGCACGCGACAAGTTTCAAGGTTTCAACGCCACAGGCCGCATGATGCAGCTGGCGGGGCAGTTTGCGCAGCGGCCCTACTTCATAGTAGGCACAGTTGAGACACGTCTCAGACGGACAGGCACCTCCGAGCTTGGCCCGTACTTCCTGTTGCACGCCCAGGCTAACGACTCCGGAGGGGATGGATGTACTGTATGGATCAACACACACTGGGAGTATCAGGAGGGATGCACGGTACAGCCTTCTCACTGTCAAGTGCTACATGCAGCGCCAGATATCATGATCGTGGCCGTGAGGGCCCCTTCACTTTCGCTTTGTGTATGTGTTGCTCATGCTCCGCATTCGCGCCGACCCCCAGCACACATACGACAGTGGTGGAAACAACTACAGCAGCTTATTACACAGCACAGGGGTACTGCAGAGCATGTGGTTACACTGATTGACGCCAATGCAGCAGTTGGATCATACACAGACGCACACGTAGGGCCCGTACATGCGGAGCCTGAAAACCTACCGGGACACAGTTTCCGTATGTTCCTCCAGGGCACAGCCCAATGGGCTCCGTCTACCTTCTACGAAGACCCATCGGGATCCGCGGGTACCTGGACGGCCCCAGGAGCACGCACCACACCCAAGAGGCGTGACTACATAGCAGTGTCCTCTGATATACGTGTGCCTGCGCAAGGAGTCGATCACGGCATCGACCTCACAGTCAGCGCAGTCCCACCATCCAGCTTTGTGCCAGCAGCACCGAGACCCTACAAGGTGCAGCACGATCCTGACATGTACAAGGATCCAGTGTCCGCCAGGTTATTCCAACACTTGCTTTCGCAGTTCCGACAGCCCGACTTTGCAGTACACAGTACAGATCACGTCAAAACCTGTGAAGAATACGTGAGATACGCCATGGCTACAGCCTTCCCAGTACGTACGACAGCGGCGGGACGGCAACCTCGGCAATCCTGGATCAGCGTCAGCACACTTGCTATGCAGGATGAGCGAAGTATATACTTACGCCTAGCTCGCAAGATCGGGCTGCAGGCTCACAGAGCCATGGTGCGTGTCATCTTTTTCGCCTGGCAGCTGCATTTTGCGACGACAGAGGCAGAACATGAGAGGCCACGTGGCCCTAGCAGCAAAAGAGCGCGCATGCCCTGCCTGCCTACCTTGGTAAGACGCACGCGGAAGCTGCAGCAGCCTTGTCTCCTCCTTCCGCAAGCAACGGCATCTCTCTTGTGTCGAGAAGCGGACATACGCAAGCAGCAAGGCAATGGCAGAGGCATAGGCAAACCACGTTTATTTGCTCAATGGGGACATCAAGGGGTCACGGCCATCATACTACCTCCCCCTTTCAGACCAAAGGAGTATCAAACGGGGCATGGGATGGAGACGGGAATATGGGACTATATTACCTGCTGCTGGGACTATGCGCATGGAGTGCGCGCTTGTGCCCTAGCACATCGTGAGCTATTGCTTTTTCACACTACACTATTGATCCGACATGCGACTATGCAAGACGCCTTGCGTCATTACAACAACCTTGTGCAGGGAGTCTCGGACGCATGGGATCGCAGGCAGCATGATCAGGTGTTTGCCAAACTACGTGCTATGGGAATAGGTTCGTCCAAGAAGGTAAACACCAGAGCCTTACCCATCTTGGAGCTGGAGGATGGCAGCATGGCTGCCACACATGAAACAGCAGCAGATAGATGGCTGCGCCACTTTGCAGCAGAAGAAGTGGGAGTGGTAGTGCCAGTTGCCGACGCCAACACATTTGCACGAAGTACCCCATCCCTTCCTCAGGATCTCACACATGATATCCCATATGATGAAGTGTTTCTCCCGACCCTCTCCAACTACCAAAGAGCTTGCCGCGCTGCCAAGCCCTCAGCTGCCAGCCTAGACGGTATCCCAGGGGCCCTTCTCAGAAGTTTTGCCACGGCCCTGGGAGCCCTGTTCTATCCTGTGGTTGTCAAAGCGCGTACCCGCATCGAGGAACCCTTGCAATGGAAGGGGGGCAACTACTGGAACATCTGGACGAAGAAAGCTACCCCGGCCATATGCAAGAATCATCGGTCTGTGATGATATCCTCCCAGCCTGGGAAAAATACCGACAGCTACTGCGAGCGCCGCTCGCAGAGGCCCTCCCTGCATATGCAGGGGACTCGCAGTATGGAGGAATTGCGGGGAGAGGAGTTGACCTTGCAGCGCTTGCTATACGTTCATTTCAGGAACTCGCACAGACGCTCAAGCTATCAGCGCTCTTTTTCATGCTTGACGCAGTCTCAGCTTTTTATCGGGCAGTGCGCGAGCTTGTTATGCAGCTGGGAACCTCAGATGCGGACCTACACAGCATACTACACACAGCGGGGCTCCCACCTGGTGCCATTGAGGACCTCAAGGCTCATATCGCTGAGCACCACACACTACTGGAACAAGCAGGGATATCACGACACATACGTGCGCTCACAGCCTCTAGCTACTCAGGCAATTGGTTCTGGTACCCAGGAGCGTCAGCAGTTGCCTTCTCGCTTGAAGGAGCGGTACCAGGACAGCAGCTAGGCGACGTCATTTTCAACTGCGTAATGGCAGCATGCGTGAAGGAAGCTCAGCAGGGATTGCAGGAGCTGGAGCTAGACCTACGTATACCTATATCATTACATGCATCAATGTCTGACATGATGCAGCAAGCTCCCGACACTATGCGAGGAGGATTGGAGGTATGTTTTTTGATGATGGTGCGATTGTTGTCCTAGGAGCAGCTCTGCACTTGCTTGAAGCCGCGCCCAAGGTAGCGGCAGTGGTCGCTGCCAGCTTTGTGAGAAGAGGCCTCAGGCTCAATTTCGCTGCAGGCAAGACGGAGGTGCTGTTTCAACTTAGAGGGATTGGCGCCAAGCGTGCCAAACGGGAGTTATGGCTCGAACGTGAAGGCCGCTTCGAGATCCAGTCAGAGCTCTTAGGACGCTTCACTCTGCTTGCAGTGAGGACATACCCACACTTGGGCACGCAGCTGGACGAATTGGGATCCATCGGGCCCGAGCTGGCCCATCGGGAAGCGCCTGTGAGGTCGTCCAGTACACTACTGCGTAGACGGGTCTTTGGCTCCCCTATTGGGCTCCCACCACAGGCCACTCTGCACTTCGTGGACAAACTTATTTTCGCGGGCCTCCTCTACAACGCAGGTACATGGCCCGAGCTCACTGAAGCTCAGCACGCGCACATCCAGCACCTGATCATCAACAAATATCGTCAGGTTTTGAGGGCCCCTCAGAAGGACTCCGAGGCAGACCCCGACAGGCTCATACTGGCACGGGTACGACGGGCGGATGTACGTGCAGTACTTAGAGTACACAGGTTACGCTTGCTGGGTCGCCTCTTACATCATGGCACACCTACACTACGCAGCCTACTTACGCATGCGTATCGCAAGGCGCGCATACACAAAAATACATGGCTACACAGAGTACTACAGGACTTACAGTGGGTGCGCACCACCAACTGCCGACTACGTGATATGCCAGATCCAGCTGAGGACTTCCAGGCATGGGAAGTTCGAACTTTGCAGTCACTCCCAGCTTGGAAGAAGGTATTGCACGCCACTCTCGCTGCGCACGCAGATGCAGCGGCAAGAGCAGCCTTGGCCGACAAGGCGCAGCAGGATTTCTTTCAACTTGTGCACCCAGCAGGAGTACCAATACCGATCACGAACGTGAATCACCCTCTTCATCCCCCCCCACAGGTGCAGGCAGATCTCCGATGCATGTGGTGTGACTATGTGGGTAAGACTGCAAAGAGCACGCGACAACACATCGTGCGCGTACACTACAGCCAAGTACATGTGGTATCCAGGTTCATGGGGGAGGGGACAGTATGCATGGCGTGTTCTATGGCCTTTTTCCTCTCGGCGTCTTCTCAGGGATCACCTTGCCTTTGACGCCGCTGTGTGCCAGCTAGCCTACATTTTGCACGGAACCACGGTCCCTCCAGAGAGGGCGGAGGAGCTGCGACAAGCAGATCTCGACTTGCATGCGAAGCAGCGACGTGCAGGACTAGGCAGATGGAGAGCAGCATTCCCAGCACATGTACAATATCCAACGGAAGGGCTCTACCCAGCAGCCATGTTTGCAGCAGCCTTTTTCTCTGAGAGTGAGGCCAAGGAACTTCTACGTACACATGCATACGAAATAGGACCTACTGCATTATCAGCATGCACAGCTCTCTTCACTGATCCCCCCCAGCCAGCAGCGCAGGAAGGACTTACGTTCAGTGACAGATACTACAGATATCGACCGCAGGATTTCAGTGGACCAGCCGCTGAGTGGATACCTGTACGGGTGCACAGAAAGGAGATTTTTGTGCTCAACCTTTTTTCAGGCAGGCGACGCGAAGGCGACGTTCAGGGCTGGATTGAGCAGGAGCATGTTGCGACAGCCTACCATATTATCATGCTTTCAGTGGACATAGCCATTGACGCAGACATGGGGGACCTCATGCGCACAGATACTATCACACAGTGGGGTGAACATATCTTGGCTAGACGGGTGTGGAACACAGGGGGGGGCCCCCCCTGTGAAACCTGGAGCGCGGCCAGATGGCTGGACGGGGGTCCCCCCCCACTACGTACACATGAGTGGTACTGGGGCGTCCCATGGATTTCTGAACGACAGGCCCTCCAACTACATGCGGCCAATATGCTACTACAGAACCTGGTGTTCCTCTTGGGCTGCCACATGGTGGCGGGGACCTCTGGGTGGATCGAACATCCTCTCCCGGCCCACTGGAGGCCAGAAGCCCCCAGCAGCTTCCACTGGGAGCCCCTAGAGGCCCTAGCCTCAGCCCCCATCACGATCACAGCCGACTTTGACCAATGCACGTTGCAGCCGACAGATCGAGACCCTGCGGAGTTTGGAAGAGCTCCCACGCGTCTCCTCGGACTGAGAATGCCATGTTTGCGAAGACGCCTGTGCGAAGGACCAGGCAATGGCTGGTGTCTCCACGGGAAAGGAGTGCACAAAATACTGCAGGGGAAGGAGCTTGTTGGAGGGCGTAAGGTCTTTAAGACGCATGCCAAGAAAACATATCCAGAGCAGATGTGTGCACGTTTAGCAGCAGCCATTGCAGCCTCTATTCAGAGTATATATGCAGATGCTGACAATGACGAGCAGCAATTCGACGAGAGCGCGTTGTGCTCCGACCTATGCAAGTTTTACCTGCCAGAGATAGGTGTGGATTTCGAGCCCGCACCAGACTTCGCGGCAGGAACGACCAAGATGCAGAGAGCCGATCCAGAGATGCACAGGTTCCAGGATGATCCCAGTGAGACTCCTACGGGCCCCATATGTGATCCGACTCCGGCTACCATCCCTGCTCCGACTCCTGCTCCTGACAGCCCCAGCATGAATATTCCCATGCATGAACCAGGATCGGATGAGGAGCTCGAGGCTGAGAATTTGCTGGGGCTTCGTCCCTCCCTTCCCGTCTCTCCCCCTCGGCCTCCTCCTTTGCCTCCCTCGCCTCCGCGGCCGCCCCCCCTCACGGGAGAGCAGTTGGACCTCATCGCCGTCAAGCGCGCCGAGGCCCGCCGCCGCCGCGAGGCCAAGAGGGCCGAGGCGCACAGGCGGCGTGCGCCCTGGTCAGGCGCCATCTCATTTGCCGGCTTCTTCAAGGCCGGGCCCATTCCCAGCTGCCCTCCCCCTCCCAGAGGTTTGGAGGGGTAGGATGTAGCTCAAGCAGAGTGACCACGGCACCTCGCCCATGGCATCGTCCCACCACCACCTCCCTCCTCCCTCCTCCCTCCTCCCTCCTCCCTCCTCCCTCCTCCCTCCTCCCTCCTCCCTCCTCCCTCCTCCCTCCTGCCTCCTGCCTCCTCCTGCCTCCTGCCTCCTGCCTCCTGCCTCCTGCCTCCTGCCTCCTGCCTCCTGCCTCCTGCCTCCTGCCTTCCTGCCTCCTGCCATCCTGCTTCCTGCCCTCCTGCCTCCTGCCTCCTGCCTCCTTCCTCCTGCCTCCTCCTCCTCCCTGCTCCTGCCTCCTGCCTCCTGCCTCCTGCCACCTGCCTCCTCCCTCCTCCCTCTCCTCCCTCCTCCCTCCCTCCATCCCTCCTCCCTCCTCCCTCCCCTCCCTCCCTCCTCCCTCCTCCCTCCTCCCCCTCCCCTCCCTCCTCCTCCCTCCTCCACCTCCACCCTCCTCCCTCCTCCCCCTCCTCCCCCCTCCCCTCCCTCCCTCCCCCGCCTCCCTCCCCCCTCCCTCCCTCCTCCCTCCTCCCTCCTCCCCTCCACCTCCCCTCCTCCCTCCTCCTCCCTCCTCCTCCTCCCTCCTCCTCCTCCTCCTCCTGCCTCCTCCTCATCCTCCTCCTCGCTCCTCCTCCTCCTCCTCCTCCTCCTCCTCCTCCTCCCTCCTCCTCCTCCCTCCCTCCCTCCCTCCCTCCCTCCCTCCCTCCTCCCACCCCCGCCCTCCCGCCCTCCCGCCCTCGGCCCTCCCGCCCTCCCCGCGCCCTCCCGCCCTCCCGCCCCTCGCCCTCCCTCCCGCCCTCCCTCCTCCCTCCTCCCTCCTCCCGCCTCCCTCCTCCCTCCTCCCGTCCTCCCTCCTCCCTCCTCCCTCCTCCCTCCTCCCTCCACCCTCCTCCCTCCTCCCTCCTCCTCCCCTCCTCCTCCCCTCCTCCTCCTCCTCCTCCTCCTCCTCCTCCTCCTCCTCCTCCTCCTCCTCCTCCAGCCGACGAGCGCAGATGCCGTAAGCGCGCCGCTCTCTGGGGCCGCGAGCTGCTCGCCGCCCCACCTCCGAGGCCGGTGGAGGTGGCCAGCCTGCACGGAGGTCACGGTCTGGCCCAGGCGCCAGGAGGCGCGGGCGGCGGCCCAAGTTCGGTTGACCCAAAAAGGGATTCAGCTGAAAGGGAGTTGTGCAATAGATTTGCGGAGCAAGTGTATTGCAACAAAAGGCAACACACGGCCCGAGAGGAACGTCCGAAAAAGCGGAACAACAGACAGCACAATCGTAAACTTTCGGAGCTTCGTGTAGGCTTCTTGAATCGGCGCTGGTGGACCCCCCCTGGCGGCGCCTCCGACGCCGCCCCTGGCGCGGAAGGGGGGGTCCGGCGCCGATCCGAGAAAGCCGCGCGGACCTCCGAGAATTTACGTGTGTGTTGTTCTTTGTTCTTCGATGGGTGTCCGTCACCAGCAGTGAACCGGGTCAGCTGTACCTGGGGCTGCGATCGCGAGTGCTTGAAGCTGCGCGCGCCAGCCTTGCGCTATGCACGCACTGGGCACGCAGGGGGAGTGAGAAGAGGGAGGGGACGAGGGGGGAGGGAGGGGCGGTGGTTGAGCCGCTCGTGCACCTGCTTCACAGTCGCCACGCGTTCAATGCGCAACGCCGCAACGCCTGAGCGAGAACGAACTGTGGCTCACCGCTCGTTTTTGGCGCGCGCTTTCTTTTGACGGGAACATGATCTGGGCTTCGGGGGGTCGCGGGTCCGACTTGGGGCCTATCCCCGCTCCGCCCGTCCTCGTCCCCCCCTCATGCTGCTGCTTCTGCTTGCAGGGCGGGGGGCCGAGGCACTCGTGCCCGAGCGGCGGCGTCAGAAGTGGTGCGCGCGCGCCTGACCGCCTCGTCTCGTAGTCGGGTGTATTGCAAGCGGTCAGTAACCATCCCTGGCACTGTGAGGGTACTGGATAAGGAAGCATTGGATAAGGAACCAAGGGTCTGGAAGCTGGTGAAACTTCAATCGAGGCTTGGCCATGGATGACACCGCCGCCCTCGCCAGATAAGGAACCATCTGGGGTCTGGAGCCTCCTGGGCACATTTCTGAACGAACGCCCCCACCGTAACCACGGCTGGACACAGCTCCAACTTCTGAACGGGAGCCTGGCCGCCTTCAATATGCGAGCCAGGGCCCAAGACCCTCCGAGAGAGAAAGGGGACGTCGGCCCAGCGGCTGAAACCTGATCGGAGAAGAACGGGAAGCGCCGATTTTGTCCATCGGGCTCGTATGGGGAACAAGAAAAGATGATGGCAATGGCAAGACGGCGGGTGTCAAGGATGGCAGCGTGGATGACGGATAGGGCAGCGAGGGGAGCAGAAGGACAACGAGTAGGAAGACAAGCGCGAGGACGAGGAGGAAGAGATGGAGGAAGACGAGCACGAGGAGGAACGAAGCGGAAGAGAAGGAGGAGGAGGAGGAGGAGGAGGAGGAGGAGGAGGAGGAGGAGAAGAAGAAGAAGAAGAAGAAAAATAACAACGACGACGAAGAAGGACGGTAAGGAGCCCGACGAAAATACGTCGCAGAGGAGGGGTCCTCGTGATCTTTTGAGGCTACCCTGGATGCTGGTAGGGCGGTCCAGGCATATCTTGGGGCATCCTGGGGGCTCTTGGGGGCCTGTCGGGGTCCTCTTGGGGGCTACTCGGGTCTTCTTGGGCTGTCTGGGCATGTCTTATGGTTCTGTGGGGGGCTCTCTCAAGCCATCTGGGCGCCATCTCGGGCTGTCGTGGGCCGTCTTGGGGCCCTCTTGGGCAGTCCCGGAGCCTCTTCAAGCGCTCTTGGGTGCCTCTGGGTGCCTCTTGAGGGCCCCTCGGGGTGATTTTGGGGTCCCTTTGGGGCCGTCGGGAGCTCGCTTGGATCGTTTTGAAGCCCTCCGGGAGCGACTCAAGACAATGCTGGTTCGGAGTCCTCTCCAGAGCCGATGTTTCGAGGATGACTCGAGCGAAACGGCCATTTCCCCATCATCCGCCAGCGAGTTGCCCAGTGCACCCCGCATCCTTGAGTTAGAACAAAAAAAAATTAGACCTCAAAACCAACGGTGCACGCCAGAGGCGCTTCCCGTCATCCGCCACCGCGCCTGCGGCACGTCGAGGCATGGAAGAATGCCAAGGGCTGCCAGGCAGGGTTTCTGTGGTATGCACAGGGACCCTCCCATGCTCCTGGTCGCACCCACCCGACTGCATCGCCCCTACTCCCAGGGGGTCTCTGGGCGGCCATGGCGCCTCCCTCGGGCTCTCCACAGCTTCTATGACGGCCCAGGATGCCCCCAAGACGGTCCAAGAAGGCCCCGAGTCGCCGAACGATCGCTCGAAGACGCCCGAAATGGCCTCAAGATGGCCCAAGAGGCCTCCAAGACGTCCCAAGAGGTGAAATCCCAATGGGTTTTTGACAGATTTTGGCGTTCTCGCCTTTTCTGCTTTCCGACGCTCCAAGACGGACCAAGAGGCCCCGAAAGCCACCCAAAAATGGCTCAAGAGGCCTCCAAGATGGCCCCGAGACAGCCAAAGAGCGCCCCAAGACGGCCCAAGAGGCGCCCAAGACGGCCCAAGAGGGCCCCCAAGACGGCCTCAAAAAGAGGCCCAAGAGAGGAAACACGAGCCGAATTCCAGGAGGCCCAAGAAGCGCCCAAGAGGCCCCAAGAGGCCCCAAGAGGCCCCCAATAGGCCGCCAAGAAGCCCCAAGAGGCCCAAAAGAGGCCCGAGGCCCCAAAACGGTCCCCAAGAGGCCTCATTTCTGCCTCCAACAGGCCCTTGAGAGGCCTGCCACGAGACCCCAACGAATATCCAACGGGCTTCGTACCCACAACCGGGGCGCGGTGGCGGGATTTGCCGTAGGCAGCTGGATCTGCCGCCCCCTGTTGATTCACCACAGGGGTGCCTGGCGTGCTAGACGATTTCGGTTTTGGTTCTGGTCCTGTCCCGAGAGAACCCACCCTGGGGCTCCGGAGGCCCCCCAAACGGTTTCCGACGGCGTCTGACGGGCCAGGAGCCCACCAAGACGGCTGAAGGTGGCCCTCAGATGGCCCAAGACGGCCCAAGAGACCTCCAGGAGGGTCTCCAGGAAGGCCCGACACGGACAAAATCAATGATTTTCCGTGAGTTTTTGAAAGGTTGTGGCATTTGCATATTTTCTGCCTTCCGACGGCCCGAGACGGCCCAAGTGCCCCCAAAGATCGCCCAAGAGGCCCAAGACGGCCCTAAGAGGCCCCCAAGACGGCCCAAGAGGCCTCCAAGACTCCTCCTCCTCCTCATCTCCTTCTCCTTATGTTCCTCCTCCTTCTCCTCCTCCTTCTTCCTTCTCCTCCTCCTACTCCTCCTCCTGATCTTCCCCGCCATCTTCCCAGATGTGTTCCCCGAAGGGTTTCCACAACGGTTGGGGGAACACATGGTCCGACAGCTTGGCAGAGCTCTTGCCAAAGCGCTCGGACACATGAGCGATTTCAAACCTCTTGCTCCCCACGCGTTCCCCGAAGGCTCGCTAAACCGACTCGGGGAACAACTGGCCCGCTAGCTTGGCCAGGCTCTAGCCCAGCTGTCGGCCACATAGGCGCTTCCACAAAGGCAGGGGGCGGCGGTGATTCGCCGCAGGCGTCTTAGATTACCTCAAACAAACAGCTACATGACGCGCTCAGCCAGGCTTGCGACAACAAACGAAAAATGACCAAAATCTCCGAGGTCCGCGCGGATCTCTTGGGTCGGCGCTGAGACCCCCTCCCTGGCGCGCGGATCGCGCCAGGGGCGGCGGTGGAGGCGCCGACAGGGCTGATATGAAGCAAACGGGTACTGGATCCCAGGGCCTTTCTGCAAGACCAGCTCTTCGTCCTGAGTCGTTTCCTGACGGTCCTGGGGCCCATGGAGGGCCACAGAGGCTCGCTGTTTCCTTCTTCGATCGCCTCACCCGTGGCCCCGCCGTTGGCAAGCTGGCGGACAGGCTCGCAGGCCGACCGTTGGGAGCACGTGGCCCACACGCCCTCCGCCCCTTCCCGGCACCTCGTCACTAGCGCGCGCTAAAGCCCCACCACCCAATGCATCCCCCCCTTGGAGCGGGCCTCGGCCATTGAGCGCACGGGCACCCCCGACCGGTCGGGCCCGCTCCCTTTTCCCCCTCCTCTCTTCTCGCCGTCGCTCCTCTCCTCCTCTTTTTCCTCCTCCGCCTCCTCCTCCTCACCCTCCTCCTTCTCCTCCTCTTCTGCCTCTACTCCTCGCTCTCCTCCTGCTCATCCTCCTCCCCCTGTCTCAGCCGCATGCTCCTCCTCCTCCTCCTCCTCCTCCTCCTCCTCCTCCTCCTCCTCCTCCTCCTCCTCCTCCTCTATTCTCTCCTGTTGCTGCGATGTTCCGGAAGGGGGGAAGGGGAGCAGATGAACTAGGCCGCCGTGCGGGCGGCAGAAGGTCTGCTTTCTCGTCCTCCTCCTTCCCCTCCTCCCCTGCCTGTCCCCTCCTGCTTCCTCCCCCCTCCTGCCTCTTCGCTCCTCGCCCCTCCTGCCTCCTGCCTCGTCCTGCCTCGTCCTCCTCCTCCTCCTGCCTCATCGCTCCTCGCTCCTCGCTCCTCCTCCTCCTCCTCCTCCCCTCCTCCCTCCTCCCCCTCCTCCTCCCCCTCCCTCTCCTCCTCCTCCTCCTCTTTCTCCTGCTCGCTTCCTCTGCCACCCTCCTCCTACCTTCTGCCTCTACATCCTCTACCTCCCTACCACCTCCCCTCCTACCTCCTGCCTCCTCCCTCTTACCAACCCCTTCCTCCAGATCTTTCTGCCCCTCCCTTGGTCTACAGCGTGCACCTTGCAGAAATGTATGGCCGCGGCCCGACGCGGGCGCCGTGGCGCGCGTGCTCTGCGAAATTAATCCACACTCTCGTCGTTGTCGTCGTCGTCGTCGCCGATATCATCAACACCGCCAGCATCGTCGCCATCATCATCATCATCATCATCATCATCATCATCATCATCATCATCATCATCATCATCATCATCATCATCATCATCATCATCATCAGCAGCAGCAGCAGCATCATAATCGGCAGCACCCTCATCATCAGCATCATCATCAGCAGCATCATCCTGATCCTCATCCTCATCCTCATCATCATCATCATCATCATCATCATCATCATCATCATCATCATCATCACCATCATCATCAGCAGCAGTAACATCACCGACGACATCATAACGGTCGTCATCATAACCACCACCATCAGTAAGATCGTTATAATCATCATCGTCAACACCACCACCACCACCACCATCATCCTCCTCCTCCTCCTCCTCCTCTCATCATCATCAACAGCATCATAATGTTCGTCATCGCCATCGTCATAATCATCGCCAACATCATCGCCGCCATCACCAACTCCATCATCATAGTCATCGTCGCCATCGTCGTCGTCACGGTCATCATCTTCGTACTCCGCAGCTGATGTGAGTATAGCGGCGGCAACTCAGGGACGCGTAGCAAAGCCCCTCACGGACGCATAGAAAAAGACCAGCGATTTGCAACGCCCTGCCGATGGCTGGCTGACAGGGTCGAGAGGGGGAAGATTACCAATACCACTACGCCTGAACAAGCTCGATTTGGGGCCCCGATCTTGGGGGATATCCTCTCTTGGCGAGGGGGCACGTCCCCAAATATAGGAGAGAGCGTGATCCACCGCCGCTTTACTGTGGAAAATTGCCGCCCTTTTCCTCCGGAACCCGGGGTTCCCCCCCCCCCCTCCGAAAATCCCCCCCCCCTGCTGGACCCCCCCCCCTTTGCCCCG